>PVIU01001622.1:98332-204578 GCA_004026605.1 Ondatra zibethicus | reverse complement strand
TAAAAAAAAAAAAAAAAAAAAAAAAAAAAAAAAAAAAAAAAAAGAAGTGAGGGCTAGCAGAACCATCAGAAGCTGCTAAACAGGAGTGATTTCCTGATACCAGCAGGGCCCCAAATCTAAAAGGTTACACAGCCTCCCAGTTGTACCCCCAGCCCCGTAACAAGCAATGAAAGCAGAAGCCTGTGGGAGAGATCTCAGATTAAAGACACAATGCATTCATTCTCTTAACAGTAACAAATTATGGAACACTGAGGACTCTGAAGAGTGAGAAAGTATGTTTGAGACCAAAGAGGAAGGAAAACTAGTTTCCTAGAAAAAGAGCAGCTGGGGGCTTCCATCATACATAGGCACTAAAATAATTAAGACCGTGATCCAAATACAGGGAATTTAGTCCCCAAAAGATACTTATGTATTTTAGGACAATTATAAAGAACAGAACAAAAGCCAGAATAAACAATTTAAGCAAGTCATTTCCAAAGGTTGACCAATAGCAGCTTAAAGAAAGTGATAGAAGTGGCTGGTCCATTTTGTACTTTGTCTCCTGAGCCAGCTTCTTCTTCTCCTTCTTCTTCTCCTTCTCCTCCTCATCCTCATCCTCCTCCACCTCCTCCTCCTTCTTCTTCTTCCTCTTCTTCTTCATATTCATTTTTGCTTAGCTAATGTAGAAGTTTGAGTGACAATGGTCCCCATAGGAACATATATTTGAATATGTGTTCCCTTGTTGGTAGAACGCTTGGGGAAGGATGGGGAAATACCACCTTGTCAGAGGAGGCGCTTCACTGGGGGCAGGCTTTGAACTCTCCGAAGCCCACACCTCTTCCCAGTTAGTTCTCTCTGCTTCCTGGTTGTATGCAAAGATGTGAGCTCGCAGGTGCTTCTCCAGCAACATGCTTGCCTGCCTGCCACTATGCTCCCTGCCATGATGGTCATGGATTCCAATCCTCTGAAACTGTAAGTTCCAATTAAACACCTTCTCCTGTAAATTGCCTTAGTCATTGCATCTTATCACACCAATAAAAGCAACTAAAACAACTGAAATGCATGAAATAATAACTAATGACAGATGAATTATATTTATAGTTATATTAATTATGTTTTCTTTTTGAAAACTAAGTATGAGCAAAGTTTGATAAGCAGATAATAATGTTCATATATTCACATTAAGCATTTCTCTATACATTACAGATATTTTACTCTTAGAACAGTAAACATTAATTGCTATGTTTTGCCTTCCTTGTATGCTTCTTACAAATATGAAAGTCAAGATGTTCTAGTCTTGGGATTGCATAAATGGCTAAGGGGCTAAGCGCACATGTTGCTCTTGAGAGAACCTCAGTTTGTTTCCCATCAGACACTCAATCAGCTTACAACTACCTTTAACTTCAGCTCCACGCAATCCATTTCCATCTCCTGGGTTTTGTGAACACCCACTTGTGTGTAGGCACACACACACACACACACACACACACACACACACACACACACACACTGAAAGATAAATTGCTAAAAATAGGCGTTTTTATCTGAGCAGTCTTTAAACAACGAAAACCCGTTCGTTGGTAAACAGTTGTTCATTAGTTAGTTTTTCCCATTTGCCAATGTTTTTTCAAATCCAAGTCACTTGATTGGCAGCTGATCTCCTAGGATATGATAGATAGGCATAATTTTATTGTTGATAAAAGGGAAAAATGTGTGGCTATACCTGAGCTTAGGGAAGACCTCTTTACCAGATAACACGCTATATATTTTTGCCTTTTATTATATTTCAGGAGCTCCCAAAGATAGCAGCATCTCTGTACGATCATTATAATTACCCTATAGATTACTGTTTACATATTTCAATTTTGTCATGTTATTGCCATAGTTACCTCTTCAATAAATTACTGCATCTCATAAACTTTTCTAAGACCACATTGTAGGCTCAGGTGCCTTCCTCCTGCGATAACATGGAAAAAGATCCATTTATTTTTCATAATTTGAACCATGCATTAGCCTCAAGTCTAATGGGGTAACATGGAAATTGCTGTAGTTTTAATGAAGTTGTGAGATTAGAGAACTGAATTATTTCACAGCTAGTGTGATCACAAACTATAAATATCATCGTACTTCTTCATCCTCATCGTCTGAATAGACAGTGATGTTTTCACTGATGCATTTTGTGTGTGGTGGATTTGGTCCTCCCTGTGTCAGTCTTGGAAAGAGAAACAAGCAGATCAGAAGGTGTCTGTCAATTCTTACACTGTGCTTCCTTTCATAGCTCCAAGCTGGTGAATATGAGGACCCATCTGCTTCAAATGCTTTGTTTCCCCTTGCTTATAACCCAAATCAAAAGCAAAGATTTCAATCCAGCATTTCTGGTGACTCCCAGTGAAGTCCTCTTGCCTAGCTTGTTGCCCCTCTCTAGCTATGATGGAATTCTCTCCTATTGTTGGTCCATGTGATCTTTTATTGACAGCATGCATTGATATCTCTGTTCAGTTTGTCTTAAATGCCTTCTGACTCCCCTCCCTGGTTTTTTTTCCCTCCCCTCTGACAAAATCCTACTGAGACTTCGCAATTAGGATCAAGATAGTTCCTAAGGAAAGTGTTCCTTAATTTTACCCCAAGTCAGCCCTATGTTTTGTTTCCTTGTTAGTTCCATGTTTTATAAAAAGGAGATGAGATTTATTTATTTGTCTTTCTTAAATTATCTAGGTCTATATTAAAAATCAAATGCATCTGAGTTTGAATATTATTTTAACAACATGGAACCTGTCTCTCCCTTGATAAAATTGATGTAATCATAAGTCCAGGTATTATGAGAAGTATTCATGTCATCAGAACCTCAGTGGTCTCATTATTGAAATAAAAATAATTTTTACACCGTAGTAAGCTATAGCAATAATATAATTAAAATATAGAGTATAGACTAATTTGGAAAGTCCCTGGCATTACATTTTCTGTCATTATTGCTGACGTGATTTTCCCTGAATTGAAAGTTTTCATTGGACAACTCTACCTTCTTTTACTGTTTTTCTCTCTTTTATTGAAGTTAACTCAATGTTTAATTATTCTGTGAAAATTATGTACTCAAATGCAATATATCTTGATTATAACTGCCTTTACAACTTTTGGCAGCACCTCTTATTGTGTCTCCCTTGAAAGTACGTGGACTTCTTCTATTATTTATTCATTTATTTTTAACCCACTGGATCCAATTAATACTTCCCATATGCTCACACGCATGAGGTCATCCACTTGGATACAGAAAACCTACCAGTGGCCACACTCTTGAAGTAAAGAGATTTTCATTTTCCTTCCAACAGCCATCAAGAGTCAATAGCTCCTCAGAGAAGGATGGGGCCTCAGGAGTCTCTGCCCTCTCTATGTTGGATTTTTAATTGGTTTGATTTTTGTGCAGGTCTTGTGTAGGTAACCACAGATCTTAGGATGTCATAAGTGCAATAGCCAAGTCATGTCCACAGAGCGACATTCCATAGCTTACCTCCCTATCCTCTGGGTCTTATTTCTTCTACCCCCTCTTCCAGAGTGTTTCCTGAGTCTGGGAGGTAGGGTTCATATGAATGCTCCATCCATACCTGAGCACTTACAGTTGCTTATTCTCAGTATTTTGAACAGAAATGTGTTTCTGCATGAACCTCTGGCACCGCTATAAGAAGTTTCTCTGGCCAAGGTAGGAGACTGCATGCATCGATGGTTATAAACACAAATATTTAGAAAACAGCTAAATGGCAGAAAAGTTTATCAAAACATTATCAATAGGTCTTTCCCTTGTGACTCATGACTTTAGTAGCCCTGGGTTTGACTCGGTAGCAGATATGAAGCTCCTTCCTGTGAACCTGGCCCTAGTCTATGCAAGAAATCAGTTGGTTATTTCCATAAATATCCTTGCTTATGGCACCAGTGGTATTATCTTGCCTAGCAGATCCATATTTTAGTATACAAAAGTCAGTATTGGAAAAGACAATTGAGGTTTCCTCTTGCTTTCACCCAGTACCATGGATATTCCCTTAAATGCTAGCCACCTGGAAGGAAGCTTCCTCAGTCAGTACCAACATGTGTAGTACTATAACAAAACTGTGTGGTGTCTTCAGTAATAGGTTCTTACCATCTTGTTATGGTAGTAAACCAAGGGCAATAGTCTTTACTGTTTAGGTTCCTAGGGCCTCACTGAGCAATCATTAGTAGGAAGGTAATCCATGCCTAACATATAATAACCAAAATAACAACTATTATTTTCCTACAGTGTCTTAGTGGCCAACACTTAAACTTGTGTGTTAATTCAGTTAATTTCCCTCTAACTCTGTGTGACTTCTAGTTTACAGAAGAGAAACTAAAACAGGAAAGTTCTACTTTTGTTCAAGCAACAAGATGACAGGGTAACAATTTGGTTTAAATCTGCACTTAGAATATCAGCATGCTATCTACCAAAGATTCTATTAAATGAGGTTGCCAGATAAAATAGAAATTATCCTGTGAAAATTGATATCAAGATAAACAGCAAATAATTAACTTTACTTGTATTAGATATCATTACATATTTGGGACATGATAGCACCACAAATATTTGTTCATCTGAAGCTTAAATTTAAAGGGTTTTCTTGTATTTTATATGCTTTATCTGGTAGCCATATGTCAAATGCAAAGGAATTTTATTTTGCCAAGAATAGGATGGTAGAGTCCACAGTGGTTTCATGGTGATTTTATTGCTTGGCCTTATTTTTTCTGTTAAATTCTTAACAGACATGCCAGAGATAATGCAACATCATGAATAATTTCCTTTATTATTTTATTTTTACATATAAAAAGATATTCTTACACCAAGGAAATATTTACATCTAAGAATGGCAGTAGAACACATCTTCCTGAGTATTCTACACTGAATATGATAATGCGTGCAAAGTCCAGCACTGGTATCTGGCATCTTGCACATTCTCCACAAAATGTAACATGGGAAGCATGAGTAATTATGTTGGTGTTGAACATTAACGTTTTCTTCTGATGGTGCCACTTATGTAGTTGTGACTGAAATAACAAAGTGATAAAATTTAATCCCTTCAATAAAATCCTGAAATAGCCACAATTGAAAAAAATGTATAAAACTGTCATGACACACAATTTGTTAAGGGGAAGCTGGCCATTATTTTCACCCCAGTCATTTGCATTCTCACTTAGAACCTACACAACATCACAGAGTAAACATGTGGTGTGATGCTTAAAGTATTGCATCAACTTGACTCATTCACCTGAAGCAAAAGAACCCAGGTTTAGGTTACTAATAAATTTGCCTCTGAGAGTCTTGTGGCAGAAATCTATTGCTTTCTACTGGTAGACTCAATTAAGCACAGAGAACATACTTCATACTTCAACATGCATGAAGTAGCATTGAATTTGTTGAGAATCTGAATAGAGTAAATGATGGAACGTTGAATGAATTCTGTTTGCTGAACCGAGGCCTGGAAATATATTACAGCATCTGATCATCAACATCTAACTCATCTATCACCCGTTTCTATAGATTTGTTTGACTAGATTCATCTCAAATTATAGCTGTTCTGAAAATATAGGGTTTTCCTCTTCTGAATTTCACAAAAGTAGCTAACTAAGGTCAACCATTTGCTTTGATGTATGATAGAGAACTGTATAGACATCTATCTGTGAAACAAGGGGTACTTGTATTTAAATTCATAAAACCACAATAAAATTTACATCAACCCATGAGCAAATGGACTGAATAATGTTTTACAACGAAATACAAAGAATGATAACTATTTTAAAAAGTGTTCACTATACCTAAACATAAAAATGAAAATTAAAGCTACAATAACATATCACCTCATCAAAGACAAAATGGCTATTATCATTCAAATGGAAAACAAATGTTGGGAAGGATGAAGGGAGAAAGGAACCCCTAGTCACTTGTTGATTGGAGTACAAATGGTTACATTGCAGAAATCAGTTCAGAGGTTTCTGGAAAAAACGTAACTCAGCTGTTTTACTCTGGAGCATATATTCAGAGAACTGCTCGCCATACCATAAAGGAATTAGAAAGCCCATGTTTATTGCTATTTTATTCAGCTTAGCAAAAGCATTGGCACTAACCTACTTGCCTACCAACAGAAGAAAGGATAATGAAAATTTGCTATATACACAGTGTGTGTGTGTGTGTGTGTGTGTGTGTGTGTGTGTGTGTGTGTATTTCAGCAATTAGAAATGTAATCACAAACTGACAGGAAAATGAGTAGGCCCATATTGTATAATGTTATGTGGGATCTCACAATCTTGGAAAGAAATAGAAAAACATGTTCTCTCCACATGCAAAATTGAGTCCATACTATATGTATATATGTAAAAAACCTATACATATGAGTACAGTATAGCATGCAGAAGAGAGAACCATAAAGGCTAAATTGGCAGCTTTAGAAATGGCTCAGTGGCTACTTGCATACACTATTATTCCAGAGGACCCTTGTTTGATAACCAACACTTACATGGTGGCTCACAGATATCTGTACTCAGTTCCATGGGATATGATGTACATTTCTAGCCGCAGAAGGCACCAGGCAAGCACATGGTAGGCATATATACATGCATGCAAAGACTTAAACGCATAATAAAAAATTTGTAAAATAAAAAGATAGACTAGCTAAAAGGTATGAGAAAAGACTGAATACAGCTAATGTAGATGAGTCATGGAACAGAATATACAGCTAATCGTTTTTCTAATTCGGATTCTGTAGTGGATCATTTTGTTGTTTTGGTGGTAGAATAGTGCATCAATTGATATTCTATGGTAAGAACATAAGATTCATGTAATACTCCACATGTAATTTGAGTGCCTGCTCTATTATAGCAATATAGAACTTCCTTGAATTGTACAGTCTTTGTGTGTCATTAATTTTTGTGAATAACAGTTTATTTGCAATGCTTTAATAATAAATTTCTTCAAAATAAATATTTAGTAAAAAATCAAAAAAGATAACACATAACTCCAACTATTCCTGAAGTAATTCTGTCCCTGTTTTGTGAAAATTAAGAGTTATTTTGCCCATTTCAAATAATTTACTTTGGATACCTTTCTGTGGTGAACAGTTGATTAGATAGGAGATCATCATGTTGAGATAATGACTGAAAATATCACATTTTCCTTATCTTTGTTTAATGAACGTATACAACTTGTAAGTGCATGTGTGTCAATGGTGGCAGGCAGAGAAAGAACAAGATGTGTCTAGGACACTGAACGGGAGTGGCGTGACAAAGAAGGAGGGTTCCTAGCCATCTTGAAAGCATAGGGGATGGTTGCACCAAAACAAATCCCCAAGGACAGAAACCCGGTGGCTTCCAGTTTGGTAAAACCCAAAGAGACACTGGAGCTGTGTTACTTACACTGTTCTCTGTTAACCACACAGTCATAGAGCCAAGACACAGAAGAACAGCATAGACCCACTTTTTCAATACAGTTGTCATTTGAAATATTCTGAAAATATTTGATGCCCATTGTAATGTTTCCTTGTGCATCTCTGGTTCTATAAATTTGAGCCTATCCTTTCATTTTATAATGTTTTCATTTACTCTTTCAGAATTTCATGTTATACTTAGATCATATTTCCCCCTAACCAACTCTGCCTAGATCCTCCTTAGTCCCTATCCTTTCGACTTCATGTTTTCTGTCTCTTATTAAAACAACAACAAAATATAATACAATTTGTATTAGCTGAATACTCCTGAGAATGGGATCTTTCCTTACCTGAACTGTGGCTATATAACCAGGGATAAGCCCTCCAAAAAAGATGATTCCCACACACACACACACACACACCCATCATTTGTGAAGAGCGTTTTGGCTAAAACTGGAAATTCGTGCCCAATCTATCCTGGTTATAAGTGGAGGGTAGCACAGATCAGGGTCTGGTGAACTCATTCAAATGGCCTGGACTCCTGATGACATTGATCATGTGGGGCCAGGGTGGTGGGTGTCCGGGGAACACTGTAATTAAATTCTCATGTAGAATTGTAGACGTAGCAACATGGAAAAGCTTCATGAGCTAGAGCGGAAACGTGCAAGGATAATGAAATAATAATAACTGCAATAAAAATGATCAAATGATAGTCTTGTGAAATCAGTTTAAAACCAAATGTGCTGTGCAAACAATGCCTGCTTTATGTATGTCTTTCCTAGTTAAATTTAATCTATTGAATACCGACATTGCTTCTGTGGTAAGAGTGTGTTACTTCTGGTCACAAGAGGGGTTTATCAGTGTCACATGTCACATAGATGTGAAGAGTACCAACTGGCTATCAATGGGAGACCCTTTAAAAATATTAAACTACAGGGCTGTAGAGGTACCGAAGTGGTTAAGGACATTTGTTTTTCTTCCAGGGACCTGGGGTCTGTTCCCATCACCCAAATGATAGCTTGTAACTGCTTGTAACTCCAGTTCTAGGAGATCTAAATCTGTTTCTGGCCTCTGCAGGAACCATGCATGCATACATGGTTGCATAGTCATACATGCAGGCAAAACACACACATAAAACAAAATGAAAAATAAATTTTTAACTGAATACATTTTAAAAAATAGATGAGTGTGGTAGGCAATTTAAAAATATGGCTAGAAAAGACGGGGTGTAGAAAGATAGATTCATCCCCTGTTCAGAGTAGACAAGTGAATTTGACTTTAAAGATTTGATTCCATCCTCACAACAACCCTCCGGGTTAGCCATAATGGTCATATCCACATTACGGAAGAAAAAAAATGAACCTGATTGTGGTTAGTTAACTTGGCCAAGGTCCCATAGATGGCTTTTTAAAACAGTCTTGCATGAATGAAAAAAAAAAGGCAGAATGAGCTACAACTATGGATGGGGACCATGTCTTATGAGTTTATGCACAATGCTCTTCCTTACACACACTTTTCTTGCTGATAGACAGTCAGCTAAATGATTCTTTCAAAGAGTCTGTTTCTTTGAATGACTTGAAATGTTGAGGCTCAGTTTCAAGAAAACAAGGGTAATGCATTTATTTTTAGCCAACAAGAAATTTGAGTGTCTACCTGCACATGTGTATCAGATTGTTATTGGCATCTCTGAGCGAGATGGTAACATTGCATCCTTGCAGGCCACTCCATCTCATTAGGACAACCTCTCAAGTTTTTATGCTTCACCCTTCCTAATGGCACTGAAAAACAGATGGTGAGGAGTGTAGCTAAACCCACTCTGAACTTCCTCCTGAACTCGGTTCTATGAATAGAATTGTCTTTTCCCTAAGCTTTAATCAGTGTCTCACTCAGTAAGTACTGATAATCAGATTTTTAATACTTTAACCCATTATATTTAATTGAGCTCTTTAAGTTACAGGAATAAATAGAAACGGATGAACCTTTAAAGCCTCCAGCACTAAATGTTATTTACCTGACTCAGTTCAATGAATCAATATCGTAACTCTTCCCCTTAAAAAAAAAAAAAAAAAAAAAAAAAACAACTGCAATTAAATGTATGGAGGTGGATCATTTCTTGCTGGCAATAATTATATGGGAACATTTGAATCTCATCAGAAGGTCTAATTTGAAGTAATAAACCTTCTCACTAATCTTACACCTAAAGTCAACGGCCCTGCTCTAATGTTGATGATAATGTAGAGCCTAAAATAACAGAGTGAATGAAACCATCGCTCTAAATTACTTCTGTGCATGAGTATAACCCAGACATATGAAGGAAATTCTCTTTTCAGAGTTATGAAAAAGGATTTGTTTCTGGTCTCAAATATTGGAAAATATCACTCAAGGCAACAGACCAACCTTGAGCCATGAGGTAGAATCTGAGCTGTGGTAAATGACAGGGCTTTTTGACAGGCCAGAAATGATGGCATTAGAGGAGAAGGGAGAAGACAAGCCAGCAGTCTGGAGATCACATGCAGTGAAAATGAGCTCTGTCTTCCTAAAATATGTGAAGGAGAAAGGACGGAAGGCAGGCAAGAGGAATAATCTGCAGTTCTTAAGGCACTGACCTGGGATATTTCAAAGATTAAACTGCAGGGCTGAAATGCCATGGGTATTTTCTTTCTTAATAATGGGAACAATTAAAAGTGTGCCAACTGGAGAATTCCATGAAGAGATATGTGCTTTATACCGAGCACTTGCTACAGTAGGTTTTAGGGTGAGTTAGAGAAGACGTTTGAAGGCCAGCATGATGAGAAATGAAATTATTGAATTTTCTAAGGTGATGAGACTAGATGTAGGCTACGGTAGTTTTGTTTTGTTTTCTGTTTGTTAGTTTTTTGTCTAACGTCATTTTTGAAACCTTCATTCTGTAGCCCAAACTATCTATGAACCCTGTATGTAGCCAAGGCTAGCCTTGGACTAATGGTGATTCTCCCACTTAAGTTTCTTTTGCTAGGATCACATAGCTGCACAACCACACAATGATGGTGATGGTTTGTTTGTTGAGCATGCAGTAGTCTTCATGCACTGTGAAGTTAAAACACTGGCAATTATTGAATAATGATTCTTGAAAATCAAGAAGATTTTCAAACCAGAAGATCCAATAAAAATTAGCAAAGAAGATAGCATTTCTTATGGACATAAACAAAGGTCCAGGTTAAAAAATGACTGTCCTACGGGGATCAGCCACTGCGGTTTAGAAACATGGTAGAATAAGGTAGAGATATCCGGGTGGAAGCTGGGTAGGTGCTCTTTCTCACCAGTCTTTGTTAATGACTGCTTAGGGGCTAGAACAAAGTGTTGACATGTTCATGTAGAATTATAAAGGGAGAAAGTAACAGAAACAATTGTTAATGATAAATTGTTACTTTGTTACTGTGCCATAAGAGGCACAGAGAAGAATAGCTTCTAAACTATTCAAAATTAGGGAGTAGACCATGGGAATAAGTCAACATGAAAATCAAGGAGAAAAACAAAGGAATTATTACTGGGGGACATTTGTGGGAAAGGATTTTTCTTTGAGAGAAGCAACACGCATGTCTACTCTCCCTAGATAAGAAGCCCACAACAGGCCTAGGTACAGATACAAAAGGCCAACTTGATGTACCAATGAGCTTTATTAAGGTTACTTGCAGGATATGGGTGAGGGGTTACTCACAGAGGCAGAAATGACCCAAAATAGCTATGTCACCAAGGCTCAACCCCGAATCCATGACTGTTCACGAAAGCTGGGAACCTGGAACACCCTGCGTATAGCCTGCAGGCATCTCAACAGATAGGAGGGTACTTTTTCCCAAATGACTCAGCTGGTCTAAACCTCTTCCAGGTCTCTAGTTCTAGGAAGGTAGTCTTTCTTTGAGAACGATCCTCTGCTAACTTCATTGTGTATATATGGGCAGTATGAGGGGCCTAGAGCATCTGGTTAGTTTCAGGAACACCCGAAAACTATTTTGAGTTATTCAATATCAAATTTAATGAGTTTCCTTGCTAGATGGAATATTTCAACTGGGGAGAAATCTGTTAAGCAACAGAACTCTGATAAGAGAAGAGGTAAACCACAAAAAAAAAAAATTCAGTACTAGGACCCCAGAAGCCCAGACCTGTGCTTTGTCCTTTTCAGGTCTGTTTGTTTTTATTTTATCTTCTTTGTTTTCTTTCTTTTTTTATTCTTGTAAGAGAGATCAAGAAAGGTTGTAGAGTGTGGATGTTGGGAGGATCTGGGAGGCATTCTGAGAGGGGAGACCATAATCAGAACATTTTGTGTTCTATTTCAATTAAGAAAGAAGACTACATATAATATATGTATGTTTAGTGTACCTCTTCAGTTGCTGATATTGAATTCAGGTTATTCTTGCAGACTGAATAGCAACAAAATTCTGAGGGTGCTATGCCAGTGACTCTGAAGCATGACAAAGATGCAGAATTACAGAATGAACCTGGCCACAGTTGATTGCTTTCTTATGCCTCATGTTTGAGGGTATTGAAATGTGTGCATTAGATAAAAAGAAAGGAAGAAAAGATTATAGCATGTTTATTAAGCATGCTTCAAATGGAAAGCCCTTGTACTGACACATTTATACAAGCTATCCTATTTAATCTTAACAGTACCCATTGAAGTTCAGCAATTTTATACTTAAAATGATGATCAAGAGATGTCATCTCCCAGTATAATATAACTGAGATTCCCTACAGCCATCATTGGTGTTAGATCAGCAATCAATTTTTCTTTTTATTCAACTCATCAATATTCTCTATGCATTGATTCTCTCTGGGGATTATTCAGATAAAAAGCCGCCTATGCCTCAAAATAAAGTGTGAAGGAACAGAGAACAGTCAGCTGGGCAAGGTTATGTTTGCAAAATACAAACGGTGAATGATTGGCAAGACTGGTGCAGACTGAAGATATGATCACGACATGGCTCTGGACAATGGCTGTTTCAAAGAAGCATCTGTCTGCAAACATCACTTCCAGCTCCATCTTCCCAGAGTCAGAATTGTGAAGCATCTCCCATCTTCCTTCACATTCACTTTTAGAACAAGTTCTCTGAGACTCCCTCCACCGCTCCTCTCTCAGCCCTTGCTAGCCTCTATGCTTCCGATCCTTCGTAAGCACCCATCCTGCTGCATACAGTGCTGCCACATTACATATGAGTCTGGAAAAGTCTATTCATCCCATCAGTCTTGGGTTCTCATGTCCTCTGAGATCTTCTCTGACATTATTAGGCTAATACAAAACAATAGCATGTAGAGCTCATGTTAGCAATTCTCCCATGGTAGAGGGCTGATGCTTTAATCCCACACAGAGAATCCGGAAGGCAGGAAGCAGGCATTTCAATCTTTGTCACAAGTACAGTGTGGACACATGGGGAGCACTCTGTGGAGTAGTGACTGGGCATACTGATAAAGGAGCATATCATTTTAATATCTGTAAAAGTGCAAATCTTTGCCGGGTAGTATTGTGGGAATGTTTTCCATGTGTCAGGACCACATTTGTTTTGCATTTAGTCCATTACCATAATAATAGCTCTCCATTTGCAGTGAATGCATTTGAAAATAAATTGCCTTGCCTAGAAAATAGCAGGAAAAAATACTATTAAGTGACCATAATTGTTATTGCTTTAATATTCACCTGTATATTATGAAATCTGAACAGAAAAAATTTCTCTTAAAGAATTGAAATGCTTAGCCAATTATTTAGTATGCTTTTTGGTCGAATGATATTTTCATAGAAAATATTTTACTATTCCACTAAACTATTTTTTTATTTAACAAGAATATGAATATATCCTAAGGTGGGCTTTAAAATATAGCAAAACACACAACATGCCAATTTTTTATCTCAGCTCTGGAGCTAAACCTCCACAAAAGAGAGAATTATAGCTTTGAGAACATGGACTGGATATGGCTGTCTTTCTCTCTCATTCAAATCAGGTCCTAAATACAAAGAATGCGTTCCTTTTCTACAGAACCTGGATTAATCTATATTCTACCCATTCCTTAATTCACACTTATTTTGTGCTCATTCTCCCATAATATGTCCTACAAAGCTTCTTGCAATTTGGCATCCACCTTCTTTTATTGCAGTTTTGTGGGTCTATACTTTATACTGACTGATGAGCCTCTCAAAGTCAGGGACAGAGTCTAATCCATCCTGCATCCTTCAATGCCTGGTACATTGCCCACTCCATGAAAGTTGTTCTACATGAGTTTTAAAATGATAAATCCCAGTCACCATTCTAATGACTGGAATTAATTCAAAGGCCAGAAAGTTTCTGACCTTAATCTAGATTGCAGATTTGAAAAAAATCTGAAAAAAATAAAATTTAAATTTCTGGGGCATGAAGATTATACAATATTCAGAACTATGTTGACATTACAAATTTTGTAAGAAAAAAAGAGGTACTCCTTCACTAAGTTTAGCTTTAAGAAATGTAAAATATCAGTACCAGTACAAAGTAATTTCTGCCTTCCTTTTCATTTACCAAAACTAATGTTTCAGTGCTTCAATGAGTTCATGGATTTTACTCATCGAATACAAACCTGCAGAGATGGGAATCTTTGCTTTTGTACTCTCTTTTCAGTATCTAAGAACTATTTTTTCCCATTTAAAAAATTTGGCAATTTCATAATATTTAAAGATGAATTTTAGGTGTTGAAATTTACTTTCATAGTGGTATATTGTAAGCCAAAAATAAAGTGACCCTGTGTTTTATAATTACAAACTACAGTGGAAGAAGCTTGTGTATAAACATCAGAACTGCTTTTGTTGTTAATAGATAAAATGAATGTTTCTGATTATCTAGTCATTATATGCCAGGACACACAGAGCAAGCAACATGGTCATTACAAACTAAAGGTAACTGAGACATATAAAAGAACATAGATGAAAAGATATGGGCTAATTTAAGTTGTAAAAGATAATTAGAAACAAGCCTAAGCTATTGGCCAAGTTGTCATAATTAATAAGTCTTTGCGTCATGATGTGAGAGCTAGCTGATGGACAGAGAAAGACTCACTACTTATGGTGCCCAACATGGGCCCTCAAATATCCAGATAGGACCTGAGAAAGTGCTCACTGAAGTAGGCTTATCTTACAGAGGCAAGGCTCTTTTCAGAGGTTGTGCTACACAGATGAGCACTTGATCAGCCAACACTGGGTACAAACTCCTGCTGTAGGTGGACACAGCAAATCACCAAAATCAGAAAAGGATGACAGACATCAAAAAAATATCCTTAAGGAGTTTGCTTTTATTGTAGCAAAGCTAGACATTGGGCAAGAAACTGTCCTTGCCTCGAATGCTGACAGAATGTTGTACAAATTGGACAAGCAAGAAACAAAAGACTGTGCCTGTCAAACTTTGCCAAGACAAGGAATGGGAGTCCTTTAAAATTCCTGATCCACAGAAAAATCTGTTAGATATTGTAGGCCTGTAGGTTAAAGACGGATGCCCCAATATTACAGAGAAATGAATCTTGTGTGACTGCCTAGGCAGATGATTCTGTCACTTTTATAGGTTTGGAATTTGTTTGATCAGCACTTCCTGTTTACTCAGGTAGTATTATATCCTCCTCAGGTCTCTTGTGGGGTTGAAGACAATGTAGTTATAATTACAGCTTTCCTTGTTTCCAAATCCAGAAATGAAATTTATATAAAGGATGCCAAGTTTATACAGTTGAGATACATTAAAGCTTAAAGAGTTTGCCTAAGATGTTTTAAGTTCTAAAATGACTGTTTTAGGGTTGTAATACCAGTTATGATACAAAATGGTTTAAGTATACATCTTAGGGCTAATCGAGATAAGATAAATAAAACAAAAATTTCTCAAAATTTGCCAAATACAAGTAATCTGCACATTGTGAACATAATTCTTACTTGATAATTGTTCTTATTGTATATAATTTCACTGTATTGGTGGTTAACCTTTCAATTTTATTTAGAAAAAAATGGGAAATGTCATAAATTGTTTGTGAGTTGGCTTGTGGCCCAAAGAAAGGTACTGCTGCAACAGGCGTGCATATCAGCGCAGCCTTCATACATAGGTCACACATAGTCCCATTTTCCCAAAAGTTACCCTAAGGCTGGTGGGAAAGCTGAAAAATGTAATTCAAACATCATCTGTAAAATAACGATATTCTGTAAAACTATGGAAATCATCAAAATAAGAGGGAAAAATCTAAAATATTGCCATTGTTAGGTAGAATGTAAGGAAGCATGACAATTACATATCACATGGTATCCTAATCACATTTTTTCAAAGGAAAATGTCCTTAGATAGAAACTAAAGAAATATAATGAATAAAATTTAGAGCATCATTAATACCGATGTCTTGGTTCATTCACTATACTAAATATAGCATTTTAATGTAAGGTTTTCATAGCAGAACATGATTATGGGATATAGGTGACTTTATGATCACTTGAGCATTTCTTTAACTCTGAAACTATTTTAAAATGAATTGTAACTTTTACAAAAGACTTCAGTCTCAATCACTGTGTGTTAATCTCATTAATAAGACAATAGTTATGCTAAATTCAGACTCAGTTCAATGACTCAATTTCATTATCTAGTATTCCTGTGTCCAAATATAGACAAGTTCCCAGGTACTGGCAGTTTAAACGTCAAATTGTGAACTTCAGAGAGCAGATTTCATCCTCAATTTTTTTCTGTGTGCTCATCTTCTGATATGAACTGGTGTTCTTCTGGGATGACCTACGATAAGAATATCCACACCCCTCAGTTATTACCCTATCCCTATTTTCACGAGTGTACGTGGCCCTAGCTTATGGTATTTCCAAATAGCTTCTTGACAGTTGGAAATTCTTGTGTCAGCCAAAGCCCTAGTTATCGAGTCATAAGTGACAGTCCATCATTTGCTCTGAATCGTCTGCTGCAGTGTTCTGTAGTGCATATAGGATTCCAGTTTTGTCATTTATGAAGTTTTTATAACATTTCCAAGGGCTCTCTTCATAGTTGTACCCATCGAATCGTATTATAATGACCTATTTATATGATTGTTTTCTAAACTCAGCTGGAATTTCCAATGAAGATGCGTTGTGTTAATTACGGGACCCTTGGTGCAGAGATAGACACAGAGCAGGTGCAATGCCAACCAGGTAACATGTGCCTGTTGCTTGGTGGGCAACAGCATTGCTTTGGCAGAATGGTTCATCAACAAGCTCACACTGAATCCTGACTCACTCATAGGCAAAATGCTAGTGAAGAAGAAAAGAACTTATTAACCACAGCTCAAAACACCCAATATTTTTGAGTAGTAGGTTTTTGTTCGTTTGCTTGTTTTGTCTGTTTGATTTTTTTTTTCTGGTGCTGGCAATCTAACCTTTGACTTTATACTTTAACGTGCCAGAGAAGTCATCCCTTGCTGGGCTAAATCCTCACCCTTCTCTTTTCTCTTTTTAACATTCTCTAATATCTTAGAGAATTGCAATATCAGTATTGCCATCCAGTCGGAGGGGCGAAAAATAAAGAACCCTTTTGGGCCTATCTTATAGAACAGTCCAGTTTGAGAATATACTACAAGGAATCAGCTGACTGTCATTTATTCCATTATGCATTGTTTAATACAGCACTTATAATATTTAGATTTATAAAGGTAGAAGAGTCGGATTCAAGTTCATCAGATCCTGTGAATCTGTCTTCTTGTTTCCTCCAACATCAGATCTCTGGTTTGTAGATCCCAGATAACGGTTGTGACTCAGAAAGACACAAGCTTTGCATCTTCCAGTTTTTGTGATGGGCAAAGCAACTCAAAGACAGAGAAAGAGTACAAGTTAGGATGGAAGGGCAAGAGTTCAAGTCTCAGAACAGGGAGAGATGTTCTCGGAATCTTTTTATTTTGAGCCAACTAAGGTGGCTCCTATCTTTAATATTCTGTATTGCACAACAGAATTAGACAATATTGTGAGATGAAGTTCATGAGCTGAGAAGATGGCCCAGAGGTTAAGATCATTTCTGGGCACTGTGTGAATGTGATGCAGTTAATACATATGTAGACACAAAAGACAACCACCCCTACATATAAAATAAGAACGAAAATGTTTAAAGTGTTTAAATAATTAGTGTGCTGATTTACAAGCTCAGTCAGTAAACTGTTTGTTTTACAAACTTGAAACTTGATTTCAATTATTAAGAACCCATATTTATTTATAAAAGCAGATGATGACATGTGTTTGCAATCAAGGTACTAAGGAGACAGTGTCAGGCATATATCTTGGGCTGGGTGGCCAAGCAGGCTACTTAGCAAAATTCAGGCCAATGAGAGGGATTGTTTCATAAAACAAGGCAGAAAGCACCTGAAGAAGGATAGCTGAGTTTGTCCTCTGCCTTCATAGCCTTATAAGGGTAAGTATGTATACTTTCCTGTATACACATGGAGAGAGAGAGACTTAGGCAGAGACAGACAGAGAGACTGAGACACATACACATACAAGAGAGAGAGGGAGAGAGAGAGGCAGACAGAGAGATAGAGACAAAGACAGAGAGACATATACACAGCATCCAAGGAGTAAAGCAGAGAGAATGAACTAGGAAGCCTGGCCTGTTCATCCTTCCCCTACTTTATACTTCTCTAAGCAGTTCCATCCAAATAGTTCACATTTTAAATTATTTCTCATTGTGTTGCAAAGAAGATTCTGAAACATTGTCCACATTTTATTTCAGTGTAGGAAATGCACATGAGGAAGAAAGTACAGAAAAATAACAATTGCGACCCTTTACTCAGGTTTACCTATTGTTATCATTTCATAATATTTACAGATGTTCTACATCCTTTCTTGATATTTAAGGATAAGTTATAATAAGTAATAGTGCTTCAAACCTAATAACATCAATGCATAGTTCCTAAGAGCAGGAAAATTGTCATGACATAATTAAAAGACAACTAGAAACTTCAGAAATTTAATACCCAGACAATATTTTAAATTATTTATTCCACTGTCTTTCTTCCAGTTTTTTCAAATGACCCAAATATGACCTTGATTTCATATATAATTATCATTGTTTTTTAATTTTTTTTCAAGATTATATAATGCCAATGTTTTTCTTTCCTTTTCCTCCCTCCAAAACCTCTAAAACACCCCTCTCATCTCCTTCAAATTCATGGCCTCCTTTTTCACCAATTGTCTATACACACATATGTATATTCCTAAATATAACCTATTGAGTTCATTGCTTTTATTACAAATATCTTACTATTGACAATCGTTCAGTAAATCCATTTCTCTCTGCTGTCCACTAGAATATACAAGCTGAAGTTTGTCCATTGTTCCTACTTTGTCAGATGCAGCTTCTGAGCAGTACTTAGTACTTCTATTAGTGTCCTTGCAGAGGAACATAAGACCCATCTTGTTGTCCTTAGTAGTTTTGAAGTCATAGTCAAGGTCAATAATAACATAGCTGTCACTTTCTTCCTTTGTAAATAGATGATGGTGTACTCTCTAAAGATATTCTCAATATGCTACTCATCACCAGAATGGTCTGCTAGAATTGCCATCCTTGAAAATTTCCATTCTGAGGTACAGGATGCTGGTTTGAAAACTGAATTCAATATGTGGAGTTCAGTTTTGTACAGCATACCAAAGTGTCCCGTTCCCTACATGTAGATATTTATGTATCTCAAACTCTCTAACTATGCATATGTGAATATCATCTGAAAATTTCACTTGTTCCTTTCAGATGAGATTATGTTTGTTTTCTGTGGGTGAGTACTCTGTGCAGGTTCAAGATGACCACATCCCTTAGAAGCAGTGTTCATGTGCATCATTGCCTTGCTCAAGTACTTACATGAAAAACTTTCAATTTCCTTCCATTGGTGTTAGCTGTGCTTTTGTCTTCTGTGGCCTTTATTGCATTGTGAATTCTTCCTTTGGCCAACATTTTTTTAATCATGAAAGAGTGCTGAAGTTTGTCAACTAATTTTTCTCTGTCTCAAACAGTCTTCTAATAAAGGTTATGTCCCTTTAAATGTCATATAATCACCTTTTAGGCAATGGCACTGACTTATTTGTCCAAAGAGAAAGAGCTTATCTCTTTTTAAAAGGAAGAGAGCTAGTCCACACACTAATTTGCTTGCTAATTAGCACATTATGGGGGTAGTTAACATATCCTGTGTGTCAGAAGAAGGCTGCCTGGAACTGTGTAATATGAGGAAGCTCATATTGCAAGAAAGACGTAAGTAGCCTATTTGAGAAAGGAACTTAACTATTATCCTGTCATTTTGGTGAAGATCAATTAAAATATTTAACCTTTAGACTGTGATGGCTGATTTAATATGAAAATATTGATATTCCAATATGCATGGAAGATCTTATCCATAATCTCAGTAGATAAATAGTGAAATTGCAATCAAACCCATCCTTCTCTCAAATGACTTATGGCTGGTATTAAAAGGTTAGGAATAAAACCATGGCTTAAATATAAAGAGCAGGATTCCATATTTATAAGTCCCATATTTCCTATTTGAATACTTCTTACAAAAGCCCAGTGCATGCAGGATGCTAAAGAAGAAATCACGTTCATTGATGGAATTCTTAAACTTGTTTAAAATATATTCAGAAGAAATAAAGGTCCAGAGCCATAGGCATTCCATATGCATGGATAGTGAAATGGTGCTGGTTTAATAGGTCCTACCTGAATATACCATGTTTATCTTGACATTTGTATGATAGTGTTATAAGGTAGTACCTTCAAGGGCAAACTCTTACCATCATCATGAAATCAGATAGGCCTACCTTTTATGGTCCATGGAAATAGGGTCTCTGGGATTTTGGCATTCCCTCCTAGAAGGAGGTAGAATGGAAGTTCACTGGACTCTCACCCCTCTAGACATTCTCATTCAATTCCAAATTGCACATACTTTTGAGGTCTTGGGGAGAAGTTAAGAGTACATAGTCTGAGAAATACTAAGGGCAGTGGTTTAAATCTATGCAACTTGGGGATGGCTATTATCCATGATGGGTGAAGACATTCCAAAGTGTTTGCTTTGGGGTGTCCATGTATGCACCTGTTACTAGCACATTACCCATGCCCTATTTGTAATCCCAATAAACGCATTCATTCCTCTCAAGGTGAACTTTGTTTTTGTAGTACTTTGTCTTATCGTTGGGACCACATGAGAAGTGGGGAGACATTGTTTATGTCTCCCCTGTGAAGAATTCTTGTGACAGAGAGGAATTATATTTGTGTAAGGAGCTTACGACCTGAAAATTGGGCAGATTCAGTAAGGGCACTATTTTGTATGGTTAAAACTGGAAGTGCCTAATCCTTTCTAACCATAACTTGCACTATATCTTTCACCTCTCCGAATGATCTCTAAACTTAGAGCCTGGGTACAACAGATTAGTATCCAGGGAAGAGGGGACAAAACTGTATGTTGTGATGGCTAATCATTTTTGTCAACTTTACTCACCTGAGAAGAGGAAAACTCAATTGAAGAGTTGCCCCTTCATCTTGGCCATTGACATATATGTCAGGTGTCTTCTTGGTTACTAATTGATGTAGGGATTCAAGTCCACTGTGGGACGTGTTATTTGTAGGCAGGTAGGCCCTAGGCTATAGAAGAATGTGAACCTATGGGAAAACCTGTTAGCAATCTTCACCCATGGTTTCTGCTTCCATTCCTGCTTGAACTCTTGCCTTGGCTTTACTTAGTGATGAACTGATACCTGAAAACCTGTCAAAACAGAAATTCCTTTTGGTTGTGATATCTATCACAACAACAGAAAAGCAAATTTAAATAAATAGACCGAATATTTATTATATACGAGGCTTCTTTGAAGATAATTATACAAATGTGTGGACTAGATATTCAGATGACCATATGGATGAGAAATCTGACATCAAGAGAAAGAAATGACCTGGCAAAGATTACAGTTCTACTAACTCACTTAGCAGTGCCAGGCTCTCTCTGTTCTCCTGTGATTTTCCCTACAGAAGGATCTGGTATCTGGTGCATCAGTCCAGGGTAACTAGCAGCTAACTCTTACCCAGTGCTTTGCCAGAGCTACAAGGCTGCCATCCGAGAACCACTTAAATGCTGATGGACACTGTCAGGAGGCATTTGTCCAATCTCAGAGCAAAGCTCAGCCTAATGCTTAAAAACAGTTAAGAGAGGGGGCCATGCATTATGCTGTTCAAACTGTTCATGCATCCATTATCTAATTTGATCAGCAATGGATTTCATTAAAAAGAAAATCTTTTTTATTAACTAATCAATTTGATTTGCTTTCATTAAGCTAATGGACAGGAGCTGGATACAGAGGATAACATCAAACTCCAGCCGACTAAAGCCCTGGCTGGCTAATACATTCTGTTGCTTTTGAACTCCTTTTCAAGTCTCCTCAAAGCGATCACATTAAGCCGTGCCGTGTGCAATGGCTGGATGCCCTCGTCCCTGCAGCCACCCAAGAGCTGCCTGCTTGAAAAGTGGGCCAGGGTTTGCGTATGGGTCTTGACAGCTCCATCCTCATAGTACCATGGCTCTTAATCTCAAAGGAAAAAGAAAAGCAGATTGGCAACCAGTTTGGACATAAGAGAGCTGGTGTCCATTGGTGGCAGCTGTTTGGTGGAACTTGTCAGGAGGGAGATGGCATTGACAGTTTGGAGAAAAAGTTGTATTTTCTCCAAGTGTGTCTGTAATGTGTGTACGAAGAGAACTAACAGGATGCACTTAAAGTTTATGTGGATGTTTGTTTTTGACAAACGTTTGTGTTACCTTGGTTGAAAAGACAGAAAAAGACAGCAAGTAGAATAAAAAAAACATAAAATGGGTTGTGAAAGCCTTTTGTGGTTAGATAGCTATTTTGTCTGAATTATACACCTTCCACATGTCTTAAAATCTTTTTAACATGCCCATTTGTCATCCATTTGGTTTGAATGTGGCGAACGTTTTAAACGGGGGTAACAACGTCGCAGCACAAGGTTGTCAAGTTTTTTTTTTCATTTGTTGAAAATAGATTATTTTCTCATACAATATGTTGATTATAATTTCTTCTCTCCCTACTCCTCTTAGTCCCTTGCCACCCACCTCCTCTTCAATCCACTCTTTTTCTGTCTCCCATTAAAACATAACAGACTTCTAAGAGATAACAACCGCACATGACAAAATAAAATATAAGACAAAATAAAGACAATCACATTGAGGCTAGACAAGGCAACCCAACAGAAAGAAAAAAGCCTCAAAAACAGGTACAAGTTTCAAAGACCCAATTATTCCAACATTTAGCCTTCCTACAGAAATACTAAGCCAAAAGCAATAATATATGCACATATATGCAAAGGTCCTGGAACAGACCCAAGTAGGTCCTTTTTGTTGTTGCTTTACTCCTTGTGAGTTCATATGAGGCTTTCTCAGTTGATTGAGAGGGCCTTGTTCTTCTGGTGTCCTGGTGCTGTAGGAATTCCTACTGCCAGTAGCCTTTAAGTTACATGCCCTCTTGGGCATGGCCTCTTATACTATATATGCCAATGTAAAGCCCGCGTCGGCCTCTTTTCTGGCTGCAGGATTCGGTTGCTGTCCCCCATTCCAGCAGAGGGCTGTGATCTGTGAATCTACCCCTAAATAAATAACCTTCTATTCTACTCAATTCTGATCTAGTGTGGGATTTCTTTTAAGCATCCTTCTTCATCCTACATCTCTTCTGGCTCTTAAAATTCTTTCGTCCTCCCTTCCTGTAGTTTCCCCTGAGCTCTAAGTGGAGGGACTTGATAGAGAAAACCCCATTTAGAGTTTTTGAACAAGGACTAGATAACAGATGGGCTCAATGTGGGACAGAATTAGGTGGGCGTAACACAGCAACTGAGTAGTTGATAGGTTCTACCAAGGTTTCAGAAACTTGGTCAATATTTCCAATCTTGGTTAAGTATGATGAAGTGTAGATCACAGTAACCATTTACATGGCTCTTACTGTTTAGAGAACCCTGAATTTGTATGCTAGCTGTTCAGGTCTAGGAAAGTCTCTCGAAATAGCTTTAGGAATGCAGCAATGCTGCCGTGAGGGTTCCTTGTTTTCTGTTTATCACTGGACTTCCTTTAAATATTTTCTCATCAGAATCTTTTTTGTTAATTTCTCCTAATGCCATATAGTGTAAGCCTGTTGTGTCTGCTGCCTGTGGAATTCAGAGGGTATCTTTACTCTCATGTCTTCTCTTCTGGTGAAGGATAGTTTATCTCTAAGCAAATTCTGTAAACTATCTGAACATCCAGCATTATAGTAGGGGAAGGTCAATGTCATCTACTTTGTTGACTTTGAAATGCTTTGCAGACAATGTGTAGGCACTACAGAGCCCCCAAATACAAATTTTCAGTAAATGATGTCCAGTCTCACTTCCTCATAGTCACTACCACCTTGAAAGTTTTGCTCCAATTTTATATGTACCTTTGTTAGGGTTTCAGGTTATTCCTTCCTCTTTGAGCTTCCACACTATTCCTCGGGGGAGCCACCACTAATCTAAAGCGTAATGCATAAGATTTACAAACCTAGTTATTAGAGGATCATGTGTCTAACATAAACTAGTTAAAACCACATACAACCCATGGTAGGTGAGAGGATTCACAACATCAGTTTCTGTTGTGTGATGATATTTTCTTATACTGGATCTGTTCTGAGCCCACATTCACATTTACTATGATAGAAGATTGGATAGCTAATACACACAAATACACACACACACACACACACACTGCCTCTTTCATGTATACTACATTTTAATATTTTCAGGAGCTCTGAAATTTAGTGATTTCAGTTTTACAAGTTAAAATACAGAATTAAATGAAGTTCATTAAATTTTCTTGATCTAGGACTTTAATCCTAGGGCAATTGAACTGTAATGGCCTTCTGTTTATAACACTATCCTAGTCAAGAAGCACTTGACATTGAGGTGTAGTTAAGGGAATACCACATTTTTTATATCCTACAGTCTAAAGATGCTTTTGTTCTGATTAATAGCAAGCCCTGCCTAAGTACTCTATACTTTACTTCTTACTGCTCTGAGATGAAGCCTACCTGCATAGTATCCAGGAGGTAGCAATGATCTGAGAAAGACCTTAAACTTAAGTTTTACTGAGACACTGCCTAAACTAATATCCTAATTCTGTTCCATCATATCACTTACAAGCTAATGGAAATGGACAAGGAATAATTGTAATCACTACCAATAATAATTTAACTTGATTTACTCAGTCCCAAAAGATTCCTATTTTATCAGTTTCTTCTTTGTCTCATCGTAAGATTTCTCCTTGTTCAAGAGCCATAATTATGGGGGGCCTCTTTGACTTATTTGTGGCATGAATAAAAAGTACCATTTCATAATGTTCCTACTAAATACCTTAAATAAAAGAGAATCTTTATTACAACAATAAATGAAAACCCTGGATGCAGGGTCTGTTCCTCACAAAACATAGTTTGTGAATTTATTGATTGCAGGATCTAAAAGAAGTATGAGAGTTCCCTCTAGAACAAATAAATCACAACATAGTTTTGATTGAAATGGGGATGAGCTGAGAAAATCATGTCGAGATATTATTACATAAAACCATTTACTTTTTTGATGTGTGAGAGAGACAGGGCATTCATCATACTAATAAAAGACAATCCCTTATATTAAACAAGTTCCAATGCTGAAGTAGTGGACATTAAATATAAACCATTTGATAACTGATTTGACTAAAATAGATCAAGTGCATTAGAGGAGGATAGGACTAAATAATGAATTTAGAATTAGATATGTTTGTTTTGAATTTCTTTGGAAATTTTCAGGTACAGTAAAATAGGAGTGTTCACTAGAAAACAGGGCATGGGTTAAGAAACTGGGCTTGGAAAGACCCTTGCTGGTTTCCCACAAACACTGGCTTTGGAAAACTATGGCACATATAAAGTCAAAGATGAATCAGCATATGTACCTTAGTAGGTGATTTTAAACAAATGGCTTCTTTCTGTACCAAATTTCATTTTCTAAAGACATTCCTTGAAGATGGGAGCCTTTAGGCTGCTTCTTTGAAAGTGACAAGTAGTTGAGCACAGAGCTTCTCAAATTCAGCAAGAATGGGAATCGCTTGGTTTGAGGGTTTTAAGTGTAGATTCTGACTGAGCATCTCTAGGCTTGGGAACAGGGCTGAGATTTTGCTGTGCTACCAAGATCCCAGGAGAGGTATGCTGTTCTTACACATTTTCATCAGCAAGGTTTGTATTGTTTGAAATTGTGCCCCTTGTGTTGTATTAATTAGTTCCTTCTCCAAGTCAGTTTCTTCCTGTTTTGGTTTCACACCAAAGAACAGGGATTACCATTGGCTCAGGCAGGGGCTATGTTGGACACTATCCCAGCATACTCAGATTGTGTTATTCAGAATAACAATTGAACAGGAGAAAAACCTTTACCAACAAACCCAATAATAACTAGTGGATATTCCTAACTGCTAGACATTATCTAGTCTATTGCCAAAATAGAATAAGCTGGCAGTACTTACTGTTTGAAAGTCTAGTATAACTAAAGCAATAGGGAGTAGAAAAGACAAAGGTAGATCCTCTCACCAGATGTAGATCATTGGGAAGCAAAAGCAAGAAGTGATACTGCATAGTGATACTGTTATAATGCTGATCATTTCATGTTACTGGCCAGGAGTTTGAAGATTGTAGATATTATATTGTTTTCCTGAATTATCTGATGAAAAATGAAAAATACACTGAAGTAAAGGTTTCTAACTCTGCCTTCTAAATTTACCTACAATTTTTTCACCAACAGTTTTGCAGTGCTTATCACTTTTCCAAAAGACATTGTGATCCATTGTGATCTCTGGTATGAAAACACCTAAAGATCAAAATCCCTTAATTTAAAATCCCAGCCTCAAGCATCACATACCAAAGATTATGTTCCTCAAACTGAAATCTTTAGGGAAAAATATTATATAGGAAGGATAGCCGGGCAGTGGTGGCGCACGCCTTTAATCCCAGCACTCGGGAGGCAGAGGCGGGCGGATCTCTCTGAGTTTGAGACCAGCCTGGTCTACAAAAGCTAGTTCCAGGACAGGCTCCAAAACGACAGAGAAACCCTGTCTTGAAAAACCATAAAAAAAAATCAAACAACAACAAAAAAAAGGAAGGATAGAACCCTGAATTATAATAATGGGTTAGTCTACAAGAGCAACAAAAACTTCAGTCAGCTTTGACATTCTGCTCAGTCGACAATGTCCTAGATGTTAGAGTAACCCAAGCAGCACTTGCCTGGTGGATCACGTGAGGTCACTGAATGGTTTGAAAGCAACTATTACAGAGTAGGATTAAGAGGCCCCTCATGGTGCTGCTTGATCACAATTATTGCCTTCTCTAAATTTATGGTCTGTATGAGTTAGGTGCATACAAAATGGACTTCTGTGTGCCTTATGACACAGAGGAATGAAAAATCCAGTAGGGAACAGCCACCTCAGGGAAGAACCACAAAAAGAAGAACACCACACAGGAAATGAGTGTGAATATAGTTAAAACTGTGGCCTGAGAAAACAGGAGACTATTGTTTCATTAGTGACTCAAAACTTCAAATTTAGCAAATGATGTTCAAGCTACCAGTTCTTTGGGACCACTTCTTCCTCCGTATGCATAATTTATACTTGTGGTATGTTACCCATGTCAAATGTTCTTTTCCGTGTCTATGTTTCATAAGTGAAATTATAAAAAAGGGCATATTGTCAGTTGCCGGACATTGTAAAAGTACTTTGAACAAGTACAATGTTTGTCAGCCAAAGGAATTGTTGCAGGAACAAACATTGTGAAGTTAAATTCGCAGAACCAAATCAGAACTCTGAAAGTTATTAATACCTCTGTAGCCCTACTGTTAGAACTGATGTGAAAATTGAATACACAGTAGATCAACATGTTCAAGATGGTATTCACAGATTGAAATAAAATAAAAATAGTAAAAGGAAAAGAAAATGAAATTTAAAGATGTTCAAACAAAGTTCTAAGACTTTTCATTATTTCTAGAATTATATTTTGGTATTTTTGATATTCATAGAATTTTATACTTTAAAAATATGACACTTGTTGGTGATGATATTTGGAATTTTAATATTTGGGATTATTATGTTTAGGATTGTATCTCTCAAGACTATGCACTAAACCCAAATTTTGCAACTCCAAGACAGAACTAGAGAAGATAAAAGAGTCATAATTCATGGCCTGCCTGGGCATGATGGGTAAGCATCTCCCAGTCTTGAGTGTTCAACCTATATCACTGTCAAAATTATTCTTCTCTTGATCCATTTAAAATTCTTAAGAAAATTTTCTTACTTTTTATTATTGGCTCTCTTTTCCCTTTAAGCTATATTTTATTTATCTTAATTTTGTTGAATTCAAAGCATGATTTTTTAGAATATTAATCACCATTAGAATTTCACTCACTCTTTAAAGAAGTTTTATATATATATATATATATATATATATATATATATTTTCCCTCTTTGAGGATGCTGGCAAAGGAATAGTGTTGGTCAATCCACAGTATCCTTACTGATTAGCTTACTGGCCGACCCTAGGGATTCCTGAAATGGGTATAGGTCAGAGGATAGAAAATTCAAAGTTAATAATACTAGGCTACTAATGTAGTCTGGACTACATGGCCATACCCTGTAAATAAATGAGTAAACAAATTAATTAATTAATTAACGAATTCATATATACATACACAAACACATACATGCATATACAAACACATACATACATACACAAATGCACACTTACATATGTACATACGCCCATGAATACATACATGCTGGGATAAATGTATTTTTAGTTCCTGAGAGTTTATCTCTCCTCTTTTATGTTGTATTTCTTACATCTTTTTTCTTATCTTAGTATTTCTGCTTATTCTAAATTCCCTTCTATGTTTTACACTCCTTATTCCTTCCCCTCTTGCTTTTGTATTTCTCCTTCACCTGACAGTGCTATACCCCCCCATGTTTGAGAGGTGAACAGTAGATTCTCACCTGAAGTGTAACAATGGACATGAGACATAATGCACATCGTGTGTTATGAAGAGCTGGTAGAGTCCAATATAATAACCTGATAAAAAGAAGATAACAGTGTATTTTTTTGTTTCTCTTGCCTCAGGAAAATTGATTTTTCATACTTAATTTGATTATTTGTAAAACTGAACAACAATACATTTCTCAAAGTGTAGATAAAAGCCTAATATTTCCTGAAACAGAAAGGTGAGACACACAAGTAATCCCTCCCCCTTACGGAAGCCAAGGCTTGAAGTGGAAGCCATGATTCAGGCATTCATTTAGGTCTTTGCCTCCATAAGTCAATACAGCCCTATCTGGTACAAGAGCATAAAATATCCATTAGTAGAGATTATCTCTCATATTTATTCTTTGTCCAAATGTGCAAAATGCCTTCTGATGCACTATAATAAATAGATGCTTAACATATATAGCATATTTTTGGAAGTGAAGTCAAAAGTAAGCTAGATCCACAAAAAAATAAAAAAAAGATGGACTTCACTGTCAGGTGATGTGCAGCCCTTCCTCACTTCCATCCCCAGAGCTTCTGAGACACGGAAAGGATCCAGGCTGGTGGCTCTGCTGGCGAGAGATTGTTGGCAGCGTTTCCCTCTAAACTGGAAACTAGAAGAAAAGACTGCTTGACCAGCTGCCATCAGCAATTTAGAAAACTTGAGTATTTAAGCAATTGCAGGTTTCCTATGATCTTCCCCAATGCTCTTTCCAAGTGTAATATTTTTCAAAATTCAAACAAACAAAAGGCTCATAAAAATAACCGAGTGCTGCATCTCTGCCTCACACACACATGCACACACACACACGCACACACACACACACAGCAGAACATGGCTATGCTTTTTTTGCCCCCTCAAGAAGCTTCTGTATTGCTTTATAGCTATTGCTCCTATTAATTCCTGACATGGTACACATGGATTACACCCATATTTCTGCTGAGTCTTCATTGCTGTTCTTCAAAATTTATGCTTTCATTTAGTGCCTTCCATGTTGTCTTAATTCTGATTCGACTGTTCCAAGCTGTCTTGCAAATCCACCCTTTCTAAAATATCCTATAAATGTCTATCAAGTACTGAAGTTTATCACAGAAATGGGATTGCTATTTTTCATCTAAAATCAAGTCTTTTTCTGTATCTTCTCCCTCAGGGAAAGGCACTGACAGCCCCACAGTCTTTCCAGCAGGAACGTAAACATTTATAACCTTCTCTGGGATGGGGGAGATCCTAAAAACTTGAAGAAACCATGTGATTCTAAATTGAAAACGTTAGCCTAAAGTTACCTTAGTCAATGACATCTTCCCTCCTGATAAAACATATCAGAATAGGTAAAAGATGCAATGCAGGGGGAGCATTGCCTCACCTGTGATCTCTTGACAAGGTCATTCAGGTGCTGCCTTGAAGGTCACTGGTATGAGCTCACCTTGGCCTTCCTTAAGCCATCCGCCTTGCTTAGGAAATTCTATGAATCAAGTAACTTAGTGGACCAGAAATTTGCTGAATTAATTTCTTTCCAAAAAATTACTTGATGATACTTAGAGAATTATATGTGTGGATAATTTCCACCTCTTTCTGGAACAATGTCTTTATTGATAAAAAAATAGAAGTGCAAAATTAGACATGTACTCTAACTACTTATTACAGAACTCTCTGTGATCAAAATGCATTTTTTAGTTCTACTCAAGACATAGAATATCTAGGAGAATTTACTCTTTACAAAAAATATGAGCCATCAGTGTCACAACGGAACCCACAGAGACAACTAACCTGAGCTCATAGGAGCTCACAGATGCTGAACCAACAGCTTACTAAGGAGCCTGCATGGGACTGACCCTTTATGTGTGACAGTTGTATAGTTTGGTCTACTTATGGGACTCATAGTAATGAGAGAAGGACCCATCCATGACACTTTGGCAGGATTTGGGGAATCTATTCCTCATGCTGGGTTGCCTTGGCAACATAAGGGGAGGAGTTAAGTTCTACCTCAATTTGATATGCCATGCTTTGTTGGCCACCATGGGAGGTCTGCCTTTTTGGAACAGAAATAAAGGAGTAGATTGGGTAAAGGATAGAGGGGAGGATATAGGATGAAATGGGAGGAGAGAAGGGAGGGGAAACTGCAGCCAGGTTGAAAATAAATAAATGAGTAAATTTAAGTAACAAAAATAAAAGAAAGTCAAACACATACACATACAAAGACACACACACACACACACACACACACACACACACACAAGCAAGACTGTTGAAAAGACACACACCACCCCCATTACCTTCTTTATTTGTCATTGTCTCTGCCCAGACTGATGTTGAGGGTGTATATTCTAGAGTAGAGATGACATGACATATTTTTTTAAGGAGAAAATGTTAAGAGGATCCATGAGGCTTCATTTTTCAATTGTGTGTTAGTAACATAGTATTTTTGCCCAGTGGACTTGGGAAATTCCCCTGCTATTCAAAATTACTACAATTCTCCTAGTTAAAAATATATTTAGAAGACTCAGATATGAGTTAGCCTTAAAAGTTCAAATGGATTTCAGGAAATCCATAAATTAATGTTGGACAACTTTTGTAATGTACTGATGCCATAGGTAAATGGATTTCATGAAATGCATAAAATAATGTGAGGCACTGTTTGTGATGTATGGATGCCATAGGTAAAAATATGCCTCATAAGGAGACAAGAGCAATGAAGAATTGAAAGGTTCTTTCCAGAGACAGGGAAACAAATGAATCTCCAGAACCAGGATGTTTTATGATGCTTTAATGCTCAACACACAAATGAATGAGAAATGATAGAAATTACAGTCCAGGTAGGTTGGAGTTTGCCTTCTAGTGTATATACTTTCCTAGCTGTGGCCGTGGAGAAAGTATAATCATCTCAGTACATTATTTTCTACATAATTGAAACATCCTAGCCTTCTACTGCTGATAGACAGGTAGGGTATAGGTACCTACTGTTGCTGTGAAGATACTGTTTCTGCCTGTAAGTCAGAGATGTAGAAGAGACTCAGCTAGATACATCTGATGCATTTTACTTTGTCAGATTTCCATGGGCTATGTCGGGGTGATTAATACACGCAGGTATCAACATATCAATCAAGGGCTTATCCTATTTCTATAATCAATATATTTTATTTTTCTTATATTTAAAATACTTTTAACCAGAAGAGTTTCCTTCCAATATAGAATGTTAAAATATATGCCTAGTTAACAAACATGTAAGTCAGTACACAGAAAAACAACATACTAGGAACTGATAGGCAGCCCTGAGGTACTTTACCAATTAGACCCTAAAACACATATATGCACACACAGACTTTTCATGATCATTGTGCTCATACTCAACCACATCATAAATAGTATCACACTCCACCAACTGATGCATAGAACTTATTAATAAAATGAATACATCTGGATAAGAGAATGTTTTCTGGCAAGGAAAAGAAATAAACTAAGGATATTATGTAAAGGATAGACAAATATCAAAAGCAGGACACTATAAAATAGAGAAGGCCTAAAATCAACATTTTAAATTGTGTTTATATGAAGTTCCAGAAAGAGAAGTCTATATTGCAAGAAATAATAGTAGTGGTTGTCACAGACCCAAGATGAATCACGCATGAAGGAAAATAGAGGAACACAAGGAAGCGTTAGAATGTTGGGAATTGATGTAAATGTGTTATTATGTTGTTATTACCTTCATACTTCTGTGCGTATTCATTGAATGACATAAATCCTTGGAAGATAAGAACAAATGTCTATTCACTCCAGATATAGGACCCAGAGACAACCAAAGAAAAGATGCAACTGAAGTCCAACTTGGTGAATCAGTGGGTTTTATTGGAGTCACTTTCAGGAAACTAGGAAACTAGGTTAGGGTGACTTTCAAGAGAATGTCTAAAATAGAGCTGCACCTTGAAGCTCTCCCCAGCATGGATGACATGTCACAGAAGGTGGAAAGGTGGAGGCCATGGCCCAAACTGGAGACAGTCCAAATGGGAGATTATCCATTCATTTGATTCGAATTGTTTCCAGGAAGCTTGCTAGTCTCTGCTTTGTTAGGCAGATTAGCTGAGCTCTGCTACTTTCAGGTTGACCAACTATTTGAGGATGATTCAACAGACATTGTTTTCTCTTTTAATTTTAATGAGCAAATGCAGTATTAGGATTAATTATGATTTTTTTTAATTTCTTTTGTTTATTCTCCTTCCTCCCCTTTCTCCTCGATTCCTTTGACACCCTCTTATAACACCTCACCCATCCCATAGCTTTCAGTCTCCTTTAATGACACATGTTCTATTCAAATTCCCCTTCATCAGCAACTCCTTTTCGACTCTCAATGTCTCCTTTAGTTTGTACACACTCCTGCATCCATTTAAACATAAATGTCTGTCTGAGTGTGTGTGTGTGTGTGCATGTATGTGTGTGTGATCAGCAGGAACAGCATACGAGAAAGATTTTCTATAGTGTTCTCTATGAAAAGCCTCATTATGCTCACATGCAAACTGGAAATCCTGGCTACATTTTGATAAATTCCTAACAAACAGGTTACCTATGAGAGAACCCTTTAGTGTGAATTTGTCAGACTACTCAATTGTAAACGGTATTGTCATAATATGCCTATACTGAAGGGCTAATTGGTATAGAACATGATGTATTGTTCTGTGGTTCATGTTCAACAATACAAATAAAAATAATTGCTTCTTCTTGTGATTTATTGGAGTGTTTTAATTCTTCTTGTACAATTAAAGACTGTAGAGAGAAAGCAATCTTTGAGATAATTATTTAAATCTTATAAATAGCTGAACATTTGAATTTATCAAAAGGAGAATCATAGGGAGGAATGTGTAAGAAGGTAGGAATCGGTAGGACAGAGAAATGAATTGGATAAGGGAAAACAAATACTAGGGTTTGGAAAAAGCTGTATGGATATCTACTATTTTATAACCTTCATATGTATATAAAAGTGTATAATTGGAGTTATTCTACATGGAAGTTTGTGCTCCTCTCAGAAGCCATGGGTTGCCAAATAAAAAGACTAGTACTGTTTATGAAATACATCATTTGAGTTGTTGGACAATGCTGTCCTGGAGACCACCCAAACAATATAGACTGTATTAATCAGAGTTCCCTAGAGAACCAAAATTTATAGAATGAATACATACATACACACATGCATGACACATACATATGTGTAGATGGATAGATAGAAGATAGATAGATGATAGATAGATAGATAGATAGATAGATAGATAGATAGATAGATAGACAGACAGATAGATAGATAGGTAGGTGGAGATAGATAGATACATAGATACATAGATAGATACATAGATAGATATGTATATAGAAGTTGTTCAGATGACTTAAGGGTTGTGCTCCAGCTAGTCCAAAAATGGCTCAGAGGTCAAAGAATCCAGTACTTTTTCAGTCTACAAGGGTGGATGTCTCAATATCTTCAGGAATCATGAAGAAGTAGGCTCTAATACCAGTGAAGGAGCAGACTTGCTAGCGAGTATGAAATGAAGCAGGTAAAGAGAACAAACTTCCTTCTCCATGTCCTTCATCTAGGCTGCCAGCAAAAGGCGTGGTCCATGTTAAAGGTGGATCTTTCCAATTCAAAAGATCTGGACGAAAGGCTTCTGTTCCCACCATAAAGATCTGGATTAGTAGTAAGTGTTCCCATTTAAATAGCCCTTTGCCATAGTATGTTCCATATATGTGATTTGCTTCTTGATTTTAAATTTATAAGGCATTTCAGTTAATAGATTCCCCATGAATCTCAGAAGAGCCTTTGAACTTTGGACTCTTCAACAGTGTTGAGATTGTGATTGATTATGGGGTCTTTGGAGTTGAACTGAATACATTTTTGTATTATGAGATAGCTATAATCGTATGGGGGCCAAGGGATTGGAATATGGTTGCTTGAATGAAATTGAGTCCCTATAGAGAGTGTCATTATTAGGCGGTGTGACCTTGTTGGAGTAGGTGTGGTCTTGTTAAAAGAAGCACGACACTGGTGGTGGATTTTGAAGTTTCACATGATCAAGGCAGGCCTAGTGTCTCCCTCTTCTTGCTGCCTGTGGATAGCGATGCAGCATTCTCAACTACTGTCCAGCACCATGTCTGCCTGCATGGAGCCACACTTCCCAACATGATAGCAATGGATTAAACCTCTGAATTATCAGAAAGTTTCAGTTAAATATTTTCCTTTGCTGTGGTCTTGGTGCCTCTTCACCGCAATAAAACTCTAACTAAGACAGTTAGGTTTTAGTTAATTCCCCATGTAGTCAAGTTGTCAAATGATAATAACCACCAAAATGGTTACTGCCTTTGTTCTTAGTTGCCAGCCAAAACTCTGTAGTAAATATCTGTTGCTGACGATAACACAGATTTGGTCATAAAACAGGAGACATCAAGTTTGTATTGTCCAAGAAAAATCTTAGTTGATGGCTAGCCTTCATTGTAGCAGAAGATATTATGCTAGCTTCTTGGGGGATTTGTCAATACAGCTTTACCCAGCTGTGAACCCTGTGAACTTCTGTAATGACTAGTATAAATGACAAGATGTGCCCATGTGTGCAATAGTGGCATAAATGTTATAGGAATAGCCAAATACTTTCTGATTACATGTAAGGTCTGTTCCACAGGAGGAAATTCATGACTGATACTGCAGTTCTGGCTAAGACTTTATGGTTGGTGAGCTCATATGTCCCATAGGTGAATTACTACTATCGTTGTGATGAATGGATGTAGTATGAAACTGTCCTCTAAATTTGTGTTTCTAGACCTATAAATCAATGCACCTCCTAAGAGAAGTTTCTTTGTCCAGTGGAAAACTCCTAATAGATCAAGGTACAAAGAACGAATGTCTGTCCAATGCTCAGCCATAAATAGGACAGCTAGTTCACACACAAGTGGGCAGAAAGACTTTAAGAGTCAGATGATAGAGAAAAGGAGAAAAAATGGCATCTTCTAAGCAAGAAAGAATCTCTGTACTCTGTGGTTATCCACACAAGATCAAGCCAGTGCCAAACTCTAGTGTGGAGGAAGGAGGGACTAATACTCACCACAGGTACAAGAGGAACTATTAACAGTTTAATGGGAGTTGGTATTCTTTAGAATGACACCCCTGGCTGGTATATCAGTAATGATCTCTCACTCAAGAGGGTATAGTCAGTACAAATTAAAGGAACTGGGTTATAATAAGATTAAGTGAACATGAAGTTAAGAAGAGGTAAGAGAGTAGCGCTAGATCAGAAAGAATTTATGAAAGAAGAGTGCAGATGAACATTATCTATATACATCATGAGCATGTATAAAGTTCCCAAAGTATTAATGAAATATATACATATATTTATACACATACATATATATGGTAACTTATCAGTATGTTGCATTCTAGACGTATATAAATAGAAAATTGATGATCATTTTTGAACATTAAAATGAATACATAACATTTAGATCATAGAATTGCACATTGAGATTATTTTGTACTGGAACTAACAACTTATGCAATCCTATAAAAATCTCAATCATGTATCTTTGACTTTAGCTTTACCTGCAATGTTAGACATAGACTCTGTAACAAAGGGTTTCCCTTTTTAAAAAAGGAAATATTTGTAAGCTACCTAAGCAATGAATTACTCATAATGGGCAATAAAATGTGGGGGTAGTAATTATCATGTATTCATTATAAATTCCTGTAAATATTCTGCAAACAAATATTTTCTCCATTATAAATGTCTGTATTATCATCATCTCTTTAAAATCTGCATTCATAACTCTGTGTAAGAGTGATCCTACAAAAGAGTCACTTAGTTAGAGAAGGGAAATTTATGCTTTCCTCCAAAATTCATTTTTTGTTATTAACAAATATATTGGGCCAAATATGAGTTAACTTTAAGAAAGTACACACACATACACGCGCATGTATGTGTACACACACACATACACACACATCACAAATTAAAACTAGGCCTATGTAACCGCAATGCTTAAGAGCTCTTTTATTCTCCAATCACCAGGAGGACTTTGTGAGTTCATTATTGATTAGTTTTTGAAAAGTCTCATAATTGCATCATATTTCCTTTATGGCAGCTGCTGGGTCACAACCCTCCCCTTAGGCATCACCATATATCAAGCAGATGTAATTGTCAACTCAGGCTATACCCAACAGCACTATTATGCTGCGTTAGACGTTGAAGTTTATATGTTTTTTAATGGTAATATTTTTCTAAGTGTTTGAGTCTGCCCTAATGCCTTTTCCCCAGGTGTTCATATTCTTTATTTCCTTATCTGTAGTTGATTTTTGGCATTTTTTGCACGGCTTTCCTGAAGCCTTAGGGTATGCTCTCATGAACACATTAGCAGGAAGAAAGTTTTACTTTCAGCAGCATTCAATGTATGTAAGGTGACTCATTAAAAACATTAAAAACCCTGGCTTTTAATGAATTTGCTAACAAAATTAAGAAGACACCACTTTATCAGTGGGAATTTTACAGAAAAGCATTCAAATATACCTACCCAAGCTATAAAGGTGAATGCAATTAAGTACTTTATTGCAGATGTCCACTGCTCAGTTATTATTTGTTATCTTATGCTCACAAGGGGTAAGCAAAGTGTAAAGACCAAAAATACATACATTCAAACATACACATGAGCCTTCTAAAATTAAAATAAAAAATACTCTTGGTAGATGAATAATTACATATAATACTTTATATATGGCATCTTCCCCACAGAGGAATTTATCCCTGTAAATTAAAGGGAGGAAGAAGGGAAGGGGAAAGGAAGAAAAGGAAGAAGTGTCATTTTGCTGACGTAACAGTGATGTGTTTGTATGTCAGGTTGATAAGGGGTCAGTAGGGCTGGCTAGTTTTATGTCAGCTAACACAAGCTAGAGTCTTTAGAAAGGAAGGACCCTCAAATGAGAACATGCCCTTATAAAATCACTATCTTTGCTGAAGGACATCAATAGTGATGAGAAGTCTTTCTTTTAGGCTTAAAATATTTTAGTTCTATGACTTCTCATTCTACTAAATTTTTGCTTATAAGCCCATCTCAGAAATAATTTATGCATACCATAAACTTTAGGGAAGAATCAAAAGTAATAAAAAATATGTCTATTAGCAAAGACTCCTTTGAGGGTTGTTTATTCAGTGACAAATAAAACCCATTTTAAAACATCATATTTTGTGATGAACTCGGATTTCAAACAACTGCTTTATGTTAGCCATAAAGATAAAAATTTCCTCTTTCTTTTCATCTGGGGAATGTGGCTCCTCGGCCTCAGAATATACCATGAATATTCGTTGTTTAAGTCGGTATTCCTCACTTTTATTTTCCAACTGCTGAGTGTTTCTGGGCTTTATTGAGGTGAACGAGAACGGAAGGAAGAGCGGTACAGGGCACAGGTGCAGACTGTAGGTTTGTCAGTAGGAACATTTAAACCCAAAAAGATCTTTTGTAGTAGTAGAATCGGGCCCATTTCTCCTAGTTTTACTAGCTGTGTGATCTCAGGGAAGTTACCTCCTGTCTCTAAACTTCACTCACTTTATTTACAAAACAGTGTATTACACTGGAAGGTCTCTTTCTAGCTTTGCATTTGTGTGGTTTTGATTTGTTTTCTTTTGTTCCCCCATGTTTTCTGTAATCATGCCAAATGATTGGTTGGGAAGTAGTGTGGTAAATACTAAAGAAAGGATTTCTGCTTCTACCTATTTCTAATCTGGTGCCCAAGGTCTTACTCTAATAGAAGCTACAATTTGCCTCTTTTTCTATGACAGTATTGCTATTAATCAACATTTGGTCACATTAAAAAGAGTCAATTCAATAGAATCATTTGTGTTTCTCTCTCTCTCTTTTTAAACTGGGATATCCTAAGCCTTCATTGTTTTGTTGGCATTGATTTTCCTATTTCTAAGGACCGTTAAGCAATGAATAGTGCTTTTCTTAAATCAGAATATCATTCATCTCCTACTTATGCCTTTGTTCAAGCAATCACTTAGTCTGATAACATTAAAGCGAACCAGCAGGTTGTCTTCTTACGTTGACATGCTCTCTATCTTTTGAGCATGACACAAAACAGTACTGCAGAATTAGGCATAGATGCCACATTCCACCATTTCTTCCCCCATTCTCTCCTCTACTGACCACATGATGAGGGACATGGCACAAATGAGGATGTCTAGGGAAATTCTTAACTATACTAAAGAATTTGAAAAGTCTGTTGAAAATCTCAATCCCTATAAGGTCTTGGTACTCACATTTCACATTGAAGGAATCATGCCTGAGAAGAGCTTAGTCACTAAGGATAAGCACCAACATTTGACATCTGCAAAACTTTATTTCAAATCATTCGAGCACAATTGTGCTAAGCATATTGCCAGAAAAGTAACTATGAAGTCAAAAAGGCACTCAAGATGAGGCTAGGGGTAAAGAAAGTATCATAAAAATGTGATTGGTATTTAAATAGAAAATTAAAATACCAGCTTGAGAATCATGGGAATAAAAGGATGTGGCTGGTCTTACCCTAAAAACTCTCGCCAACCCATTAATAAATGAATTGACTGGTGGCTGGAAGGGCCACCATCGTCTCTATTTTATTTATCAAGTTCTAGTTATCTGAAAGAGCACACATTAATGAGAATAATATTTTGTTACACCTACAGCTTTACACTTGCATCAGACATAAGTGGGGAAGGAGCAGCATGCTAGTCTTAACCCTGGGATAAGTCAGTCAAAAATGGGAAACAAAATTCAAATTAAATTTGAAAGGAAATAACTGCCTCTCTTCTCTCAGTATTTTTCTTTCTCCAAAGGCAGCTCTTCTTTTGTGAGTGAACCATATTCATAATCTTTGGTCTCAGACATTCAATATAAAAGTATTTAGCCTAAATTCATTGATTACCTCAATAGCCACTTACACTACATTTTACAGATATATCAATGTGCCCAGGTGACGTTTTATTAAAAAATAAATAAATAAAAGTCTTATTCTGAGTTTCCATTTTATTTTGCTTCCCAAGTTTCCAAAAATATTTATTTGCATATATCTGACTTTTCACTGGCTATGAGTCATTCACAGACTTGTTCTTGTGTTTCCAAGGTTAGCTGTAGTGCCTGGTACTAAAGATGGATGTGTAAGTACCTGCGTTGTCTTTGTAGTGAATGTGTTCTGCCAGTAGCCCTTCCACTGGTGTTTTCCCCTCTAGTTGCACAGAACACAGGTATTTCCCTGACATTGATGGCATAGATAGGTCAACTATCAACACACATCCACTCAAAAAAAGTGAGAGAAAAAAATACTGAACACTAACTACCAGTTACAATAATCTAGGAGTTACCACACAAACTATGTTTTGTGGGCTGGGAAGGTAAATCTTCACATGTTTAAATTGTGGGAAATATTCCACAATATTCTATGAATTAGTAAGAATATAATAAGAATGTGTTTTCACCAAGGATGTACATCTTCCCTGTGTGAAGTGTTTATAGCCTAAACTTACAGCATAGATAATTTCTGGGGCAACATGAACAGCAAATGGGTATATATGAGATGTGACTAAAGTCAGAACCCCATATATATTTTGCCCTTATAAACACATAGATTTTCGACTTCAAAATTAACTTCTAGTGAGTATCTTGTCCCTCTCACTGTGTACCCTGCATTAATGGACACAAACATTATCCCCTCTGGCATATGACAGTTTATTGATGTGTGGGAATAGAGTTCTAAGGAGATAAATTGAAATTAATCAATTATTTAAGCCACTTAAACACATATTCTCAACCACATTATTCCGTGCATCCTGATGTTTTCCCTACCATTCAGATAGAAATACAAACCTTCCAATGGTTCCGATTCCCCATCATGTTAAAACCAGAACTGATAGGTATTCACCTTGCCATCTTGCCATACTCCACGGGATTCGACACAAGGCCTTGATTTCAGTTGCACGGTGCCAGTTCTATCGTCCATAATCACTTATAAGCTTAAAACAATTAGGGGCTGCTTAACCAAATCATAACAATAGATGAACAACCTAGAAAGCTTCTCGCTCCCCCAATTTTTATCACAAGAGGTACACGATCATTTTGACATGTATAATGAGCAAGCGTCAGTCTTCTCATTGCACCTGGCTAGTTGTTAGAAGGGCATGCTCAGTAGTCTTCAATATCTGCAGGGTGAAGTTTGCCTTTAGTTCCGTCCCACAGAACAGGCAATGAATCTGCGGTAACATTATTCACAGAAAATCACTAGGTTTCAAGAGCAAGGCTGGGTCTGAAACACACCTTGAAATGATCCGGCTAAGGCCGCAGTCCATTTTTCTATTGCTTTTTTCCATAGTAATGGGATGATAGCCATATAATTTTGAGATGTGTCTAATTTTCCTGTGTAAGAAAGTTTCACTTAAAACATTCCCTTTTCCTTTCTTTGATGATAGAGGGCTTTGATGCTTAAGGTTCACCAGGCACAGATAGCTCACTGAGCTTGGTGTAATATGGAGGACGCCCATTGCAGCATGACTCCCTACCTACCATATTCGGATAGTGTCCCTAGACCTGCATCCACATTTGGAAGCTGTCCCTGAGCCTGGATGCCTGACTTAAGGGTGACCTTTGACATAGGTCCCTGCACATGCTTCCCCCTCCTGCCATCCTTATGATAATTGGTATTATGGTCCAGCTGTACGGTAGGACCCTGCTGCCCAAGGCAAACTAGCTGGGGCCAATGCTGCTATCCCCACCCTATAGTCTCCCCTTACTCTGAAATCAAGTTGAGCTGTAACATTGAGGCAGCCTCCCTGAGGGCCATTTCCATCCTACTCACCGGCCATACAAGGCCCTGCACGCCTTCTCCTCCTCTCCCTTTGTCCTCACAGACTGTTGGCTTACTAACCACAAGGAGACCCCACACTTTATCTCTTCCCCGAGAGAACCATTATTATCCGTGAACCATTATTTTGTTATTTAATCATTCTTTCATACTATTATTTAGAAATTTTAGAAAACTGAACACTACGTCAAAGCATAATTATCTTAACATTTATACCCAAAACATTTTGTTAGGACTCTAAAGTCACTACAGACACAAAAATTAAAATTCATTCCTATATCCTCATGAGTTAAACTAATGTAGCACATCATATGATCATGTACCATCAGTAAGTAGTGGCTCCTCTAGGAATCTGTGGCAAAGGATTCCAAGAGAGACAATGTCATAAACCACTAATAATGCCTACAAAGGAAAAAGGAGGAAAAATAAATGTGTGTGTTGCGGGGAGGGGGAATGGGTGGGTGTGTGAAAACATGTCTGGTATACTGGATGGATGATAACTCATTTGTTTCTGAATTTCATTGTTTGTCCACAATGAAAATGTATGAGTGGTTTAATATCTATAATAAGAATCACTCACTCACTGGGCAAAAATAAATGAAACAATGTTGTGCATTTTTAGTGGTAAAGAAGAAGCATTCTTTTTCACACTCGATGCTCAGAGTCTAAGAATCATCTTCTGGTTCTTATTTTTTATGGTGCGCTCTATGTCTATAAAATGCACATCAATATTCATATACTTTACACTTACATAAATTGAGTACACAGTTATCTCACGCATCCACACCTTTTTGCTCTTTGGTGTTCTCAAAATAAATTTAAAAGTTTGTTGATTTCTTTTCTGATTCATTGCAAAGTTTTGAACTTTGTTTTCCCATCCTTCTATTAGGTGACCTGTGCAAAGAATATCGACAATGTTCTTTCATGCAAATCAGATCATACATATAAACACACACTCAAATAAAACCTAAAGATTTTAAAATTGTTATTTGCTTAAAACGTGTTGCAGATTTCCTCTCGCCTTCTTCTCGCGAAGGTACCAAGCAATGGCAATTTCTCCAATTTTTTCTTTTTTTTTCCTCCTTTTTTTTTTGCCTGTCATACTTTTTTTGACACTGTTTGTGAAGGACTTTAAAATCCAGTTTTACATATACATATATATGTATTTATGTTTATATACATATATATGAAGTTCCCCAATGGAATATGTGTGTGTGTGTGTGTGTGTGTGTGTGTGTGTGTGTGTGTGCGTGCGCGCGCACACACATGTGTGTGTGTGTGAAGCATATGCCATGCACAATGCCATGGCTAGAAACATCATATCATCCACTAAAACCTATAGTGTTAAGAAGAGGTTAATATTGTTGACTGGTTAGCCAGCTGTAGACCCCCAAACATCTCAGGCTATTGTCAAAGCCTTTGGTTGTTATCCACACCTGATGATAAAGACACTACAGCAATACCTCTCCAAGATGGAGAGGACCAGTTGTTATGCAACTAGAAGCTTCACCCATGCTAACTAGCACTCATGGTGCTGGAAAGTACTCTGAATGCTCCTGGACAAGAAGGGTAATCATCAGTATCTCACAGCTACAAACTGACCTACAACAGCAACATGCCTGCAAGATACACTGATATAATAGTGGCACAAATCTTATGGGGGTAACCAAGCACTTTTTGAGTGAATTTAAGGCCTACTCTATGTGATAAAACCCACACATGAGATTGCTAAAGAGGCCACAAATAACAGATATTAAGTATGTCAAGGGCCTAGGGGGAGAGTCTACTAATAGTATTCTGCCAAAACAGCAGTAAAATGATGTCTAGTGACTTATTACTACACCCGTATGTCAGTGCCTCACTTAACCCTCGTCAAAGAAACTTCTTATTCCTTGAGGTAGGAATTAACACAGAGGACAACATCTGGACAATGTACTGAGGAGGAGGCAGAAGAATTGTAAGAAGCAGAGGTGGTGAACAACTGTCTTCTAGACACAAACAGGACTGAGATACTTACCAACCCACAGAAACTGTGGCAGCACACACTACACTGGCACAGATTCTAGTCACTCGGGCTCTCAGCACTGAAAGAGGGTAGTGGAAAATTCAAGCTGTCGTTATTTTTTTCTGCTGTGTCGTACTCCATTGTGTAAATGTACCACATTTTTCTTATCCATTCTTCGATCAAGAGGCATTTAGGTTGTTTCCAGGTTCTGGCTATGACAAACAAAGCTGCTATGGACATAGTTGAGCACATGTCCTTGTGGCACAATTGAGCATCCTTTGGATATATACCCAAAAGTGGTATTTCTGGGTCTTGAGGAAGGTTGTTTCCTAATTTTCTGAGAAATCGCCACACTGACATCCAAAGAGGTTGTACCAGCTTGCACTCCCACCAGCATAAAGAGTGTTCCCTTTACCCCACAACCTCTCCAGCATAAGTTGTCATCAGTGTTTTTGCAGGAAAATGGATGGAGGTAGAAAACATTATTTTGAGTGAGGTAACCCAGACACAGAAAGACAATTATCACACGTACTCACACATAGGTGACTTTTAAACATAAAGCAAAGAAAGCCAGCCTACAAACCACAATCCCAGAAAACTTTTACAACAATGCAGACACTAAGAGAGATTTACATAGATATAATCTACATGGGAAGTAGAAAGTAGAAAAAGACAAGATCTCCTGAGTACATTGGGAGCTTGAGGACCTTGTGGGAGGAATGAAAGAGGGAGGGGAGAGGCAGGGAAGGGAACAGAGAAAAATGTAGAGCTCAATAAATATCAATAAAAAAGGAGAAAAAAAAGGGGGTAGTGGATACAAGTCCCACCCCTAACCAAGAATTTCTTTGCAGTTGACATAGCTTGGCAGAGGGCAAATGAGTTTTATCTAATGGAGTATCATTGGGTATGCCAACCATACTCTAGGACAGGGCCATGCCAAAGAGAAGTTAAACCAAAAATAAATTTCATGGTTTTTTCCCTTTGTTTGGCTTTGTTTCTGTTTTTTTTTTATTTTATTTTGTTTTGTTTGACATTTTTTATCTTTTGTTTGTTTGATTTTTTTTTTTTTTTTGCAAGAGAGATAGAACATGAAGTTTGGTGGGTAGGGAGTTGGGGAGGAGTTCAGAGCAGAGCAAAACATGGTCCAAATATATTGTGCAAAAAATTTTTAATGTATGGAAAATCTACTTTTAAATTTAACTTTAACAAACCAATCTAGTAAATAAAGCAGAGACTTAATATGCAGAGCTGTGTTTTTATTAGAGCTAGTAACAAAAGAGTATTGGGGAAGAATAACTTTCTTAAACGAGCCAGATTAATACTAAATGACAAGGAAAATTATTACGTACAGATCATCCCTTTCCAGACCCTTTGTCTCTTCCTTTCTGTAGTAACTTCCATACTTAGTTGAAGAGTGGGTTCAAGCATGCTCAAAGGATAGAAGATATGACTTTACAACAGAAGCTTTATATTGCATTCATTCAAGATCACTCTCTTGATAATATCCTTTTAAGGGCTACTAATGCCATGTTCCAGAAGAAGACTCTAAGGCCATGGTTCTCAACATGTGGTTTGTGACCCCTTTGGTTGTCAAATGACCCTTTCACAGAAGTCCTATATAAGATATTGTGCATATAATATGTTTATATTACAATTCATAACAGTAGCAAAATTATGCTTATGCAGTAGCAATGAAATAATTTTATGGTTGGGGTCATCACAACATGCAGACCAGTATTAAAGAGCCACAGCATCAGGATGGTCAAGCTTTTCCAAATAGAGGCAATTGGCCAAACCCCAAATTATTTTTATTAGGAAGATATTAATTTGCTTGCAGTAATTACATATCTTTTTTTTTAAGTTTCTTAAAATTATCTTGTTAGGCCAGAATTTTGATGATTCCCTGCTTCTCTTTGTGTCTGTTTTTGGCAATGGAGAGTCTAAGGATCAGGAGAATTTCCTCTCCCTGATTGGCACTTGGTACCAAAGAAAAAACCTACAACACTGTGGATGAGGAAGATGCAGGCTCTGGGCCTCTCTCCATCTTTACTGAATTAGAAAGTGAATTTTCTAGGTCTTGAGTTAGGATTCTGACATCTGAGGAGACTATTTTGTCTGTGGCCTGATACTTTTATGCACGTGGATGAATAAGAGTGAAGCGAGAAATCCTTGGGAAACTGCAAAAAATGTCATTTCATTGTAACTTTTGAATAATGGAAAAAGTGACACATGTTTTATATATTTCTATCCACTACTTATAGAGCCAAATGCTCTAAATTTTCCCTAGATAAGCACAGCTCTTCTGTCATGTTTTCAAGGGCATGTTAATAGTGTCTGCATTTAAGGTTGATAGATATTCTTGTTCTGCATTAGGCATGAAGTGTTTCATATTGTATTGGGTTTTAAAAACCCAATATGTAGCAGGCTAGTGATTTAGAGACAATGCACCGCCTTGCCAAGAGAAATAAAATGAGGTTCTGAACCTTAGGATACAGCAGTTACTTAACGCATGCCTCTATAAATGGGAAATTCTTTCTGACTAGACGATTTGAGGATAGGAAGATGCACCTAATCCTATCAGTAGGATAATATGTATTCTATTGTATTGCATTTGCAGTCTAACAGAAAAACATAACATTGGAACAAGTTGCCCAGGTCTGTACAATACAGTGTGAAGTGAAGAATGAGCGAAGTTACATATTTTTATCACACACACAGATCAATAGTAGGGTATTCAGAAGTTTTCTTTCTTCTATATCTAGCTATTTAAATTTCCAAGATTATGTTCACAAGGAAAACAAATGTTGCATATATGTTTATATGGTTTTACAAGTTAAATAATCATCACTGTCACCTATATGTCTCAGACATAAACTACGTATGAATGCGTATATTATCTAGCTTGATGGTCTAATCAATATAGTGGTTTCTAGTCCCATCATACCAAAGAAGTTAACTTATTCTTCCTGCGAATCTTGGTGTGACTGGAATGGGAAGCCAGTCTGATCTGACTCAGATCCCAGCCCTGCATCACACCTTACACTGCTGCGCACAGAGTCCTCATTGCTGCATCTGTGGCTGCTAATGGAGACGTCTCCCTCATTTCCAAAGGACCAATCCTTCTTACATCAGACATGAAGCCAAACTGCTTCATTTTTTGCTACAAAAGCGGGGTGGCAAGTGATAATAATATGACTGAAATTGGTTACAGTATCATAAGTTTTCTTGTTTTATAAAACCCTAGATTATATGGGGGAAATTCCACCATAATTGTCCCATGTACCTATTTAGAAATTAAGATGCATATAGATTTCTACAAATGTCTTTAGACACTCACATTAAATGAACCATTTCACTTGGCGGAATGGTTGAGTATTATACTCAGGACTTCAAAATATTTTCTTTAATATATTTTATGAATGCGATCCAAAATTCAGAATTAAAAAAATACACTAAATTCACTTTCAGAATTAATTCATGAGGTTAAGTAACGTTATTTGTTGAACACTGAAGTTATAATTTTACTTTACTGGATAGGTCGGATTTAAAGTTTGGTAAACGTTGATGTTCAGTGTACATTGTGATGTGCAACATCTCATCTCTGTAGTTAGGAAACTGATGCTGAGAAAACTCAAATGCTTATCCCAAGGAAATGCATAAAACATGACAAAGCCTGCATCGGAATCTAGGTTCTTCAAGTTGAATGATTTGTTTATGCTGAAACAGACCTGCAGTATTTTATTTCTCCATCCCTAAATTTTAACTTCATAAACATAGTCCAAAATGTCCAACTGAAGAGGTTAGATTTCACTGCACTTGATTTAATGGTCTCATCAATCCTTCTTTTTAAATTGATTTTGTGTTCAGTATTCTCAGACCTTCCTGTTGGAGTATGGTTAAAACCTGATATGTGTCCATAGATAGAAATTTTACAAAACATAATTTTAGCTGGATGAGCCATTGCCAGGGCTCTGATTAGGTTTCACTGTGATAGAGACTCACGGGCACAAGGGGAGCAGAAACATCTGTTTCCTTAAATTAACATTTTGGTTTGGAATTTCCCAGGAATGTATTTTCAGTTTAATTAACCTAAGACTTGACTACATGCATGTAGTAATTCTGTATCTCTGATTTAATATAATTACTGCTCAATGGCTGAATAAAAGTCATATCTATTCTGATGCCAAAGAGAAAGTTATTACAACTTTATAAACTTTTGATACCTCTAGAATCACAGAGTTGAAGGCTTCATTGAGGACATTGTCCATCTCACACATTTGGCTCATGAAGGAACTACAGCAGAATCCCATCCTCACATAATGGGTTGCTTGAACAAAATTGCCTGAGCCTAAGAGGTTCAAACTATAGAAATTCACCTCCGTTTGGGGGCTGAGCAATTTTAGAACTGAGCTACCTTCTGACCAGTATGCTCTTTCTAACTTGCCATTATCCTCTGTGCTGGATAGTTTTATGTCAGCTTGACACAAGCTAAAGTCATTTGACAGGAGGAGGGGGGAAGAGTGCAGGGTAGAGAAGGAGAGGGAGGAAAAGAACATGAAGGAATGGGATGACCAAGATGGGGAAAGGACAGAGAGGAAGAAAAAGGAAAGTGATATCTTGATTGAGGGAGCCATTCTGGGGCTAGGAAAAAACCTGGCACTAGGAAAATTTCCAGGAATCCACAACTATAACCCCAGCTAAGACCCTAAGCAATAGTGGAGAGGGTACTTGAACTGGACTTACCCTGTAATCAGATTGATGACTACCTTAATTGTCACCATAGAACTCTCATTCAGCAACTGATAGAAGCAGATACAGAGATACACAGCTAAGCACTGGGTCGATCTCTCAGAGTCCAGTGGAAGAGAGTGAGGAGCGATAATATGAGCAAAGGGATCAAGACCATGATGGGGAAACCCACAGAAACAGCTGACCTGGGCTAGTGGGAGCTCACTGACTCCGGACTGACAGTGGGGGAACCTGAATAGGACCAAACTAGGCCCACTGAATGTAGGTGACAGTTGTGTGGCTGGGGCAGCCTGTGGGGCCACTGGCAGAGGGACTGGGACTTATGCCTAGTATTTGAACTGGCTTTTTGATGCGCATTCTCTTTAGAGGGATACTTTGCTCCGCCTAGATATAGGGGGGAGGGCCTTGGTCCTGCCTCAAAGTGATATGTCAGACTTTGCTGACTCCCTAGTGAAACTTACCCTCTCTGAAGAGTGGATGGGGAGGTTGGGAGTGTATGGAAGGTGGGGGTAGCAGGAGGAGGGGAGGGCGTGGGAACTGGGATTAGTATATAAAATGAGAAAAGATTGTTTTAAAATAAAAAATAAACAAATAAAATTGCCTTCATGACAGCCATAAGATTGGTGTATACACTGACCCGTAAAATATTTTATTAATTAGTGATTGATGGCAGAGATCCCAGACCATTGTGGATGGTGCCATCCCTGGACTGATGGTCCTGGGTTCGATATTAAATCAAACTGAGCAAGTCATAGAATTAAACCAGTAAGCAGTACTCCTCATGGCCTCTGCTTTAACTCCTGTTTCCGGATTCCTGACCTGCTTGAGTTGCTGTCCTGACTCCCTTGATGATGAACAGTCATATGGAAATGAAAGTCAAATAAATCCTCTTCTTCCCAAGTTGCTTTCCATCGTGGTGTTTCATCATAGCAATATACTATATTATTATTATTATTATTATTATTATTAATTAACCCTAACGATGAGACCCACTTTCATGCTTTTTTCTCAGTTGGTAGAATGTGAACAGAAAGAAGGGCAGCCCTCTTGTCATCAGGGCCATCACCCTACCCATGAGGTCTCACACTCATGACCTAATTATCTTCCAAGGGCGAACCTCCTGACCTCGGCCCATTAGTTGTTAGGGTTTTGACATTAATTTGGAGGGTTCACAAACATCCACACACTGGGAACATTTAGACTCTTCTATATATCACTCAGGATCTGACCTTGCCTGCTTTTTCTTTGTCAGGTTCCTACCTTTTAATCATTATAAAATGTGCAACTACACCTTAGACTGACCAAAGATAAACTCTTCCTTGAGCTGTGTTTATTAGGGATTTTGTCACTGCAACTAGACAAGTAACAAAGACAGTGACATTTCAGGGTTCGAAGTAGCATGGGTTTTAAGTGACATTCAATGCTTAGAAGGTTCCAAATCATTTTTCTTACCACTTATTGTTTTCCCACAGAGCTTACTGTCCTCTTTTATGATTTCAAAGTGTGAATTAGTAACTAAAACCCACCAAATTCTTTGCTTGCTGTAGAGGTTTAAAAGACAGAGACTGTCGTCCACAAATATTTAATTGAAACATTAGAATCAGTTTCTCATGCCTTTGCCCTGTATTCAGGTCTCTGTTATTTCTCTAGAAAAGGTAATTTTGTAAGTAGCTAGAAAGAAAGAAGAGTGAGCTGGAGTGAGCTACTGCTGACCCCTACTCTGGGGGTTGCCAATGGTTCTATGAACTCCATATTGATTCTCATGCTTAAGTCTCATAATTATTCAAGAGAGGTAAGACTATTTTTAAGATAATTTTTTATGAAATACATTTCTTATTTACAAACTGTTTCCTAAGCTACGAGATTTCAGCCTGCAGCCATGAATCTCCCCCCACTACCACTTCTTTTCTCTCCTGATCCCTCTTCCTCTCCACTACCTTTGTGACCTTTTTCCTTTTCTAGTAGTCTATTACCCTATTTTTTTCCTTCATTTCTCTCCCAGACAAAAGTAGAAGGATGGAGTTAGACTTCCAGATGTTCTCATAATCCGAGGAACATAATTTCTCAAAACTAGGAAAAAGAAACAAGAGATAAAACAAGATCTCCCAAATCAGAAGATAGCAAACCTATACAGTTTTTTAGTCTTAAGGCTACTATGTTTCTCTTCACCTCCCACCTTACTTAAAGGAAATATTAACTTCAGGATATAATCTTTAGGGAATGGATTGTGGCATGAAGGTAGGGTTCTCCTGCAAAACAATGGTGTCTTTGTAAAAGAAGCACAAGAAAGTTACATAGTCATTTTTAGCAAGTGAGGACTCACTGATACTTGACAGTCTATGGCTTAAAGGATGACCTCCTCAACAGAACCCAATCAAGTTTGCAGCTTAATCTTGAACTCCCTACCCTCACAAAATGTTAAAATTAAATTTGTGTTGTATGGAAAGGCCTATAAAAGCATGGCTTTTTATAGTCTAAGTATATAGTACAATTTAAGCAAATTCTCCTTACATACACCACTGGCCTACCTTTTCTGCACTATCCCCTCCCCTACTGGTTTCTTCTGGTCTCCTATATAGTAAAATATTTTGTTCAATCTACCTAAACATCTGGAGCTATCCTTGTTCTATTTGTTTGCTCTGATAAGGTTTATTATCCCCCATTTTAATCACTGTGAATTTTGTCTTACATTAGTTTCATCCATGTCATCAAGGTGCGTTTGTCATATCACGTACCAGATGAGGAAAGTGGACTTCTGAGAGTCACTTTCTTCAGAATCTCAGAGTTAGCAAGTGGCAATATTAGGTTTCCACCCGACTCCTTCAAACCCTAAGCCCATAGTCCCTCCTAGCCTCTGTGTTGCATTGAGTTATCTCCCTCATAAGCTTTATCAAATAACTTTTAGCAGCATTGGTTTTTGTCCTTCTGAATTGCTGTATTACTATGGAGCTAAAAGCAACAGTTGCAGGCCAGAGTGGTCTTAAGGTATCTATTGCTTCTCTCTCTTTCTCTCTCTCTCTCTCTTTCTCTCTCTCTCTCTCTCTCCTTCCCTCCCTCTCTCTGTCTGCTGTATTCCTTTACCTTGGACATCCTTCAACCTAATGTAAGAGTTATCAATAACAGGAAGTGACTGATCAAATGGCAGTCTGCCAAGAGTTCCTTGCTGATAGCTTTCTCCATGGTGAGAGGCTAGAGGAAGGGTCCATTATTTCTTTGTTATTGTGGATGAATTTGATATCATTTAATTTTCTCAGATTACACTTTTAAGCAAAATAAATGCTGGCATTTTCATGAGGACTATAGTTTGAAAAGTATTCCATTTATTGAGTTCAAAGATCCCGTGAAGCTCTCATAATAGGGTCTAATTTTCAAATGAGGCCAAAATGCTTCCTAGAGACATTTGCATCCAAATATTCCTTCTTAATACTCTGATGGGAGAGTGTATCCTGTTTGCAAAACCTCATTTTTTATGGTTAATCTCAGCTGTCAACTTCGCATGATCTGGACTTACGTAGGGATTGACCTCTGGGTATTCCTGTAGGGGACCATCTTAATTAGGTTAACTGAAATGTGAAGATCTGCCAATGTGAGTAGCACTACCCCTGGGTTGGCCCACTAGACTATATGAAAAGGAGAAAGTGAACTGAATTCAAGTTTTCATTTTCCTCTTAACTTCTTGGCTTTCATGCCTAGCCCTGCCCACCATGATATACCATACCTTGAATGGTGAGCAAAATAAGCTATTCCTTCCTAAAGTTTCTTTTGCCAGGGTATTATATCACAACTATAGAAAGAGAAACCAGGGTACTGATTCATGACTGAGCACCTGTGGAAAGCACTAGATTAAGTAAAGAAACCATGAAATCATGAGAATCTGGCCTCACAGTCATCAGGGCTTCAGATTAAACTGGTAATAAATGCGCCAGATCACGAAAGATGCAGAGAGGGTTAAGGGTATGCAACGAGGATCCCATAAGCTTGAAAACATAACTTTCCAAAACCAGCCACTTACTTGATTAACAAATAACTAAGCACTAAGAATTCAGGTCTTAGGAAATAGTGGCTAACAGAACAGCTTTTCTTCTTCAAAGATACAGGGAAACAATTTTAATATTTGATGTTATATCTCTGTCTGCTCTTCTTCTGAAGAGGCAGCCTCTGCCTCCCTCCTCCCTGCTTTCTCTTCCCTCTCTCTTTATGCCACTATCTCTCCCTTTCTCCCATATCCCCATACCTTCCCATACCCTCTTGTGCCCACTAAACAGATTCACCACATGTCCAGCTTTCATGTTCCTGAACCATGAATTTCACAGATGTGAAAACCGGCCTTGAGGCATTTTACTGTCTCAACGTTACACTGACTTTAATGTTTGATAAGCCACATGTCAATCCACGAGTGTAATATAATAGCTATTAATGAAATTAATAAGAAACGATCACAGTGGTTCTATTTATTTTACATCGTGTATTCTTCATCTAGTTGAACAAACACAGAAACAAGTAGTGGACAAAGCCTGGTGTCAGTTCTAAATGCTTTTCATTTTACCGTTGATTAAGCCCTGCTGTCTCATCTAACTCACTAACTGGGCCAAACTTTGACAACTTGCCAGTGTCTGGCAATATTCTGAGGAAGATGAGGAGTCATTGTGTTTGGTACAGGAAAAACATAGGCCAATGCTGCTAAGGGACCTGATGTGCAGGAAAGGCTGGGCAGCGAGGAATTGCAATAGCACACACATGCAGGGTATAAACATTTTAAAAGATCTGTTTTATCAACAGATAATTTATGATATATATCAGAAGCATGAAAGGAATCTTCTTTAATTTGTTTTACCTATTTTTACTTTTAAAACTCTATATTCTTCAGTGCTTAGAATGTGCCTGCCTATCAGTCTTTTAATATATACTTGAAAAAAACTGCAAAAACCATTTATATATAATTATTTTCTGATATTCGAGAGAATAAATAATATATACATACCCTAAGTATGTAAATATATATACACTTATCTTAAAAATAATTCCCCAGAGCAGAGATGATCACTTTATACATTTTGCTTCATATTGCTAAAATTAACTCATACTTGGAATTTCTCCAAAGAGCTCTAGAACTCATGAAAGAGACTGATCTCGGTTTAATATCTGCTATAAAAAGTAGTTGCTGTATTTACAGAATATAATTTGTGTATCACTGGTAACTTTTTTAGTAAACCATGAACTTACTAGCTTTAAATTCTTTACATAAAATTGGATTTTCATTGTGCTTTCAGGTTTAAAGGATGGTGTGGTGGTAAATTTCCCATCAGACCTTTTCAATAAAGATTCCTCCTACCGAAAGAATTCTCACGTTTCGGTTTGAATGCGTTTTTCATTTGCCAAGTTCTTGTTTGTTTAACGTTAAGCTCTTTCTTCTTGTAAATCTCTAATGCAAAACATAAATGTTACAGGGCAATTTAATCCTGGCTTCCTCCAAAGATTCCTTCAATGAATTGAATACACACTTTCTCTGTTTGTGTGTGTCTGCAGTGCTCTCAAGGAGGATTTGTTTCCATGAAAATTGATGCTTTGTTTTCAATAAGGAGACATCCCTATTCCTTTTTCTATCGCATAGTGATTAACTAAGAGGATGTTGTAACTAAGGGTGGTTTTTGAATGAATCAAATACGAGCTCTGTACCAAGACGTCAGCTGCGTGTTTCATGTGCATGCATAACTATTATCATTGCTTTAGTAGGGTACGTGAAATATTTTGCTAAGCGTTAGAGATGAAGCAATCTGAGTGGGCAACAAGCATGCAAAGTATATTCAACTTAATTAGAAGTGAGCCAAACTCATCTTAGTGTGACCATGAAATGATATGGTATCTTATCCACCAATTTGAAGAAATTAAAATACCCAACTCTTCACTTGACTGTAGAGCAACAAAAACTGACAGTAACAGTCACAGATAAGGTGATATTACTACTGTAGGAAGCACTGATGTATTATCAAGGAAACAGCAAACTCATTGGTATTTGCTGGATGATTTTTTTGAAGGTTTTATTAATGAAAGATTGTGAGAAACTCAGTATGAGTACCTGATATCCAGAAGGTCAAACTGAGGAAAGGGAGGTATGTATGTCCTTCCTTTACCCTGTCAGAAATCTCGCAGAGGGCTAGAGATACAACTCAATCAGTAAAATGCTTGCTAAGCAAGTATGAAGACTTGAGTTGCATTCCCAGTACCTGAGTAGGGCTGAGCTAAGCATGGTGACACAAACTTATAATCCCAGTATTGGAAAGATAGAAATAGGCAGAACTCTGGGACTCACTGGCCAGCTAGCCTAACCTAATCAGCAACTGAGACCCAATGAGACTCCATCTCACCCTTAAGGTAGCAGATTTGAGAAATGACAGTGGAAGTTGGCTTCTGGTCACACACACATACATGTACAAATACGCTGAGACACATGCACACCTGCACGCATGCATGAATAAACTCATTTGCAAGAGTACATACACATATACATATACAAAAGAAACCTTTCACATGTATCACATACATCAGGAGACTTCAATGAGAATATTAAGAGAAACATTGCTTGTAAGAGTAAAACGAAATATTGAGGTACAGTCTCCAAAATGATTATAGTAGTGATGTGGTAGACTGACTCCCTATAACATAACAGAAATGATGTCTAACATCATACTAAGATGATCTACATCACATTGCATATGCATTCTAACCTTGTAAATGATATAAAAATTATTCTGAGTAGTAAATAAGGCATATATTTAAGAAAAAAACTTTAAAACCATGATATTACATTTTTCTTTGAAGACATCAATTATTTCATGGAAGCCAGAATCTTTTAGGTTTCCTTTTTTTCTCTTTCCCAACTTTGCTTCAAATTTAGCATGGTACAAAAATCAGTGAGTTTCTCCTTGGGACAAAACGGGTACAATTTGTCCTGGGAAGGCACACATGCTAGCTGCTGTTTTACCTAGGGAGATGATGCCTAGTTGGTAATCACAAGAAAGCATATCCAAAATGAATCACCCTTTGAAAAACATGTTGAGCTATAAAAGGCACTACATAAATACATGATTATCTTTCTATGTATGGAGAGAGAGGTGGGAGGCAAAAAGCAGATGATAGATTACGCGGAGTTATTTAGGGGAGCCACTTGGCTCTATTTCACCACAGCTCCTTATAAAGTGATTAAGGACAATTTGATGAAGAGAATTAGATATAATTAAAGATTCTGTTTTTCTCATGGTTTTAAATTTTTTTTCTCATGATGAAGACTGGGAACTCTGTTAATATCTATGACAGGTAAATACGGGAGTCATGAGGAAACCGGATGCTACTCTTTAAGCAGGATGAAGCAAAGGAATGTCTTGCAAATGCATTATAAAATTCACATCACAAAGATGACATCAAGCTGTGAGGAGCTGAAATGCACTCATTCTTATTCCATCTATCTTTCTGCATCTGTCAATCCACCAGCCCTACTCATCTTACCCCCACTAACTTTTAGGCAGTCAGAGCACAATAATAGGCTATTTCCATACAGATCTCAATACCTAGATATAGAATGACTATGGTTACTTCCTTCTGCAATAATAGCTCAGTTTCCTTTAAAATTTCTATATGTAGGGTAGAAAGAAACCTGGCTTTGGAGTTGTGCATTCCAGGATTTGAATCACAGCTCCTCCAACAAGAGAATTCAAATACGTTACCTATGCATTCCAAGATGCCATTCATCGAACCATAAACATAGGGTCATAACAGAATAGTTATGCAGATGAAACGAGACAAAGCCAAGGATCTGTGAGCCAATACATGATAGACTATCATGCTGCTGAGTGGTAATGAGCATAAAAGAACCAACTTGACTATGTTGTGCAGATGTTAGACATCATATTCAGAAGGGAATTTTAGGGTTTTTTTCTTCTTAGATATGAGTATCTTTTCCCAGGAAAGTAAACCAGCATATACAAGGATAAGGTCAATGGGAGATTAAAAAGTGTTTTCAAAGGGACTGAGATGTCTAAATTCTTACACGTCATTTTCTACTGTCATTTTGACCCTTTATCTTGGATTGTCACTGAGTATAAAGTAAAAGAAAATAGACAGGAACATGGGAAGTGGGGTGAAGAGAGAGAGAGGGAAGGAGACAAAAGGCCTCTCTGTCTGATCCAGGTGCCCCTACTAGCTCCTCACCTGAAAGAAATAGGGTTGAAGTTCAACTTACAGAAATCAATGGCCACTATCATTTAAAGGTAAATAAAATTTTATTTCAAGCAATGAATACTCTGATTTGCTAAATGGAGTAAGACATATTAGGCCCATTTAGAAGTTTTATTAGGTTTATATTCTTTTTAATATTTTATGAGTAGATTCTTCAGTATATGTTTTTAAAATGTGTGATTAAATGTAGGTATATGGCATTTAGTGAACTGTGAAAGGAGGGTAGAAATGATCTTTAAACAGCCAGTTCTTCCCTGGGAGACATTGGGCCAAATACATTGTACTGGACACACAGAATATATCATTTGATATTATAACAGTGCTCCTTTGATAGATCATAAAAATATATTTAAAGTGTGGATAAGGGCGAAGAATGACATTAAACACTAGTAAGTTCCTTGAGAGCTTATAATCCTGAATATTTACCACCAAATCTCTACCATAAGGCAATGAAGTCTATAAATACGCCCTGAGGGTTTAGCTGTTCTCTTAAATTAACGTTTTAGAGGGTGAGACTATATTTTGATTTTTATAGGAGCTAGAATTGCAGTAGAGGTTTATGAAATTATATTTTACCAATTTCAAGGTTTCCCACTTCTGAGAATTTTAAAAGCAATTCATGTTCACAGTATGTAATATGAAGTACAACTTGACTTATCCTTACGTGGTATCACACTTAATACTTTTTTGATTTCTTGAAGATTTGTATATATAATCACGTACATTTGTATATAATCAGACTTTGACAAATACTTTAATTTATTCTTGGCTCCAGAAACTTTGTCTGATACCCAGAATAATAGGGTCCAAATGAGTGTGCAGGCCCATCTTATCCTGCGATGACAAAGTCGAGGTATGAGAAACCAGTTTCATTGTGTGTTTCTGTGGGAGCCCTGGGTGAAGTATTGTACAGTCATTGGAAAGATGGAGTCTCCATAATTTTAAAGAAAATATATATTGCCCTTCAGACTGTGCTAAGTGGAAAGAATAAACTAAAGAATCAAAGTTCTGCTATGCAGTCAGGATAAGGATGGCGTTGCAAACAATCCAATGAGAGTCGGCAATGATTGTCAGAGAAAATACTATCTCCATGCTAAAGACATAGAAGTTGAAAGTTCATTGTACCACATAACTATAATTTAACTGTGCCAGTGGTTCCCACCTGTAGCTGTGATAACAATGCCTCCACAAAAACAGCTGAAAGAAGAAATGTTTCCCTTGGCTCACAGTTCCAGAGTACTGTGCACCATGGTAGGGAAGGGATGGCCATATGAGATTGAGGTAAACAATCACATCACTTTCAGTCAGAGCCCCAAGAACGATGACTTTGTTCTTAACTAGTTTTCTCTTTATATGCAGGACAAGATTGAAGCCAATGGGATGATGCTGTCCAGTGTTAGTGTAGGTCTTCTTACCTCGGTTTACCTCATTTGGAACAGTCCGTTGAAAGCACATGCAGAAGCTAGCCTAACCTAGATAGTTCCTCAGATATGCTGGAATTTGTATTCTGTGTGGTTCTGGATCTGCCAAGTTGACAACCATTATTAACTATTACATTAACTTTGCTAAAACTACATTTTGTGAACCTTAGTTTTCTCATCTGTGGACTGTGTGAAAATGTGTCTCTGTAGAGGGAGGGAAGGTCAGGTCTTGGTCTAGTCGGTATAAATTGTGAAAAATTTGCAATACCTTCTGTGTACTGTAAGACCCTTGCCAAAAGACTGATGTCCTAGATAGACAAGGTCAGATGCTGTTTAAGTACAACTGAGTACAAATAACAGAAGTGTGTAAACTAGGGGGAGAACGGAGAGCAATATGTTCTCCAATATAGTTAACATGTTTTGTTAATACACAGACTTGCCATTGATGAAGTTCTGCATTATAACGAAAACAGTGTTAGAGATGTTAGTGGCCAAACCCATAGCTTGACTAAAATTTCTTTCAGTGGTTGCCTAATTTTTTAAACCTAGTAATTCCTTTGGTTCCTTTATAACAATTAGTATAACAATAAGTCTTCTACTTATTACGTGGCCAGTTTTAGTTCAAATGAATATAAAACTGTGCATTTCACTGGAGATCAGGCTGCTGTTCTCTAAAGTCATGTGCATATTCTTCTAGAACTTGATCTCTGTCCAGTCAAGTCTTTGATGTATGCTCACACTACCAATACTTTCAGGTTTAGCTATCAATCTCAAAATGTTATACACTGATGTGATTTTCCCCCCAACCATCACACTTAGGATGTAGCCTTCAGGTCAAGACTCCTTGGAATGATTTTAGTAAGATACATATATTTCCTGCTTTTCAGAGCCATATAGGTCCTAGGTTCCTTGGATATTTGTGATGCAGCAGTATATTATCTTTCCATTCCAGAATTTTTGAATGCTTTCAATTCTAGCTGTTTTCAGTAAGTATACAACTTAATCATTATTACTAGCCATTTTCCACTTTTGAGTTGACTGATTTAATAATCAGAATAAGTGCATTAAGAGAGCTATGATTAGACTTCATATCCTTATCGTGTGGCTAGCAGGCACTCCTTTCCCCTGGACAAATTCCTAGAGTAAATGTCTATCATTTGAGATAGAAAATGTAATGACATATAGTACCTCTTACAGATATAAATAAATCTTAGCTCTCACACATAATTTTTAAACAGGTTGTTTGGAGAACATGCTGTTCCTAAAGTCATTGCAGTAAGAAATAGATATGGCAAAAGACACCATACCTAAGTATTCCTTGAAAGCCTTTGAGTTTAAAGTTTTTTTTTTCAAATTGTGAAATGTATGGCTGTGTGCTGTGCCCATGCATGTGTGTTTAGTTTATTTGAATAATTTAATTCCTACCCTTAGTCATTCCTACTGCTCAGAGTCACTTAAATCTATTAACATTTTTTCTTATTTTTGATGTAAATTTAAAACCCTAAACAAATTAAGTATACTAATTCAAGACCTATCTTAGGCATGCTTTACTAATATATAGTAGGTAAGATGAGGATCATTTATACTTATATTTCCCCATTTCCTAAGATGAAGGAAAGTCTCCTTTGGAATAAGCTTCACAGACCTCTTGGCTGATTCTCTCATCCCTCTCCATGTTGTTTCCTTGCTGTTTGAATTCCCATTGAAGTTACTGAATTCTATTGTCTTCTCTTCTGTGCTGAAAACATAAGGACAAAAGTTGAAAAAGTTTTATTTCCCAAAACTTCAATGTTCTGGTGGGTCTAGATGCAGTGGACATCATGCATAGTCTTTCGGCACCGAAATCCTCTACTTTTCACACTGGCCTACCAAAGACTAACCATTGACTGGACTCCACAAGTTCCTCCACTTTTATTTTATACTGTTTATTTTTGCAACACTCAGCTCACCACCGACTAAGGCACCCATTATGTACAAACAAACCAGAGAAACAGACTGTATACATTGCCTTTTCTTTCTTTACCCTAGAATCTCTCTCTCTCTCTCTCTCTCTCTCTCTCTCTCTCTCTCTCTCTCTCTCTCTGTCTGTCTGTCTCTCTCTCTCTCCTCTGTCCTTTTATTGACATGACATCGAGTCTATGGAATTCTCACCTCAAAATGTTCAACAACATTCCTTGTATGGAAATAAATTAAATAATGAATGTGACATGGCCTTGGCAAGCACCAAAGCCACCCAGCAAAGGCAAATGATGAAGTGGCTATTAGTTATGATTTTATAGTTAGTGGTTAGGTTATGGTTTCTCTAAATCTGTCTTAAAACTAAAGGCCTATATTCCAGGACATGAGGCAATACTCATAATTTCATGAAGACATGGGTACAGATTGTGACAGTACATTGAAGCCAATTCCAGGTCAGCTCTAAATTTTTGCCCTCAGGTCAAGAGTACATAATCTACTTTCTCTTTGAGAACTCTTCAGCCGAATGTGTCTCCATTTTCACGTATTATTATGAGCCCTGACAGAGAGTTTGATAACATCCTCAGTAAGTCAATATTGGCTGTTGAATATCATCTGCTCTTCCCCTTAGAACTGAGGTGATTTCCTGAGGGAAAATGCATGAGGATTTTCCTGGTTTACTTTTAAATGATTCAAAGGTTTGTTCTGAATAGATCTCTCCAGAGAAAAACTCTAGCTTCAGATTTTACCACCAAGGGCAATATTTGCTGCTACTTTTCTGTAAAATATCCACTTACAAAAAATAAATATGATACAACAGAATTTTGGAAAGGCAGCTAGGGAATTCCTATTGCTATTGCTGAAATTGTATAATATTTGAGTCTCTGACTGGAAGGTTGTCAATGTCTCAGTCACTGGGTCAATCTCTGTGGCTTACAAGTGGTCTGCAGTCTTGGAAAAGCCCTTGAGGATAAGGAAAGTTCTCCAGTTATGACCAGCTTCCTTAGATCAATGTATCCATTGTCCAAATCTTCCAAAGCAGGAGACACTGACAGCAACCTCAGAGATGATGCCTCTTCCCTCTCTTTATCAGTACTGCCTTCATCACCAAAGTAGGCTGGTCTAACTTTTCCCCATATTTTTATGTAGAAGTGTATAGTTTTGCCCTGTAGGTGTGAACATAATAATTACTGATACCATGTTGGTGAACAATGTATTTCCTAAGCACTATTGCATAATCTATGATGATTATATCTAATCATCATTATAACAATTATTGTTCTTATGTACAAAGAAATTGAGACTCACAAAGATAAACTGCCATGTTAGTAAGTCATAAAGCCAGACTTGAAGAATAAAAAAAATCTGGTCTGTCAGACTTTATTTTTGTTCCCTATCACGTATACTGTACAAATATCCTTTGTAATTCAAGCTGATTAAAGGAAAATATAAGACAAGGGAACTTAAGTACCCTATAAGAGTAAACGGTTGTGGAGACTTTGGAAAAGAATCTAATTGCAGTTAATAATTCTGAGACACCATGCACATCACAGATCATGCTTGCCCTAAGGTAAAAACTGAACCAGCCATGACTCTTTAACTTAAGAACCCATATTGTGTACAAAGGGAAGGAGGATGATATGTCCACTGAAGCAACTGTAACAGGCTAGGCTAACTCCAATGAAGTCACTCTTCAATCTTGATTATTTAATAACAGAGATGTATATAACACAAAAACATTTAAGGTGGATGATAGATGAGACATGGAAGTTTTAATCTGTCACTTAGAGGATCCAGATATCTTCTATCAAAGGTAAGAAATGTTATACTCTAAATGTATGTTCTAAAGAATCAGCATCAATATGGTTCATGCTACATTGTCATGGACTGAACATTGCTATGTGACAACGACATGGAAGAGGAAGAGAGGTGGAAAAATGTAATCCAGTCATTAGTCCTGAAAAAGTTGGCATGAATTTTGGTTTACATGTTATATCGCTCATGTTCCTCTGTGGTATTTATACTGTGTGTTAAAAGGCACATATTAGTTGACCAATAAGAGGAAGTAAATCTAATGATTTAAAGGGATAGTTTATTTGTTTGTTTCTCACGAATTTTGACACAATGATTTATAGGTGATTTTATAAGCATCCTATCTGAAAATAAGAAACTTACTTTTTCATCTTGCCAAATCAATCAGGACTAATTTCAGACATACCCCAAGCAATTCTCCAGCACATTCTAAATATACATCATGTAATTCAATTCAAACAACACTATCTACCTTAAGATGACAATACGAGGCCCTGCAGTTTGAGGGATATGTCCCTCAAGATTGTCCTACACTTCAAATGACAAGGTAAGTACTATTGTATCACATTTACTTTGACCAATCATCTCTGAACAAGGTATTCCCTTTTTACCTTTGGTTAATTTTCTAGACTGGCTCAAATATTTTAAGAGAACAACTGATGTATATTTATCCATGTGTTATAAAGAATGCAACAAATTTTATAGAGGAACACCCAGTTGGAAGAGATGAGGAGAAAAAAAAAGGTATGGGTAGGGTTATGGAGTTCCTATGCTTTAAATGGGCATGTTATTCTCAGGAAGCTATGTGATTCATGAACGCAGGCAGTCCTTGGGTATTTTGTGGAGGCACTAGTATAGGCAAGATGAAGAAATTAACTGTGAGCCACTCGAGTTTCTTCACCAGTTTATTCCTTTGAGGTCAGTGGTTGAAAAATACCAACCCTCTAATTATGGGCTTTGGATGACCAGTTATGATACTTAAGCTACCAACGCAATACCAGCCAACATCCAACTGATAATTATATACAAGACACTTGCATCTCCAAAGATTCCTAGGGTTAAAAACCGTGGTCCAGAAGGGGGCTGAAAATCAAATGTACAATTCTCAGTTTCGCATCAGAATTCAGTGACTGAATGAGAGACTTATCACTGTGTAAGGGAGTTTGCTTACAGCATCTGAGATAATAGATAAACAAATAAACAAAGGAATGTCAGAAATACGAGCTGAGGAGGAAACAGGAGTGACAGAGTACTCCCTCAACTGGCTGGTGCTGTGTCCAAAGACAGATGTTCAAGGTCTGTCAAGATTTGTGATGGGCACAGTGCAGTCGGTGACTGGAATACAGGGTGTGGAACTGAGAAGGCATGCTGGGAAATGGGATTGTGAAGGCAGATTATGACCAGACCATAAAAGAGCATAGGTGATAAGGCTGTCTTCTTATGTGAATGCTCCGGTCAACATGAATCTACTGCTGTGGAGATAACCGCAGCTTTGGTTTGAAAAGCACTGACAGTTTTAAAGGAATTGTCTTGGAGGACTTAATCTAAAAAGCAGAAGGTTTTGTAGTATAAGGGGATGAAATCCTAAACAAAGAAAGCAACAGTTTGCATGGAGAAGAAGGGGAGAATTAAAGAGACATTTTCCTGTCATTACCTAACAGTGGAGGGCTGAAGAAGACCAAGGTGTTAAATCCCTCTTAGATTTCTAGTTTAATGAATAATTTTTCTTATTAATTTAACCATCAATGTTACATTTCAGGAAGCAGACTGTGGGGATGTGGGACAAAGCTTGAGTTTTCTATTTTCATGTACGATTTTCGGCATCTTCTCCATTTGCCTAGAATTATTGTAATGCTGATAGAAAAATCTGTGCCCCATTTTTGTGTAGATTCTTTCTAGTGATGATATTATCATTTCTGTGGTCCTTCAGAAAAGAGGAAAGTCAATAGGACATTCCCCAAGTGCTTGGCATACTTTGAATATATTATGCCATTTGAAGTCATTAATGAATTTATATAGAAGTAGAACCGAGAGGGAATTGTGTTCTAAGTTCTACAATTAGGAGCATCACTGGGAACAGAATTTGGCCCTGGTAGAAGGGAAAAAAAATATAGAGCAACACCTAAGACCTCAGGCAGTGTGCTAAGACAGATGAGAACTTCAGAAGAAAAACCTAGAAATGGCTATTACTGCTTTTAAGCAACTTTGAAAAGATTTAGGCCTATTTGGAAGGAGTCTGATTGTTTAAAGGAAAGTAAAGGTTATATTTCTTTTATTTCCAGAAGTAAATTGTTTTTCTGGCCCCGATTTCAGCTGATCTGAAGAGTGACGGAAGTTGTGAAAGTGGGCAATCGAGAAGCGAGGGTGGTGTGCCACCACTTAGTGGTGTGCCAGTAAAACAATGGGAGGAGAACCAGCAATCTAAGGCTTTATAATTTAGGGTGCTTCTCTACTACTGTTCTCGCTCATTCGTTTATTTATTACTGCACGCCTTCAATATATATTCATGTGCTATGTCCTGAGACAGCACAGGGAGATAAAGGTCAAAATATAGATATTTTCCCAATAATATTAGCTGCACTGCCTTTGATAAACAAAGCAATCCATGCATCCATTCATTCCTTTCTATAATTGAACAGATACTTCATAATATCCCACTGTAGAACAAATACTGGTCTGGGCACTGGGAACATGGTGATGTCCAAACAGGCTTGTTCCTTTTTCCATTGTACATCACACACTTGCAGTGGAGTGAAAGGGGATGTTTAGCCTGGGGATAGAAAGGGACCAAATGTTGTTAATTAACCCACTGGGGCGCTATTTTGGATAAAGAAGTTAGGGAAGGAACCTAAATGAAATATAGAAATGAGCCCAAGGGTACTGAGGGGCTCAGTATGTCAGGATGGTGAAATGGCAACTTCAGAGGAAGAGCAAGAATGTCAGGGTGCCAAGAGCAGATTTAGCAAAGTCCAAGTGTGACTGGAGCAGTATGCAGCCAACTTCTTTAAAATTCTAATGTAAGTAGTAAGGAGCTTAGGTCTTAGTTTATGTTGAATAATCAGGCATGAGAAAGTTTTCAATAACTCACTTTCAAATGGCTCATAAAAGGATGAAGGAATGTGTACGGGCATATGTCTGAAAAGAAGAGTAGAATGAAGAACAGAGAAGAGACAGAAAAGAAAGCAATACCTCAGAGCAAATGCAAGGAAATAAGAACCTTCTTAGGGTATGAATTGAGCTTAGGATCATAGGAGGACTACACTCAATGTGAATACAATCCAATACTTCAATACTTCATTAAATCATTTAACAGCATTCTGTATGAAAGTTCTCTGTAGCATGCATTCTAATTTGTCTTAATAATAAAAACAGAGTCAGCTATTTGGGGGTGAAAGCTGAAAGATCAGAGAAGCAGAGCAAGCAGCCATTAATTCTTACCTCTACCAAATCCTCAGACCAGAAAGGGTCCTATCTCCTGTCTCCTCCCACCTTACATCTGCCCACCATATCACTTCCTGTCTGTCTCTACAGACCTCCAGACCTCTATGGTTAGCTAGTGGCTAGCCCTGCCCTCTGATCTTCAGGCAAACTTTATTTGTTAGACAAACAAGATATCACCACAGCACTCCTGTCTTTGGAGTCTGCAGGAATGAGAGTCAGTTGCTTCTTGCAAACAGATGACTTGAGGCTAGATAGTTGACTTTCCAGGATCTCCATTTCTTGTTCTTCTACTAATGAATTACTACATACTGTGATGGAGTGCTTTTATTAAAAAATACAATAATAGCTCCTCCTCCTCCTTTTCCTCCTCCTCTTCCATCTTCTTTTCTCTCTCTCCCTTTTTCCTTTATCTGTGTGTGTGTATATATGTTTACATACATATACGTGCTTACATATGATTTGTTAAATATCTGCTATACATCCAGCAATCTATATATGAAGAAATAATAAACAATGACTTTTTCAATGGAACATAATATGTAAAAATTACAGAAATATTTTTGAAGTATTTTAGGTACCCTGATTACATAGTGAATAAATACTAAAAATGTTCACTTTTAGAGTATAATTTCAGACATCTGGACAGTGAATTTATATGTTTAATTCCAACCAACAAGCACCTGTTAAATACTTTCTGTTTCATTTATTCTGTGCTTGACATAGATAGTCAAAGAAAAATACAGTCTGAATCTACAAAGATTTTCCAGCCTAGTGGGTAAAAGAAGAAATCAGTTGATCACTTCTGCAGTGTGAAATGACATATGACAGAGATAAACATGAGGTGCTCTAAGAGCAAAGTCTGAAGGTCTCCTAGTCAACTGATGATATCGACAGCATAAAGGGATAATGGTCATATAATGGGAAAGCACGGGATTTTACAAGGGATATTAGATTTGTGAGTTATTTCAGGTACAATAAAATATTCTTCTATATTCAGTAAATAAGAGTTATTTTCTTTCTTTTAGTTTTCTATAACTTCCTCTGAGAAGAGGAATGTGGTAGAACCACAGTACGGTCATGCGTGCCTTTAATTCTGGCACTTGAGGGGCTGAACAGGCAGAACTCTGTGAGTTCGAGGCCAGCCTGATCTACAGAGTGAGTTTCAGGACTACACAGAGAGTCCCTGTTTTGACAAAACACAGTGGGGTGGGGGGAGGGAGTGAATGTGGTAAATGTGGTAGATACAGGCAGCTCCATGGCCTGCCCCTTGGTAGTTATTTGAGGGGAAGGTCATCTTGAGTGTCTTGCAGATCTGCTTTCCAGCCTCAGCCCCTGGTGTGTCCTCCCCAGGCTACTGCTAATTAAACCGGTATTTAAAACCTCCAACCCACTCAGCCTGGGGCATCTTTTCTGTGCTGATTCTTCTGGCCCCATATCCAGCCACCCACCACCTAGCTCCCTTGCCCGCCTGTAACCTGTCTTGTCTGGGGAAAGTTTGCAAAGCTCATCTGATGTTAAATCCTTGCCTTTCAGAATCTTACAAGAGAGGATTAGAAAGTGAAGCTGATTAAAAAGAAATGTATCCTGTTCATAGATCCTCCATAAGTGTCAGCTGGGGAGACATTGTGACTAACAAGGCTGCCAGGTTTCAGGGGTGCTTTTGGACTCTATTAGGTCTTCTCATTTATATTCCCTTAGCTTCTACCCATAACAAGGAGCACTGACTACATTTGCTCTCTTTAAAGTCACAACCGGGCATTTTTGCTGATTGACAAATACAGCTATTAAAGAAGACGGCAGCAGTCATGGGCTTGGAATTCTCTGCTGCTTTCTCAATGCTTTGTCATATTTACACATTAAATAACCACTTTTTTTTTCAGTACAAGACATCACATGGACACCGCTTCACACTTGTTGATCCCTAGTGCTTGCACAATTTAAATGTTGACCCCCAAAAATATGTCATGCGGTTTCTAAGCTGCCCTAAACTTTCCAAAACCAGTATATATAATTCTTCTCACAGGACAAACATTTGGCTTCTGTTAGCTTCTAAGGCGGCAAGCAACCCCATCGATCCTTTCCCATCCAGTTCAAATAACCCTCACTACATCTAGAAATCCAAGTGTCTTATAAACCCTAGCTAAATACAATTAAGCTGGCTTTTAATCAGTATCAACTGTAGTGAGAACATCTCAATTTATTCAAATGTATTCTAGACTCAGATTCTAAATAAAATGAGAGATAGTGTTTATTTGTAAAGACATGATTTTCTTTGGAAGCCAGCAATTAATGACTCAAAAAAAAAAGAGAGAGAATTTGCAAAAGATCAAGGCTGGTATATAAGAAGGTTTGGAGGGAGGAGAAAAAGAGGATAGGGTACTACAATCTCAAAAATATAAAAGAGAAAACCTAAAAGTAAAAAAAAAATGTAAATTTAGTTCTAGATGAATAATTTTAGCCTATAATCCAAGTTGCTTAACTGCCGGAAGCAGATAAATCATAAGTTCAAGACTACCCTCAGTGACTGCTTAATACAGCCCTATCTCACAATAAAGAGATTAAAAAGAAAGAAATAAAGAAAACGGACTGTGAATATAGATCAATGGTGGAATACTTGCCGAATTCATAGAAGGTTCTAGGTCCAGTACAGGGTATTAAGAAATTAATTGATTAACTAATTTTGTAAATCAGTATGGAAGCTTTTACCTTGCGGTTTGACCATGTTCAGCCTCCCACACCTCCCAGATATACACTCCCCGCTTTCCTACCTATATGTGTGCCTTTGTTTGCTTTCACACTGACTAAGTACCTGGTAAGCAAATATGTTCCATTTGAACATGCATCCAACAAAATAGCACAAAAATTGGGCTTTAAAATTATTATATTTTTGTTATTATTTAAGAATTTCATATGTGAGTAATGAGATTAGATTTTTCCTCCCCGTACACACATCTCTTTCTGCCCATTGACGTTCTCCCCAGTTCTCTCTCAGCTTCATGACAATTATTTTGATTCACTATTGTTCACTCATCTATATGCATATTAACCTAGGGTCGTCATTTATTGTTATGCATGTCTCACGATAATTTTATGTAACCGTCCTTGCTTTTATTTTGAAGACTGGATTTTCTGTACCTTTACTGTTCTTCTAAAGAAACCTACTTTCTAAACCCAATTAAGATACAAAATCAAGAAATATGAGTCTTATGCATGCATTTTATTTGTCCATACGTTAAGTGTTTATAAGGCAGGGAAGCTTATTAGTTACATAATGGAAGTGAAGTTTTATTAGTATCATTATATCTTTATTAGTTATTAGAAAAATTTATTATATACTTGTGGAATAAGTAGTTTCAATTTTTCTATTTAAGTTTCTTCTGTTTGTTGACATCTAGAATTATCTTTTGTCATAGTTTAAAACCATATATTTATTGAAATATGCATAAGACTAATGGGAAAATCCTAAATGGCATGCTTGATGCATTTTCAGTGTCTATAACATCGTAGTACCACACAGAGGACGAACAGGTAGTAACCAACAATCAGAACGACGCTTTATTCTTTGGTAGTCATAGACTCCAGTCCTTCAGTAGGTAATCTGTTTACTGAGTCTAATTTACAAAGTTCTTTGTCTCTTCTTACTCTTACAGAACAAGAATGAAAGCAAATTTAATTATATAAATCATGTTCTGAATATTATTTTTACTAGATTCCTATGGGCATCCATAATTGAATTATCAATTCACTTTATCATGAAGAATTTGGGGATACAAAATCCTTATGCAGGTCTTTGGGACTTTATGTGCGGAAAATATTAAATACAATATTATTATTATTTCTTCAAAATTTGATACATTATAAAGTATATTTTGAACATATTTAGCCCTTTCTCTGAGGTCCAAAGACTCTTTCACTTCATTTTTTATAAACTCTTCATTCTAGTCTGTGCTTCATACATATTTGAGTGTGTGGGATCATCTTCCTCTGGAGATACTTCATCTACCAGGCATCACATCAAAGAAAACTAGCTATCTTTCTTCCATATACTATCAAATTCCAATTGTTCCTCAATGAGGGATGGAAGCTTGAGAAACTCCATCCAACCTATGTTGGAATGTTAACTGGTGAGGTCTTGTGCACGCCTTGTGTAGTCAACTACTGCTCCTGTAAATTCATGAGTTCAGTTGTCCTGTAGTATCCAGAAGACACTATTTCAGTTCAGTCCTCCCCAACCTCTGACTCAGACAATCGTTCTGACACCTCTTCAATAATGACCCCTCATCAGTGGAGATAAGGTGAGGTGTGGTATTAATGTCCTTTTACGTCTGAGTAGATACTTGATCTCTGGATGTTGCCGAGTTATGAGTTGAATTAACCTCCCTCTGTCCACCACACAAAGAAACTTTTTCTCTGAGTTCTGAAGTTGCACCAATAAATGAGGAAAGAATTACAAAATAGAGAACATTCTATAGCTATATCCACGTAAGCAAAGTAATAGTAGTTGTTTAAGCTCTGAGGCTTATAAGCTTGCAAGCCCCTCAACTAAGGTTTCTTGGCTAGAATTATAGACCAAGCATGTTTTTATTTCCTTCTGTGGAGCAGACCTTAAATACAATCAAATAGCAATTGGCTACACCCATAACATATGTGCCATATTTTTTAACCCATGTGCGGCCCATCGTCACTGCAGTACATAGGGTTCACAGCTGATTAAGACTGTTGTTGACTGAACCCCCAGCCCCTCACAACATTTCGCAGTAGACTACATCGCACTTTCCAGGACTAGGAAAACTAGCCAGCAGGGAGGATGCTTTACCGTCAGCGCCAACTAGATTTCCACATGTCCTATGACCAAAATATGCTGTTTCCAGCAATAGAGCCTTAACATCAATTCTGGCAAGCCATCATGAACAATACCAATAGCCTATATATTTTATTGTCATCTCTGAGACACTTATGACCAAGAGCTCAAGGGGAAATAACCCATACCTAGTGTTGGGTTTTTCATTTGCCAACCAATGACTATGGGAAAAGAATTACCTATTAGTAGGGTAATCTGATTAAACTTGTGCATGTGTCCATGTGTATGTATGTGTAAATATACAGAAGATATATACATATATATGCATACATAATATATCTCTTTAAGAATAATAAGTTTCTATATTACTTGTTCAAATATCCTCCCTTTCTCCCACCCCCTCCTCTGCCTTACCTTCTCACTTAAATCTCTCTCTCCATTATTCCCCGTTATATTATTTGTGTTTTACCATCATCCTTCTTTAATCTTTATATTTATCTTAGCTAGGGCTTCTTTTGCTCTGATGAAACACCATGATAAAGCAACTTTCAGGAGAAAGTGTTTATTTTGCCTTACATTTGTATGACACAGTCCATCACTGAGGGCAACCAGGGCAGGATCTCAAAAAAGGCAGAGACCTGGAAGTAGAGACAGAACTGAAACAGTGGCGAGGGAGGACCATCGTTTACTGGCTGCTTCATACAGCTTACTTGTTCAGTCTACCCAGGATCTCCTGTCCCAGGGGTGACAGCACTCAAAATGGTCTTGGCCCTCCCAAATCCATCACTAAAGACAAATGAACAAACTAACAAAAACATCCTGTCTGAGGAAACCCAGACCCCAAAACACAGACCACCATGGTAGATACTCACTTCACTGAGCAACTGAAAGAAACAGATACAGAGACTCAGAGCCAAACGTTAGGTGAAGCTGAGGTAATCGTGCAGAAGACCTGGAGGAAGGAGACAGGGGGGCCAAGGATATCACAAGAAAACCCAGAGAACCAACTGACCTGGCTTATAGAGGCTGATAGAAATAAAACCAACAATCAGGGAGCCTGCATGGGTCTGATCTAGGTCCTCTGCATATATTTTGCTGTTGAGTATCTGGGTGTTCTAATGGGACTCCTACTAATGGGGCTAGGTACTGTCCCTGACACTTTTTGCTTGCTTTTAGGGCCTTTTCCCGCCTACTGGGAATACTTGTCCAACCTTAATATGAGGGGAAGTGCCTACTCTTATTGCGACTTGATATGCTGTGTTTGGTTGATATCCCTAGGAGACCTGCCCTTTTCTGAGGGGAAAAGGAAGGGGAATGGTTGGAGGAATGTGGACTGGAAAGAGAGGAGAGAGGGGAAATTGCTGTTGAGGGATATAATATATGAGAGAAGAATAAAACACACACACACACACACACACCTTGAATAAACACTTAACAAGCTTTGGTAATGGTAAATGCAGACGAAACAAACAAACAAACAAGCAAAGAAAATGGAAAATGAACTACAGACTAGCGTATTGGCAAGTCTTTTGGAGGTATTTTCTCATTCAAGAGTTTCTCTTGTCATATGGCTATGGTTTTTCGCAAATTGATATAAAATTAGCCACTTTATTTTATCTGACCATGGGTAATTCATTTCCATTTTCCTGGCTTCTACAGGTAGTCCAAGTTAAACACACCAATCTGAAGAGTCAGTGCTAAGATCCACATATGAGTGAAAGAAAATGCAATTATTTGTTGGACGTGGGATATTTACATACTTCATACTTACTTAAAAGATTAAAAATCAATCAACTTTAGGAACTTTTATTCTACCAGAATCTGTTTCTCTATATTTCTAGTATGATTTTTAATGTATGTTTTCAGAGAACTACAGTGCTGAGAGAATATATTTGTTGGATGTGTTGATATGAATTTTGTTCTTTTCTCATAACATTCACCAGTTCTTATAAACATGACCAAGTTGAATAAAATACCCCTTCTCTATTTTCTTTTAAATTTGTAGATAATATAATGGGTTTAATTATAACATGTTCATGTAGATAAATTGTTTTGCAATGTTCTTCATTTCCTCCCCCATATTCTTCCTTGTCTCTTCTTTTACTCAAAAATAGTCTGCTTGGCTTTTCAAGTTGTGTGTGTATGTGTGTGTGTAACACACATACACAAAGGTATCTCTAAATAAATGAATACATTTGTGTATACATTTAGATCTGTACTGGAGATTAGATTTGCAATACATTTCCAGTAGATATTTCAGACTAGTGTATTTTCTTTTTTTTTAACTTTCCTTTTTTTCATATTCTTTTATTTTCTTTCAAAAATTTACACTTCCACTCCTTCTCCCAGTCCCTTCCGGCTCCCCCACTACCCCTTCTCCTCCCCCCTCTGCTTCCTTAAGAGGGGGAAGGGTACCCTGACCTGTGGGAAGCCCAAGGCCCTCCCCACTCCATCCCGCCCTAGGAAGGTTCCCAAAAAGCCAATACATGCAGAAGAGATAGTTCCCAGTGCCATTATCATTGGCTTCTCAGTCAGCCCCCATTGGCAGCCACATTCAGAGATTCCGGTTTGATCATATGCTCATTCATTCCTGGTCCAGCTGGATTTGGTGAGCTCCCATTAGATCAGGCACACTATATCAGTTGGTGGGACAGCTCCTCGTGGTCCTGACTTCTTTGCTCATATTCTCCCACCTTCTACTCTTCGACTGGACCTTGGGAGCTCAGTCCATTTCTCTGATGTGAATGTGGGTCTCTGTCTCTATTTCCATCCATCGGATGAAATTTCTATGGTGATGATCAAGATATTCATCAATGTGACTATGGGACAAGGCTAGTTCCAGCACCCTCTCCTCTGCTGCCCGAATACCTAGCTGGGGACATCCCCATGGACACCTGGGATCCCCTCTAGAGCCAAGTCGCTTGCCAATCCTAAAGACCAGTGTATTTTCAAGGTCACGTAATTTGCCTTGTGGAAATGCACCTGCAAAATTCCACCTTCCTAACTCATACCTTTGCAGGGAATCTATTGACTGAATACATTCTGGAAGTGTGGTTACTCCATAGTCTATGAACATCTCACCATTGTTAAGGAAAATGTTAACAATAATGTATGGCATCAAGCAATTTCTGTGAATCAAAAAATGGTGGGTTGACCATAAATATTTGAATCTTTAATAGAGCCTTCAAGAGAGATATAAGAACTTTGATTTTGTATATTGAGAAAGTCAGAGTCAAAGATATTAAATATCTTCTGACATGAGTCAGTAGAATAAAAGAGTAGGCTCTATTTAAATGTGCATTATGTCATTGTGCTCTATCATATTCAAGGGCCTTCACATTATGTTCAATAAACACACTATGCTTACATAAATATTATAGCTACCAGTTTAGGTGATAGTTAACAAGGTTAATGATACACAAGCTTAAAAAGATTCAAATTTAACAGAACTTAAAATTGAGATGATGCAAAAAGTCAAATGAATAAATAGGCCAACTGATTTCTAATAGCAATGAATTCCAGGTTGAATGTTAAAACAGGGTAATATACTTTGGGGTGAGTGATGTGAATGGTGCCTTGGAATTAGAATTGTCATTCTAATAACCTACAACCTGACTGAGAAATAGAAAGGCTATGGGAACTTATGGAGACCATGTGTTATAGACAGGAAGGATATTAATACATAAGTTGTAAAGGAAAATGATGTGGGATTCCCCTCTGTATTCTGTGAATAAAGAAACTGCCTTGGGCCTAAACAAGGAATAGAGGTAGGTTGGGAAAACTAAACTGAATTCTGGGAGAAATGAGGTGGAGTCAAGGAGAAGTCACGAAGCCCATCCAGAGACAGACACCAGAACTTTAGCTGGCAAATCAAAGTCATGCGGCAATACACAGATTAATGGAGATGAGTTAAAGTAGTATGTAAGAGTTAGGCAGTATGAAGCTAGAGCTAATGGGACAAGCAGTGTTTTAAATAATATAGTTTCTGTGTGCTTATTTTTGGAGTCTAAGCTGCCAGGCAGCAAGGAAACAAGCGGCCTCCCCACAACAGGAAAAAGGTTTTGAGACTGTTCAAAACAGAGCAGAAGCCAGTATACATAGAGAGGAGAGAGGAAAGGTCATGTGTCTTTGTTGAAGTGGTGGTGTGACTGGAAAGCTTGTAATAAAGCTATGATGGTGAAGATGGAGAGCAGAACTGTGTTTGGGGTTCTCTGCTTGATAGAAAATTTGCTTTCCTATTTTTGTCATTGACCTTTCATTCAGTATTATCTCAGTTCATGACATTCTACCAATGAATTTCAACAATGATCTTTCCCTTTAAGCAGCTCATTTATGCCTACAGTTTGCCACACTCTTGACGCAGGAGTCCCTTCTGTGTGCTGTGATTACCATTAATGAATAAAGAAACTGCCTTGACCTGTTGATAGGGCAGGACTTAGGTAGGCAGAGAAAACTGGGCTGAAGGCTGGGAGGAAGAAGGCAGAGTCAGGGAGACACCATGGAGCTGACATGCCAAAACTTTGCTGGCAGACCACTACCTTGTGGTGATGCACAGATTAATGGAGATGGGTTAAATTAAGTTGTAAGAGTTAGCCAACAAGAAGCTAGAGCTAATGGGCCAAGCCGTGTTTTAATTAATATAGTTTCTGTCCGGTTAATTTGGTTCTCGGCAGCTGGGACAAAAAAGCGGCCTCCTCTAATGCACTCTGCCACCATATTTTCTCTGCAAAACACCTGTTCTTTAGTTAAATACAAAGTTATGGGCATTGTTTTCATCTCTGTTTCCTATAGTCACAAAGAATCTCCATCCGTCCTTAGCCAATTTTCTTTAATAACAAACTGAATATCTTTACTACACTTTAATCTCCTTCTTGCTGAAGAACTTTGTGAGGGGAAAATTCTCTAATCATTTTTGTAATGTAGTGCTTGACTTCTAGTGCCGAATGTGAATTCACTATGAATTAACTAAGACTATGGGGAAAAAATGTCCAGGCTCCAAGTGTCTATCTACTCAGTTCCATCCCTGATATTCCACTTTGCTTTTGGATCTTCACTTCTTTGCTCTTGCCATACAATTAAGGAATCATGAAATCTACTGTTTTCATTATCACTAGATCTCTCTCAAATATGCATCTTATAAGAGTTTTCTAATGCCACTTATGGTAGAGTGGAAGAAAATGGCCCCCAGAGGAAATGACACTATTTATAGGCATGGCCTTGTTGGAGTATAGGAGTGGTACTGTTGGAGAAAGTGTGTCACTGTGGAGGCAGGCTTTATGGTTTCATACAGCTCAAACCATGCCTGTTGAGACAGATCATGTCCTATTGCCTGCAAGATGCGTGACTCTCAGCTACTTTCCAGCATCATGTCTGCCTGCATGCTGCCATGTCCCTCCATGGTTATAATGGCCTAAACCTCTGAACCGTAAGTGAGTTACCCCAATTAAATATTTTCCTTTATAAGAGCTTCTGTGGTCATGGTGTCTCTTTACAGCTATAGAAACCCTAACTAATTTACCACTGTAGCAAATTACCTTGTTCTTAGAGCTTTCAACAAGGATAAAATGCAGTGTTTTTAAAGTCCAAAAGGAATGTGAAGGATTAAGCGAGGTTTCAATATGGTTGGTACCTTCTTGTGGATGCAGGAAACCAGAACAAAACGAAACAACAGCTCTGCAGTTAGACTTTTCGGGCCCTAATTGGCTACCTAAATGCTTTCTCTCATGACTTTTTTGTTCCCTTGTCCTACCATGTCTCTGACTTTGTCACTTATTCCTGACTTTTTATTCAGGAAAGGAATTCCACACAAGAAATCCAGCACCGACTTTCTATCCTAAGACAATTAGTCTACATATGCAACGTCCTTTTGTCACGCAAGCTAACGTACTTAAAAGTTTCAGGTAATTGGTTTTAGCCGTCTTTGAGTGACCTTTATGCAACCTGTGACGTGTATCATCAGCCTTTGAGAAAGTCACTGTGTTTTGGGAAAGTCAGTCTTCCCGGAACCTTTGTGAAGCAGTCTGATTTTTGTTAATAGATTGCTCCTTTCCAGTTCTTGGTGCAGTCTTTCTGTTTTCTGATACGATAAAATCCAATCCTTATCAAATTTTCTTTGTTGCTCCTTACATAAAGAGAACTGTGAAAAAATCTGATAATTGGTAATGTTACTAATAGTCAAACCTTATTCTGTATTTAATGAAACCTGTCTCCATTATAAATGTCTTATATGAATAAATGCATTTAATCTATGCACTAATCTAATGAAGGATCTATTTCATTTATCTAATGAATAACAGAAGCATAATTTGCCCAAAGTCTGAGTAATAAGTTATAATAGAGCTTTTAACACAGGAGTCGGAATCAGGAACCAGAGATAAAATTGCTCTGCCTTGCTGCTCTTTAGAGAATGGACCACAGCCCTTCCTCCATGATGTCTTCATGTCTATGACTGAAGGGTCACAGGACTAACACCAACCCATCTCCCACTCTAGCACTGTCCATTCAACATTTGTCCTTAGTTTCCCTTTAATTAAAATTATGCAACAATAATTAGTAACAAAATATAAAATATTAAGTCTTTACTATACTCTGTTCCAAGACCTATGGCAGGAGATATACTGTATTGTAACTGTATATAGATTCCACAATTGTCTGACATGGTCTCTGATAGATACCCCGTGACATCAAAGGATTGTAAGTGTAGGATATTTAAAACAACTCATTATTCCTTGAGCAATTATTAAAACTATGCTTCTTCACTCATACCTAAAACCTCCCTTACCATCTACAAAAGCAGAACAACTTAGTTTAATTCTTGCTGCTAATTTTTCTTGACCTTGTCTCAAAAACTCATGGTTATGCTTTCTTTATGTTTCTGTGTGATGCTAACTTCCCTCCTGCAGCCTGGTGTTGCTCCCATGGGAACACAGGGCTCTGTTTTCAGTCCCATGGCCTCCATCTCATGCAGGCTCTAGTTGTTTCTTCTCTGCCTTCTCTAATAGTTTGCAACTTTTGTCTGCAAGCTGATCATTTGTTTTCCTCAACAAACCATTCTTCTATTTATTCCTGTTTATTTTCCTCAAATATGAGTCCCGTTGTTTCTGTTTCTGCATTAAAAAAGAAGATTTATTTCATATATTTTCCCTCAACTCTCTATTTCCAGCTAAATTGAACTTATTATATTGGATCATCAGTTACCCATGGTTCATATTGCACCTTGACTCTTTTCTTATTTAATCCTCCCCTGCTCAGTGATGCTTGCTATTGTCCTGTATGTCTGGAGTCCTTTGGGCTCAGGTTTTGTCATCTGTTATTGTCTAGATCAGGTGTAACACCAAAATCGTGGTGCCAGCAGTGATGTTGCTGGCAACAGTGATAACAGATAATTTACTTGGAGCACAGTGCTACATACACACCGCAAATGATCCAGCTCTTCTTGGTCATAACTACTCTATTAGGCTGAAACCAGAAGACCAGTTTAGTTAATTGCCTAAGGTCAAAAAAGTACGTGACCATTTTGTAGAGTTCTGCTGATTGTAATTCTTCAGTACTTTTAGTTAACAATTATATGAAGTCTTCCTCTACAGTCTGGTGGCCAGGTGTTATTTGAGAGGTTATCTATTAAGTATGGCCAGAGGCAGTTCAATTAATGGCAGAAATTCTCAGTGACAGAGAATGAAGGAAAATTTATTACCAGGCAAACAGCAGCAGACACTAGGTCTGGGGATCAATAAGAAGAAGAATGGCTTAGCATTTTTACCGTTTTTATTTTGTACCAAGCATTGTCCTGACACATAATAAAACAATGCATTGTGATGTTTTCATTCATAAGAAATCTGTGCAATACGTATTGTTATTTTTATCTGAAAGATAAAGAAACCAAGGTACAACAAAGTGAAGCAATTTGGCCAGCATGAAGTTGCAAGCCACTAGGTCCAGAGTCCACAGCGACGATGGCAGTGCTGCCCTGTCTGAGTCAGGCTACCATCGGGTCATGATCACAGACGCACAAAAGACAGCCTAAATCAAACAATGGGAGGGTGGGGAAAATGTGCAATTCCAAAACATAAATAGAATCACAGAGAGGGCTTACTTGAGTTCTGAAAAAGGTGGGGAAAATGACAGTCTGTCTTTGGATGATACTCTTTTTTTGTAATACGAAGAAAACTCTGTGCATTTTATACGCCCTTTAAAATATGCAAGAGTTAGTAATTAGGTCTTTTTTTGAGCTTCACTAGATCCATAAAATGGTGTTGGCTGTCCTTCACGTTCTTCTGCCTTTAATCTTCATTGCATCTTCTTTCTGAGGGACCATGTGGGACATGACCTCCCCTTGTCAGAGGAAGATCCAATGAGAGTTGCATGTGTTCTTCATCACAGTGGAGAAAGAAAACAGATGAGAAGGAGTACAGCTTGGAACTGGCAATCCTAGGGGTGCTACCCGAAATGATGGATTGTTTCACCAGCATCAAGGGAATGACCTTGCCTAGGCACTGTACTCCATTCTGCCTCACCAATCACATTGTCACGGAAGTGCTATTAGACATGTCACTGAAAGAGTATAAAAGTTTTTAAATTCCAAGTTTAACAACCCTAAATAATTAGCAAATAACATCAGAAGATCAGGGAATTAAGGCTCTATGAAACCAAAAAGTGCACAAGCCTGGAATCAAAGGAGGAAATTTTGATTTCAGGAGAGCTCAATAACCTGATGTCTGATAACCATGAAATTATCATTATTAACTTTATTGCTATAGGTCATAATAGAATTCATCATTTACTGGGATAAGGCTGTAATTTATAGACCAAAAATTCAAAAGTCAGGTTACCAAAGAAGACATGTAAACTATTCATTAGCACATGAAATATTTCAGCAAATAAAAACAATAAAATATATGAAGTTCATCAAGAAAAATGAAGCAGTTATATAAGCAAAAGCACGAATAAACATAAAAATATCTATATTCAGTGAAAGAAGCTGGATGTATAGAACCATATACTACACAAATATATGTTTGATTATATATATGTATATAATGTGTGTGTGTGCTCATGAGCACACACGTGTGCACGCTGGTGTAGGAATATGTGCACATGAGTCAGATACATTCAGAGGTCATAAGAAGGTATCAGATCCCATTGAGTGGTGTTACAGGTGTTTGTGAGCCACCAAGCATGGATTATAGGAACTAAACTCTGGTCCTATGGAAGAGTAGTAAGGCTCTTAACCATTTAACTAACCATCTCTCCAGCCCTTTCATCTAAAGGAATGGTAAAATGTATAAATGGGAATGGTAAAATGTATAAATGTATTAATTGTTAAAGCTTCAAAGTAGATTAGTGGTAGTCTGGTAGGAAGGATGAAAACAAAAATGTCTGCAAATTGAAGGAACCAAGTAGAGGGGATGAGAAAGTTCTAAAATTGATTACTGGGGAAAGGAACCTCTCTGATCCCAAAAATTCACAGGATGGAAGGAGAAAACAGACCACAGCAAGGAGTCCTCTGACCTCCAGGATTATATTTTGTCATATATACATATGTGGGTGATCAAGGCCCTTCCCTTTAATTAATTATTTTGACTTGAGTATTCAAGTAGTTGCAGAACTGTCAATTTGCTTTTTTTTATAAGTCATTGAAAGTGTATATTTAAAATAGATAAATTCATGTTACAGGAATTATCCCCCAACTATTGTTACTATTACAAGCATTCCACTCCCTCTACCACAACGTTTCTTGAGCCCCAGATATAAGAATTGTACTGTAGATGAATCAATTGATTGGCTACTCTGTGATCAGTTATTCTCTACATTTGGCCAATTGTGGACTTCTGAGATGGTCTCTATCTCTAGTGAAAGAAGCTATCTTGAGGTGTGGGGGGCCCAAGACTTTTCTGTACGTATAATGTTAAGTATTTAGACTTCAGTCAGAAATCATACTGGTTTTGCAAAGTATAGCAATAGTAAGATCCACTCTACAGCCTATGGCCTCACCAGCCATGGTTTCACTACTATGTTTATAGTACTAGACGAGAATTCTCCCCCATTTAATAGGCCTTTTGTATAATTAGACAGTGTTGGTTATCCCAAAGATATGGCTGCCACTATTTTACCCTTATGGATACAGTGCTGTGCAGGTCATTGTGATTCATAGGTTACGCGGCTGGATAGTACAACTGATGGCTTTTCTCCCTTGGAAGCTTGCATAGCACCTTCACATGCTATAAGAGCTAGTCCTCAGTAAGTAGTCCTTCCGGTCAGTTACTGGTCAATTCCTCCAAGCCCTATGTCTGAAGTATGTGGTGTCTTCAACAGTAGGGTTTTACCTTCAAGGTCTGTGGCACAACCAAGGACAATGGCAATAGCCTATGTTGTTGTGAGAATCTCTTGGACTTTCCTGACTCAAGAGACTAGGATTTTTGTTAGCGAGTCTCTGAGCCCTAGTGGGTAGTATTACCACTCCAAACAGCATAAATTCATTGAAACTATATATAATAGGTGTGTATTTACATATACATATCTATAATTACATATATGCAAATTTAAATGTTATATTTTTCCTTAGTTTTTTTTTTAATTTTTCTTTAGGTACCAGTGTCTACAGAGAACTATATTTATCGACCAATGGAGGATTCTAAATTTCCCTTTTTCTCCACAGAATTGAAAAGTGGGTCATTGCGAAGCAAAGTGAGTTTATCAATGCCTTTTAAAAAATGCTTTTAGGCCCACAAGAAAGCATCACAAAGCCTTGCTCTGTCAGAGGCTGCCCTACTGCTCCTCCTTCTCAGGCTCAGAGTAAAGGTCACAGGGAAGTTCAAGGGTGCTTCTTGCTTCTCCTCTGTTCAGAGACAGGCAGAGAAGTATCACAGTGTGAAAAGTTCACACTTATCAAAGAATATAACTGACATTCACTGAAAAAATGATTTTTTATAGAAATTAAAACAAAATTCTTTCCCCCCCCATCTCTCCCAGCTGACAATCAAAGGTGACAGTTACCCATGTCAAAAATATTTTATTACCAGAAAGAAGCCAGTAAAGAGGATCTGTCGGTTCCTTCTTGTTCTCTATTTACAGTTATGGAAGGAAAAATGGTTTATGATTGCTATAATTATAGCCCTCCTTAGGAGAACTGTACTAATTACATAATGTCTTGGTCATTTTTCATATTACCAGCTCTTAGTTAATCTAAATTGAAATATATTTAGCAATTTCTACACAGCTCCTCTTCTGACCTCTTTGCGGGACTTGAATTGAATGGTTTAGTATTGCTTAGCACATCCAGTGTGTTCACAATTGGATATAAAGCTTCTAGGCATCAATATTCACAACTGAGCTACAAAGAGCTACCTTGAGTAGATTGCATCTTCAGAGATAGGTTTAGAAGAGCCGGCAGGAAGTGGGTTTTGATAAAATTCTTTAGTTACAGTGTGATGACAAAGGACCCCAGGAGTCAACTAGGAGTATATTGGCTGAGTTAATATTATCTGCAAACTACTCTTTCATTTGGTGAGTTTATATGACACTTACAATTATAGTTTTCTCTACAGTCTCCTTTTATATTCATTTCCAACCAAGCCCTTCCCACTTCCATTTTGCTTTTGCCCCCTCTACTGAAGTATCTAAAAAGCGTCCGTAGAAATGAGACTGTCTTTCAAATCTACCATTTCCTTGAAATGAAATCTTTGTTGTTTGCTTTCAGCCCTCTCTGAAAGTGCTGATTTTCTAAAGTACTTTTGTTTAGATAGAATCGCAGGAGCTACATCCGGGAATTTAAATTCTTCAGTGAAATAGATAATTCTAAGTTAGGAAAACACAGTTGCAGCCTTCCCACCCGCACACCTCCAAGTGTAAGCAATTTTTGTTGAATGAACTGATTTCATGTTTTCTAAATACTGTCTTTTACCTAGTCTCTAGATAATTTTATATTCTGAAATAAGCAGGGATCTTCTTTCCTGCCTTCTGTCACTTCCCCATTGGGAAGTGAGAATTGCTACTTTCATTTTACATAAGAGACAAATGGGCAGGTGATGTGTCTCAGTTGGTAGAGTATTTAACTTGCATGTACAAAACCCCAGATTTGACCTCCAGTATCACATTAAATTAGGTGTAGTGCATGAAGCTGAAATCCTAGCACTAAGGAAGTGGAGACAGGATGATGAACGAACTTCTCCAGGTCAGATAACTCTTAAGTGGAAGACACATTTCAGCTGACAACTTCTCAATTCTGAAATCTCCAAACGTTTCCTTTTATTTCTCCTGAAATTCCCAGGATTTGGTTTCTATACCAATTTACAATTTGAAAGCTAGAACAGAGATGTGAATTATAGGTCAGGACCAATCAGATAACATTCTGAAAACCTACTTTTCCCATAATTTGTAGACTCTACAGCTAAATAAACTTGAAGTGAAATGTGTACGTATATACGTCTAATTTTTGTTAAAGACACAGAGTTTGCAAAGAACTCTCTCCCATTCACACACTGAAAAATTTTGTATCTAAATGAATGAATGGCTAAATGGAAGAATGTGGCAGGGGACAGAACTTGTCAGAAATGAATTGTTTAGTTTTCTGAGGGAAAATGAAAACTAGAAGCAGCTAGATCCACGGCTATGTCTGAGAGTTATCAAATCAAACAATAACAGCCATTGGAGGGCTGAGTCCTCATGCTGTATAAAGCAAATTTCCATGTCACCTTCAGTGACTCCTTTGAAAATAACAAAGTCACAAGCCTATGAATATATGTATGCCTATGAATTAAGGATAGAAAATATTAAGCTCACCAAAGTGTTTCATGGTAACGGTGAGAACATCAGCATGTTTGTCTTTTCTTGGCTTTTAAAGTACCCTTCCATTAGTTGAAGTTGTGTATCTCAACAAATGAATGTATTGAAATGCTAATGTAATTTTTATTTAGAATCTGGAGGTGAGAGCTGAGCTGGTAAGGAATTTTAGGAAGGTCTGACATCACAAAGCAAGAGCTCTATGCACAGCAATTATTTCTTTTATTTTTTTATTAGAAACTCAGCAGAAAGCAATTTAATTAGGACTTTTTCCCTGCAAATAGATAATGTTTTGGCTACTATGTTGGAATATGAGTAACAATATTTGACATGAATAAACAGAATAAAGAGATAAGTTGGGTAAATTCTAAAAGCTTAGGAAACATATCTTATACATATATGCTAACAGTTCTTTTAAAAGAGAACATTGGATATGGGAAATGCAATATCCATGCAGGCAGAACTTCCTTTCTACTCATACAGAACTCTCCCCTCTATCCTCTCCTCCTGTCCTGTCAAGCAAGCTCTTTAGATAACCTAAGTACCTGAGTTGTAATAGTGATTTTCGTTAACCAAGAAAACTCATCAGGAAATGCTTAATAAACACTGAAAGTAAAGTGAACAAATAAAACCATTGCTATTGATTGTGTATGCACAATTACAGTGATGGCTTAGCAATATCTGTACCACATCTTAAGCTGAAAACCATGGTCTGCTGGGAAGTGCAGTACAGGTATGTTAAGACAGGTGATGCCGCCACACAGTTGATATCAACTCAGGCCCTCATAATGGGTCCTTGTTTGGAATTAGGAACTCTGCAGATGTAATTAGCTAATATGATATTCATATGATATATCACAATGCATTTAGATGAACCCTTAATGTGTTCTCTGCTATCCTAACACAAAGACAAGGTCTAGGAATATGGAGTGTTGGGTTGAGTGCTTGCCTTGCAAGCATGAGGATCTGAGTTTAAACCCAAGAATCCAAGCTAATCCATACTGGACATGATGATGTGATCTTGAACTCTCTCCGTGGAGAGAGAGACATGAGTTTCCTTTGATTGACTAACCTTAGCCTACCAATCATCTTTACTGAGTTTCAGGCTAGTGAAAGACTTTGTACATAAATAAATAATAAATATGGAGGACAGTTAGACTAGAGAGATGGCCCAGAGGATAAAAGAATGAAGACTTGAGTTTGTTTCTCAGTAGCCATTTAAAAACCTAGATGTGGCTATGTAAGTACTTATAACCTCAGCCCAGTTGAGAATGAAGATAGGGAAACATTATGGCTTGCTAACCTCTGGTCTCGCTTCAGTTTCAAAGAAAGACCCTGGCTCAAAGAGGAGAGTTAGAGAATAAGACTACATCCTTCCCTGATCTCTGTACCAGATGCAAAAGGGTATAATCACCAGCACACACACACACATACACACACACACACACACACACACGTATATATAAATATGTATGTATATTAATATAACATACACACAAACAAACATACAGAAAGTTGACTTCCACACTTGCATAACCACACCTGTGAACATGAACACATGCACACACACAAGAAGACAGAATACACACACACACGAGGCAGAAGGCCATGTAAAGACAGAAGAAACCAGCTACTAGTCAAGAAAGACATAGATCTCTGCAAGTCACAAGAACGCAGGAGGTGGCAAGTGAAGATTCTCTCTGAGATCTGTCAGAGGTGATGCCTTGGTTTTTGATTTCAAGTGCCTAGAACTATGAGAGAATGAAAGTCTGTTGTTTTCAGTCACTCTATTTCTGGTCCCTTCACTTGGAGACCTATGAAAAAAAAAAGCACACAACCCCCAACACACACACACACACACACACACACACACACACACACACACACACTGCAATTAGACTGTTTTCCTCAAGAGAAAGTTGTTTGAAAGGAAGAGGTGGCTGTGGAGAACAGGTGAGACGGTGCTTGTTAGGGAAGGCTGCCAATGAGAGAAAATATCCACCCAGTGACTCTGGTGCTATATAATCTCTGTGTCTGTCGGCTCACATGTGTTTTCTTTCTTTAATTCTCACTACAGTCTTGTGATATGAAAATGTTGACAGGGCTTTTTAAATTGAAGCTTAGAAAGCTTAGGCTTCTGGCTCAGACTCACAAACAAATAAATGATAAAACCAAGAACCAAATCCACACTTACTGATTCGTGGTGGGTGTTCTTTCTCTTTAATCTTGAAATTAAATAATTAAAATTGCAGTGAATATTTCTTCGCTGTAGGGTTTAACACTAACCAGGGCATGGTAAGAAAGAACTCTCAGGAGAAATAGTCCTTTCTAGGAGTGATGGAACTGGATATCATAATAGGTCTTTTCCAAGTCTAATTATGCTCTCACTCAGAGTAAGGCACTGGCTAAATGCGAGTTCATTACCATTTTATTCGAAGCTAACTGGAAAACAAGATTGATTGACATTTTGGAGGTATTCAACATTTATATGCAAGAAATTTAAAAGACTTCAAACACATTCAAAATGCTGTTTTAAGATAGCCTGTGTGTGGTTTTTTTTTTTTTTACACTGAAATGCTCTACACAAAACAGATTTCTCCTAAAATTGAACCCAGTAGACTATCCCAATGTTGGCAGCCTTGACTTTCTCAAAGTCACGAGGGAAATTATCAGTGTCCCTAACCAGAAGGAAGAAAGAATCACAGCACGGTCTTATCTAACTTCCTATGTGTTCACAAAGTCTTGCACATTCTCTTTCTCTCTATTATATGATTCCTGCCTCTGCTCATTATGAATGGAAGAGGGGCTGTAAGTTGTAGCTTTAGTCTGCCTTCATGTGCTTTGTGTCATTAGATGCTGAATCCTGTGAGTAGTGGCCATATTTCAGCATAGGAAACATTCAATGACTGCACAAATCAAGACTAATAGGTGTTGTGGGTGAATTCACAGCTTTATAATGTTATTTATGATACACAGATAAATGTCTCCAACTTTAATCAGGCCAAATTTTCTTCGTACATTGTGTTTTTTTTTTGTCAAAACAAAGCAAACAAAAATTTGGTAAAATCATGGCCCTGACTTTATTCCTGTTGCTGTAATAAGATGTTCTGACAAAGAACAACTAATGGTAGAAAGAGTTTACTTACATTCACAGTTCCAGTCCATTGATTATTGTGTGGAAGTCCCAGGACAGGAGTCTGAGGCTTCTGGTCATATTCAGAGATGAGAGCAGAAATAGATGATCCCTGCAATCTGACCTTCTTGTTGGTGTCCAGCTTAATTTTTCTATTGATATAAAGTTCAAATCTGCCTAGGAAACAAGATTGCCCACGGTTGCTGAATCTTCCCACACTGATTATCTTAATTAAGACAATTTCCCATAGACAGACCATGGGTCAAGACAGTGTAAGCAATCCTTTACTGAGATTCCTTCTCCAGGTCACTCTAGGCTGTGTCCAATTGAAAATTAAAGGCAATCCTCACATATGTGAAGTCTAGAAATTGTATCTGGTTCCCCATGAGAGTTCATAGATACATTTTAAGTATGTACAGTTCGATGTGGGGAAAAATGACCAATGTCATTATTGCCCAAAATGCTTGAACTAAGCTTTTCTTCTTAGGACTTTTAAAGGTAAATGGGTCATTTAATGGAAATTGGTTAATTGATTAAGTAATTAATTTGAACATCAATAAGCAATTATGGTAGCTTTCCCCTGGAACTAACCTTTCTTTAATCAGAGATTTGGCTCTCTCTCTCTCTCTCTCTCTCTCTCTCTCTCTCTCTTTCTCTCTCTCCCTCTCTCTCTCTCTCACTTTCCAAGACAGGGTTTCCCTGTAGCTTTGGAGCCTGTCCTGGAACTAGCTCTTGTAGACCAGACTGGCTTTGAACTCACAGAGATCTACCTATCTCTGCCTCCTGTGTGCTGGGATTAAAGGCGTGCGCCACAACCGCCCAGCGAGATTTGACTCTTTTAAGACTGAGAAATGTATTTGCTGTTTATCTTGTATATGAATATTTTGTTATAAAACCATCACCTGTGATATTGTCCAATGGTCTATATACTTCTCAATTCTGTCACAGATATGGAAACAGTTTTTGACGATAGTGTACTGTATTAGAACAGCCAAAGATGTTTTTTTAACAGATATTGCTGTACACTTAGTATTTAATTCTCCATCTTGACAAATCAAGTTGTTACCAAAATATAAAGGATAAAATCAAAGAGTGCTTGGTACTTGAAAATGTCTGAAGGTTTGGCATGACCAAACTCTTTCCAAGACTGAGACTGTCAATGCTATTTGAAACAATCCATGATGAAGATTCTAGACACAGATTTTCTTCCTGTTACTTGATGGGTTATATATTCATAATGACTTACATGCCTATTAATTTACATCACTTCATCTCCCACAAAGATCTTCTCGGGAATCTAAGAGTCCTAATTTATAAAATTCTGGCATCCTCATGTCAACAAATGTCTCAAAGAGAAAAGACTTTTCCTAAATCTCATATGGCCAATGAGGGAGAAACTACCCACAAAAAAGTATTGGTAGCTTAATGCAACTCTGAATTTTAACAAAATATTTGTAATACTTTGTTCATTTATTCAGACTGGAGTCTACAAAGTATGAGATAGAGCCCCTTGCCTTGAGCAGGGACAAGAAAAGCAGTCGAGTGATAGATAACTATGTGATAAACACATACATAATTATAATTATTAGAAGTATTTTATGCATCTAATTGATAAATATTTCTTCAGTTAATGGTAGAAACTAGGTTCTAAGTTTATGTAATGTTGTACACTCAAGAGACTTTCTGCTCTCAAGTTGTAAAATTGCAAAAGGATGAAAAGTGATATTATAAAGAGATATACACTCTAAAGGAATAAAATCTCATGTATGTATTCATGATTTTCTCCCTTCCTCTGAGATACTAATTCCTGTCGATGACTCTCTTCATCGGCAAATTGTGTTTGGTTTATATCACCGTACAAAGCAAGGTGAAACAGAAAAAGTTAAAACCTGGACTAAATATTAAGAGTCCTTATATTCTGCTATCTCTAGTTCCTAAACATTTACTTGGAATATGATACCATCAGTAGAGAATATTACAATGTATCTAAAACTGTTGCCAGAGAAGCTAAATCTACTTAGAGAGAGCTACTTAGAGCAAGAGGCAACCTCTGTCTTGAAGAAATAGATTATGAACCTAACAAAGACAATCCCCAAATCTGACTGTATATCACTATCGTCACAGAGTTTAAAATAATCATAAGTAAAAAATGGATTTCAAAATGGATTTCAAATGACTGGACCTCGGTTCTGAGAGCAGGAATCCAAATGTGAATAAAGAAGTCTGGTTTACTTCATGCTTGGCATCATCATCATCCTTCACTATCACCACCACACTGCAGTATAATGTTAATGATCTCTTTGTCGCAGTCTGCCTTTTCCACATGTCTTCGTTATCCAGCAATCATTCACATGGTCCTTTACCCCTCTGTCTTTCTACACGTGCTCAGCGATGGCTCCTCCTTTCAAGATATAACCCAGTTTTCTTTTGCTTAGAAGTTCCTGACTCCTTGAACCAGCATTTCTTAACATTATTTTCTATATTTCCACAAAATTCTACTTGTTCATAGTTTGCAAAATGTTGTGTAGAATGGGATAATACTCTGACTCAATGGAGACTTTACTGAAAGGGGAACTCTGCAGTGACGCCATCCCCAGAATCATTTCCCAACTGTGCCCATAATAAATACTCTAGTGATTTTCATTAAAGGCAGAGATATCAGAAACAGAGAGACTTTTGAAGAGGCAGATGTCTAGGTGGATATTCTGAACCTACATCCATGTTCTCAAGCAAAATTGAGCTCATTAATGAAATGATTGTTGTTTTTATTTCAGTATCTTTGACTCATTGTCTTATTATTGTTCTAAGTATCTATTGTTCCAAAGTAAACGCGTCCTGTTCTTGACATCCTTTTCATGAAATGATAATTAGCACATACTACTACAAACCCATATAGATGAGCTTCTTTTCAGAACATAGTTATTCCCAGTGTATAATCTAAGCGTAATTTTTAAAAGAAAAATTAAAAAGCAGACTCAGGGAAGCCCACACTTAATTAGTCAAGATATATAGAATGGTGACTGATACCCCAGAAACCGAATCTTATCTACAAACTCTCTTTATATAAATATTTAAATTATAGCATAAACCCTTGCTGTCACTAGATATTATCTAATTCCATTTTGAAAGGAATCTCACATTGAAAAAAAAATCATAGTCACTCTTTTACTGACAGCTCTTAAACTCATGTGGTACCATTAAGAGTAAGCTTAAATCAATCAAACAAAATAGCTCATTTGACTTGGTCATAACTGAAAAATGAGATTATATGAATTCTCAAAAATCAATTAGGATGTAAGAAAGAAAGTTTTTTTCCCATTCCCAGATGCATTGTGAAGAAAATGGAAGCTTGAAGTTGTTCCAAAGAAGCAAAATGAGTCAGTTTCTCTTTTTCTTTTAATAGAAGTGCAAATGAGGGATTTTATTCTATTGGCTGCTGAAAGGGATTACATGAGCACAGGATCTTGATAGGGTCAAATGATAGATCCTGTGAACACAGGTTCTTATTATGTTGTATACTAATACCTTTTAAAGAACATTAGTGTGGAACAGCAGTGATCCTATAGTCTGGTAGAATAATGGGACACACAATTAAAATTAATGTGGGTAATAAATCAATTGTTACTGAACTAAAAAGACCCAGCAATAACTAGGCAGTGGCCAGATTATTTAAAGTGCTCTAAAAGTACTTAGGATTGTAAGCGCTCATTCACTCTTTTTACAATGTGCAGAGGCGTGCAAAATTCCAGTAACTTGATGGAAGTATGCGTGTGTCATGTCACTTTGTGTGCAGATTATCCTAGTCCATCAGTGCTTTTTTTCAATGAAACTATTGGGATGTTAAGAAGACATTATGCTGATTGATACTTTGTATTTTCTAACTACATATTGGCCTTCTACCTGAAACCACTGAAAATATGATTTCCTCAGAAGGAATTCCCTGTCCTGAGAAGATGAAAATATGGGCAATGAATTGCCTGACTGGGCCCAGACAAAAGAACAGAAACCACACTGACTAAAAGGAACACAGACTTCATTTTCATAGTAACAACTGTTGTAGGTTTGAAGTTTATAAACAATACATTTCTTTTTCTGTCCCTTGTGATTATTGATTTGGGTCATCCATTTAAGTGACTTCATTCTCAATTTCCTCATACAAAAAGAATTTCTGAGAACTGCCATCTTAGCTAGCTGGATGATATTGAGAACTAATGTATACTTAAGACTTAGGAACTATGTAAAGTCAAATGAAGGCCACAAAAGTCTTAATCCTAGTAGCTCACTGCTGGAAGAGGCTATAAACAGAGGTAGGAAACCAGTTCTTTCATTGTTGATTTTCCTTTCTAGTCAGCTGACATTTTTTTCTTTACAGTTTATATTTTGTATGAATTTGGGAGAAGTTCCTGGCATCAACTCCCCTTAATTTTCATAGTCATAGGCAAAACAGAGAGCAAAGCCCACAGATAAAAGTAATTATTGATGCTGGCACTGGACACAGGGTCGAAGACAACACTTGTCAGCATTACAAATTCTCTTAAAGTGCCAAAAAAAGTATTTTGTTTGCTGCCACCATTTGAAAATATGACAGAAGAGAGATGCTATAAAAACCTTCATCAATTTCTGTGACAAATTCTCTCCATTGATTGTCCATTTGCCTGGGTCTTTGTTTCTATAAACGCTACTGAGCACAGAGTCATACTTTAGCCGCTCTGGTTTCTCATCTGTAACTGAGTAACTGATGGTGATAGTTTCATGCTTCAGTATATTCTAAGCATTGTGCTTCTAGCCACATGTATCACCGTATTTCATCTTCGCAGTGTCCTGCCATGTCAGTAGGTATTACAACTAGTTGTTTTGGTTTTGATTTGCTTTGTTTGTTTGTTTTTATGTTGAGGATTGAAATCATGGACCAACCCGGGTCACTCTGCCAGTAATCGTCGGAGCTGGGCTTGAACATGATTCCATTAGACTTGAAAGCCTGAACTCTGAACCATGACATGCCACTGCTTTCTGCCTTCATTCAACGCAGATGAGAGAAGGTGGCCATGTCTAATCTTTTAGCTCTATGATGCTCAGCCCCTCTAGCTTCTTGGAGTATGCTTTGTCATTCTGACTTTTCTCGTTTCTTACTCCATGGCCAAACCAAATTATCTGACAAGTTGTCTTTCCCATGGTATAAGAACATTCAATCGCAAACTACAAATAGATAAATAAGAAAATTTAATTCCACAATAGTCCATTAACCTATTCTGAACTCACTAGGAGAATGAACTATTGTGTTGGCTTGCGGCTTTACCTGGCATTTTTTATTACTGTGCTTAAATTATCTATGTCCAAAAATACTACAAATACCAATCTCAGAATTGTTATGAAAATTAGTTGTGTTTATAATTAATTCATTGTATTTCATAGAGTAACTGATGCATAAACATCACTCAATTAATATCCCTTATTAACAAAGATACTATTTACATGCTTCCATTTTTCTTTCTACAAGAACCAGGATTAAATTTAATTTTGAAAGCAGTGTATAATTTATCTAAATGTTATCTTTACATTAATTCAATCCCATCATCATGAACTAGAAACCTTTCCTCTTGAATTGCCTTCATTGTGTATTTTAATGCCCCGTATTCCATAATGCAAGGGTGTGTTGAACATAATACCAGGGTGTGTTGCTCATTGCCAAGAATATAAAAGATGATGGACAGATGCCTTTTAGAGGTGTGGAGTTCAGAGAATGGCAGGTGAGTTCTTTGTCAAGTATTATGAGAAGGGATCCTGGCATTGAATGGCAGTTGAAACAGTTGACCTTCAGAGTCTTGAATGCAGTGTCCCCTGATTCATCCCCTACTCAGGCTGACACCCTGGGTCAAAGATTTAATGGCTTTTGTTACTGCCTTGGAATGGGCAGCTAAGGTATGTGGAAAGGAAATGGACTTTGATATGAAGATTGTGAATTTCAGTTCTGCCTCTGCCATTTAGGTGTTTTGACTGTGGATCAGTTGCCTAACTTTTGAGCCTTTATCTCCCTAAAGGGCAGAGTTTACAGAATAGGCGGCCTAACAGGATTGTGTGAGGATGAGCCACGGTCTATGCAAAGCATCCAGCTTGCTGCCTGGGGCAAGACTGGAGTCAGCCAAGGCCAGCTGCAGGTGGCGGAAGCAAGTGTTAAGGAGAGAGGTGACAATGTCCCAAGGAAGAAGGGGCTGTGGCTGCCACAGATGTGACAGAGACTTCCTCGTCTCTTTGTTTGTTCAGATGCTCCCTTTATAATGGTAATGGACTATTTTAAATTCAAAGTCCATTCTACAGATAAAGAGAAATAATGGTGGGTTTCCCTGTAATTAATGGCATTTTTTAGCATTTCGGTCTGCTTGTAAATAGAAGAGAAGATGCTTTTTGTGGTGGATAACTTGTCTACCTCGTTTTCCAGATTTATGAATTTGGTCCATATGAAATTAATTACTGTGGCTGTCTTACATGCATGCGAGACATCTGGAATAATAGGGTTTCACTGTTAATAGACCTCTCAGCATCCCATGACAAACATCCTTATAATAGCAACATATGCTGCTAGTTTGATGAAAGCCAGCAATGACAATTAATGGCTCTGAGCTTTCAGTAAATTACACATTTTCTATTTTTTATATCCTTCGTATTCAGTCTCATGAATTCAGATTGTGACTTGCTTGAAATGTACACTGGAGCTTGCTGCGCAGGGAGAAAATCTCTATGTTGTATGTATTCTGAGTCATGCTTGTAGCATTTACTTAGTTGACATATATGACTACAGATGAACATGCCATCGCTGTTAAGCATCAGAAGCAAACTTCCAGGCACCTATTTATTTACAAATTATAACACTAGGGGTAGTTAAAAGAACAACTTGCCCATAGGAGTGTCTGTGCTATTCTGAAAGGGCCTGTTTATCTGTTGTTACACTCCTTAGAGAAAGAAAAATCAGAATACTAGAGAAAAATATTTTCTACAAATTAAGTCTCTTTTTTCAAAGGATTGTCTCTTCAGCAGTGTACACAAAGGCTTTCTAATAATGTTTGCCATGTACTGGGCTTAAAAATGACATGACCAAGGAGCTGATACAGAATCCTGACAATTGAAATTTTGACATATTTTATAACCTGGTTTGTACATACTGCAAATCATGAGTCCTATAACTATTTGAGAAGACTATTCCATGTTCTATGTAGGTTTAATGATAAGAAATTGAACTTTATTGAACACTCGCTATGCATAGTTCTTTGAGGAAGAAAGACTTGCCTGAACCTCAACTCTCACCTGTTGATCTTTCCTAAGGTCTTGTTTTGCCTAATTTCAAATATATCACCCACAAAAACTAAATATGTTGGAGTATTTTGAGTCAATGCTATGAAAAGTTCTGAGTGTAACAGAAAGAAAACATGATATTGTGGGCAGAGCAGAAAAATGTGATTTAGAGGAAAAAGTCGCAGGGTGGCAGCATTGTCAGTAGATGTAAAAGGCAGAGGTCATTGTCCCCTTCTATATGTGCAAGGGCAGAAGTATGAACAAAATCCTGTCTTTTGTTGCCTGCGTAGCTCTCAGATTATTTGAAATCCTCCTGTTTAACTATTTAGATAGACATCAGTCCTTCCTCTTTTTACCAACAGGGATGTTTCCTGAGAGCAGGTAATGGTTCCTGGCTTGCTTTCTGCTCTAATAGCAATGGAGGTGCTTGGATGGCACTCAAGTCATAAATACCAAGTAGATGAGTAAGTGAGTAGCTCCATTTATTTCTATACTAGATAAAAATTAGTTTATATCGTGTACATATTTACTACAATCATGTAGCAGAAGCATATTATATTGCAAGTATGTTTATAATATATGTGCATATTTACAAACAAGTGAGAAGGAAAAATGTCTTACATATAAAATACCAAGCTCAAAATAGTGACTGGACCTCTCTCTTGTCTTAGGAATTTCTGCAACTACTCATTTATCACATTTTCGATAAATGGACAAATGTCAGCGCCAACATTGCTCAATAGACATGTGTGCCACTGTTTTCAAACTAATGTTGTCACTGAGGTCCTTAATATCCGATATTATGAAAAGAAAGCAGGTGATTCTTTTTAAAGCATCACATGTAGATATGGTCTTTAGAGTTCACATGAGATATTTCATATGCAGGTTTATAAGTAAAATCCGATACTTCCAGGAACTCTTAGACAGTGAAGCATTATATCTTCTATGGGATATAACCAACACAAGGGAATATTTCCTGATTACTGCTGGTTTTCAGGGTCTGGTTGTCCCTCTAATTCACACTGAGTTGTGATGTTGGTCTCCTATAGGCCTCTTATCATAACAGGTTAGAGAAAACCCCTTCCTTGGAATTGGGCCTTGCACTTGACTTTCAAGGTATTGGCTCAGTGTCCTCAGGTCCTACAGCTAGTTAAAAAAAAAGTTCAGATATTCTTAGTAGTCATTACCTGATACCTTATATTTTTGATGCCTACAGGTTATTCGTCAACTCTTCTGTATCTTCTGAAATATAATATACTGGGTTTATTTTAGCCAGATAATTCAGAGAATCTCACAGAGGTATTAGGATGGAAGTTTAGCAAAGGGTAAAGAATGTTCTATGTTTTGTTTAGGTTTAGAAGTATTCCAAGAAAAAGAAATGTATGTCATTGAACACCGCTACAAAATTAATTTCTCTTCAGATTTGAAGATGTAAAAAGTTGACAAAAGTCTCTACCAATCATAAACTTCAACATATGCTCATTCCCACCTCAACAATAAACAAGAACAAATAAATTATAAGCAATTTCTTTTTTAGCAAGAGTAAGTTCTCCATGTATGTTTAGCTCCAAATATAACTATGTCCTAGTGGGAGCCATATTGAAATTGGTGAAAGTTCTATATTAACATAGTCAGTAGCAATGAATCACAAGGTGATGAAGACAACTTATGAAATAAAAACAACTGCTAAATATTTAATCATTATGTAGCCTATCTCACCAAAAGAACAGAATAAGGCTACTAGAATGGAAACAAAACAAAGTATATTCATCTTGGGTGATTAAATCTTTGATGAGGCTCTCTAGCTGGCCCTACACTCTATCTGGTACCTGGTCAATGCTCAGTAAATGTTGGTTGAATGAAATAATTATATCGACTGACTTCTTTTTCATGAGTCACAGAAGCAAATAACAACCAAAGTCAGATTTAATAAGACTGTACAACTCCTGGCCACAGTAAGGACAACTGAAGTGCCTTAGAAATGAGGCATGTGAAGTTCAATGAGAAAAGGTTCTTTTGGTTGTCACAGATCTCTGTTGTCACTTTACGAAGAGAAACAATGGTTGACCCTGATATCATGGAACATTTTGGGATAAATATGGAAATGATAGTGTGAGTCAAGTGCCGTCAGCGGCAGTGTCTGGCTCTTTGGAGTCACAGAGGAGTCTATCCTCACAGTCTTTAGAGGCTCAGGAGGAAGTTAAGGGCATTTGAGACTTGGTTTTGCTTTGCTGTTTCATTCCTGTATTTCTGTCACCAAGTGGAACAGAAAACAGACCCATTAAAAGGTTCAGGTTGACAGTATATTTGTAGATATTTTTCTGTCATGTTTACTTTCTTTAATAGTAAGAAAGTAATGGAAAGTTTCTAAGAAAGATACATTTTTCTTTTCATAGAATTACTGGTACTGAATTTTGAAATGATAGTCAGGTCCTATTCATGATGCCCAGCAAATTTGTTTGAATAAAAGAAGAGAAAAGTAAATCAGCATTGCAATCTAAAGAGATTCTTCCTTTTGTAGTTTTTTCCAGGTCCTTTTCATATGCAAGCTATGCTGTCTACATGTCATAAGTCATATCATGTATATGACATAGACCTTACACTTTAAAGCTATGCTGTATACATTGCATAAGTCATAGCATGTATATGACATAGACCTTACACTTTAAAGGGAACTGAAAGGAGGCAGTTCCTGTCATCTATCTACTGTTTCTTCCAACATCATAATAAATATTTGATAGTGCTATCTCACTTAATCACCATAGCTGTATGAGGCAGGTACAAGTCCCTACTTGAAAAATAACTTACTAAGAGTTGGCAAGATGGGTCAGTGAGTGAAGGCTTTTACCAGCAAGGGGGAAGACCTGAATTTGTTTGCTGAGCCCACATGATGGGAGGAGAGAACAGACGCCGGCAAGTTGTCCTCTCACTCCACAAAGCATTGTAGTACCCTTGTCCCCTACTGTAATAAATACAAATGTATAAGCAAAACTAAGCTGTGAGAAATTTGTTTCGAGACTCAGGAAGTCTAAGATTCTTGTCATTTGATTCTGTATGTCTAAGCTCTCACCAGAAGCACACCTAATCTTCTAACACCACCACTACCCCTGCTTGACTGATCGTTAACTCTTCCATCTCTGTGTATCCCTGTATGGCTGCACAAGCCTTTGATGCTATCTCTGTTTGAATGCTTATTTCCGTGTTAGTAGAATATAAGTAACTGGAAAGTCGGGGTTCTGGTTTCCACCGTCTTTATTCTCTGTGTTAATCTCAGAAATGTTTAGTTGTTAAAGTAAATGCCACCCTAGGGTAAGAAGTGAGAACTTAACTAAACATCTTTTGTATTCTGAAAGGTCATGTGTCTTGCATTAGACTAAGAGGCCAAAACTTGAAGACAGATGGAAAGATTAACACAATTATATTATTAAATAATGTACTTAAGTAATACAATTACATTCAATTTACATACCTACTCTAAATAACCAGAGTTAAGGTACAAGTGGGGAGCACAGACAGAATGCCAATCTGGAAATGTGTAGTCAAGGCAGGATGGAAAATTCCTGAAATATATTGGAGAGTATTCCCAGGATTCACCAATATCCAGTGTCATTGTTGCACAGATTCTTCCCAATAGGTCCTGTGGGATGTAGAGAGGGAGAGCAATAAGAAAGCCTTTGCTCAGAAGTTTCCAAGATATATTGTTGGAAGAAACGTGAAGGTGGCTTGGTGGATTTTGCATTAAATTGTTTCTCCTGAGACACATCTTCCTTGTGTCTAAACTGCGTCCATTTAATATACCTGATGACCATCACGACATCTAAAGTGTATGCTAGAGAACCTGATGCCCACCGTGAGTGAAAGCCAATCAATACTACTCTTAAGTTTACATGTTGAGATGGATATTGGTTACTAACTACTGATTTAATAATTTTTTTCTTTTGAGAAAATTTTTATTAGTTTTTGATAATGATATAAATGTATTTTGATGATAGTCACCTCTGCTCTTACTTCTCCAAGCTCAAAGCCCCCTTCCTTACCAACCAAAATTGGTTTCTCTTTTACCTTAACCCATCAAGTACAATTTTTGCTGCCCTTGTATTCTTGCATATGTGGCCTTTGGTTGGAATATGATCCGCTTACCAGGAGGCACCACTCACAAAGAAAGCTGACTCTCCATCTCCTAGCAGCTATCAACTGCCTATAGCTTCCTGGCTATGGGTGGGACTTCATATCTACCCTCTTCTCCATGCTGGCTTAGTCACAAGGAAAATATGTCTCAGGAGAAGCAACTTAACCAAAAAATCACCATGGAGCCTGCGCATTTCTGCACACACTTGTTCCTGAAAGCTACTGAGCAACGGAGCCTGATTACTTTCCCTTTCCACCTCCCACAAGGCCTATCAGGAAGAATTCGCACAGTCACTGCACTGAAAACTGGTGAATCATGGGAATACTCCCCAGTATATTGTACAAGTGTTCCCCTCTGTCCAAGCTACACGTTTTCACATTCGACGCCTGCTTCTAAACTCTGACGTATTAATAGTAGGTATATAAATTAGACAGAACTGCATTGCTTAAGTGATGATTCTATTAAGGTTGAAGAAAAAAATCAGTAATTATTCTAGTTTTTTAATAAACAGAATTGGGAAGGATGAGGTAATTGCTTTGATCACTTCTAACCTATCGGAAAACCAGAAATCCAAAGACATTGAAAACTTACTATGCCAGAAACAACTTTATAAAATCTGTTCATTGGGCTGGCATATTGTGTGTTAAATACCTACAGAGAGTAAGAGATTTTAAACCTGAATATTCTAAAGCTATACTATGTCAATTTTATGACCTTGTACATTCTTTTATACATAAACTTGTTTCATTAAGATTTCCTCCAAGAGGAAGACATAATCAGCATCCACCCTTTCTCCTAAATTCCCAAAGACAAAGCCACAATCTTCCCAGAGTAGTCTGGCGAAATCAATGAGTATACTGGGTTTCCTCACCCAGAGCTAAGGGGTTACTTACACAAATGTGCTTTCTCCTTCTTCCCCAGTAGGCATGGGGTCTTCTCTATAGCACTGGAGACTCTACTTCAATCTTCCTTAACATATATATATATATATATATATTCTAGCCCCTCACCAAGGCCATGTGCAACTAAGGCAGACTTTCATGCAACAGGTGGTACATGGCCTGAACACTCACATGAGGGCCTTGTAATTCTCCCCACCTCTCCTTAAGGTGGTGTAAAGAAGCCCAGCTGGAATAATTTTTTTGCCAGGGTTCATAACTGAACACCTCCAACTGGCAGTTCCTTACCTCAGAGGAGAGTCACTCACAATTTGGATTTCCTGCAGTGTATTATATACAAAATCAATAAAAATAATTACAAACCTGGCAATGGTGGCACACACCCTTAATCCCAACATTTGGGAGGCAGGGACAGGCAGATCTCCTTGAGTTCGAGACCAGTCTGGTCTACTGATCCAGGACAGCCAGAGTTATACAGAGAAACCCTGTGTTGAAAAATAAACAAACAAACAAAAATAAATAATGACAAAAAGTCCTCAGCTCACCCATTCCCTGTAGATTGAGTCTCAGATATTAAGTGGATGTGCAGAAACTGATGTTGGGTCCAGGTATACAGCAACTCAGCTCTTCTCTGTACATGATACCTACTACTCTCTGATAATTAATAATCTCAGGCTAACTCATGTCTAAAACCAATATCAACCAAATTACATGGGCAATTTCCTTCATTGGTAGGTTTCTGAGGCATCATGAGATAGCAGAGCTAAAATGCCCATGAGCAAAGAAGGCATACCCAAAATGAGCTCTGCAGGATAGCCAGTACACCTGGAGACAGGGTGGCCTCCCATGAAATTTACAAATTCTCAGCTTTTAGACTTGAATAAGAGCAATGATATGGTACTTTTAATGAAAGGTACCTGTAGCAATTAAACTGTACTCATGTCAATGTGAGTGTTGGCTCAAGTTGCTCATGTAATTTTCTCTGATACACACAAAAGAGAATCCAGGGTCATTGTATTAAGTAACTACCATGTCTCAATTGACTGCAAATATCCAAGTCTCCTAAGCATTGCTTAATGTGCTTTTCTCATTTAATCCTTGGACTAGATACTTGATATAACAACACTCTTTTTGTTTGTTTGTTTTGTTTTGATTTGATTTGTTTGAGATAGGGTTTCTCTGTAACTTTGGAACCCGTCCTGGAACTAGCTCTTGTAGACCCAGGCTGGCTTCAAAGTCACAGAGATCTGCCTGTCTCTGCCTCCTGAGTGGCTGGGATTAAAGATGTGTGCTACCACTATCCGGCTTGATACAACACTCTTAGCTCCATTATAGAAATGGAGAATTGTTGACAGAGATTTCTGCCCTGCCCAGTGCTGCAAACATTCAATCCCAAAGAAACACACAGAGGATGACATTAATTATAAATTGTATAGCCTATTATCTCAGGTTTACTTATTAACTAACTTTTACATCTTACATTAACCCGTAATTCTTGTCTGTGTTAGCCACGTGGCTTGGTACATTTCATCAGTGAGGCATTCTTAACTTGCTTCCTCTGTGTCTGGATGACAATTGCAGACTGAGCCTTTCCTCTTCCCAGAATTCTCCTGTTCTGGTTGTTCCACCTATACTTCCTGCCTGGCTACTGGCCAATTAGCATTTTATTAAACCAATACAACTGACAAATATTTACAAGGTACAAGAACATTTTCCCACAGCTTTTCCCCACCTTTTTCTTTCAACACAAGAACTCTGAATCTAATCTTTTTAAAGCTTTTTTCTTGACCATTATCCCTAACAACTTGTAACCAACACTCTAAACAAAGACAAACATCCATAATCTATTTTTTGGGAATGTGGGCATGATTTTCTAGGCTACTTCCTCCTGATTGGAGGTGCTGATAATCTTATGGAGATCTAAAGAAAATTTAGGGTTGTGGGCAAGTCCTGACTGGAGTATTCTGTGAGCCTGAATCATCTCAAACAGCAGTCTTAAGACTGTTCTGGATATAGAATTCAGAGGAAACTCCAACAGATGTCCTCTGAAATGTTGGATCATCTGGGCCAGAGAACAAACTGAGCACCATGGGAAAATAATGATCACTGCAGACTAAAGTGGGTTGCCCGAAGACAGCCTATACTTTGAAAGTTCATGAAATTAATTAGTTTCTATTTGTAGTCATATTCATTTAGTGCTTTCTTGCATGGTTTCCTATTTGTTTTACTTTAATCTGTGTCCACACTAAATGAAGATACCTTAAAAGCTTTCTGAAGACTACTGCTTGGCAATTGGAGTAATAATGGGGGAGCATCAGGCAGAAGTGACCACAGGTGCACTGAATAGTACAACTTTGCAAAGGATGTGCCCATTGGAGTTTCACAGACAGCAAACACCATTCCATTTGAGGCAGAACAAAAAAAAAAATCAGCGGTTACGTGGTCTATAAATAACTAACGCAACTACTATATCTGGGTGGTATCTTCAGGAAAAAAATTGGTAGACAACAAAGTAGACCAACAGTAACTGAGGAGCCAGAGTGTATAAAGGAAATTGGTGGATAGATGTTCTGCATTCATTTCTAGATGAGAAAGTTGAAGCAATGAGATTCCCAGAGGGTTGCCAGTATTCACCTCTGAAGCAGAAATACAGAAGAAAACCCAGCTTCCAAGATGTTGTTTCTCAAGCCATTTAGTAATGAAATATTACCTGAGACCTACTGAGTTCTATGATTTTGAAAGAGTTCAAGTAAAGCTGAATCCTTCATGGAAGCTGTGAGAAGAAATTACTTTGCTGGTTAGTTTTTGGTAGTGATTATCCTTGTGACTCCTCTGACGCTGTGTGTGACTCTAGCTATCTGTGTGTAATTTGGGAAAGTATCATGTGTGACTTTCTTCCAAAGGAGAACTACAGGGTTCTGCTACTCATTGGGAAGGAGAGCTTGAACACATAGGTACATCCTCAGAGGTGTGGCAGTATCATTATTCAGAGCTGTTCTTACTTGTGACACTGGCTCACATCAGACCTTATTATTAGATAAGAAACTATAGTTCAATACTTTAAAAATAGATGGGAAACATTTCATCTCCCTGATCCTCCTGATACTGGAGTAGCAAGACTCTAAACAGGACAGATGCAAAGGGAAGGACATAGGTTTGTCAATATATATTATATAGAATAATATTGGGCTATGAAGGGGACTGAAATCAGGAGATAAAACAAAATAGGAAATGGCAGATAGCCTAGAATCCAAGAGGTGGTCTTAAATAAGTATGGATTAATAAATCCAATCCAATTTAGCAAACATATATTGACAAAGTTTGATGTAGTGTGCACTATGTCTCATGCTAGGGGAATGTCAAGATTATACAAGATTATAAACAGAAGTTTAAAATGAATTTGTTTCTCAAGGAATTTGTAGCCCAGAAGGAAAACCACACGTGTAAAAAGTAATTAAAATGTACTACAATAAAAATGGTACCATAGTATATGTGCTGTTGCTAATTGCTTTTTTATTCAGCATTATGTTTCTAGCATTCATCAATGGTATTATGTGTAATTGAAATTTTTCATTTTCACTGTTGAATAATTGCATATGTTGTGATTACATTACAATTTCAAATCTCAAAACTAAAGCCAAGTAAATAATGCATTGCCTAGGAATAAAAACACACATACTTAAAGCAAAAAACAAAATGAAGGGGATTACAAACACAAAGTTCAGGACACTGAATATTTCTGGGAGGAAAAAATAAACTAGGAGAGGTGTGCATAGATAGATATAGTGAAAATAATAATTTCACATCTGCTACACTTGGTACTTTGTGCTTGGTTCATATTTATTTATTTATTTTCGTTATTAGTTTAATATACTGTGAGACAAGATTTCATTTGTAGCCTTGACTGACTTGGGATTCTCTGTGGAGACCAGAGTGGGTTGGAACTCACAGATATCTGCCTCCCTCTGCCTCTCAAGTGCTGGGATTACAAGAGAGCACCACCACATCTAGTCATTGTTATTTAATGCTTTGGCCTACATATACATGTATACATATACACCTAGATGTATACACATACAAATATAACCACATGGCTACAATACATATTATCTTATATGGACCACATATCCCATAATAAAATACTCAGCAAAATTTTAAGGAAATGCTGTGGTGTTAATTATGGGAGTGATCAATTTGCATTTGAACAGTAGAAAGTCTGGCTATACTGAGAATGACCTAGAAGCTTCCAGAGTAGTGACAGGGTGGGGGTGGTGAGCTAATACAGAAACAAGGAAGTCACAGTGCGACACGTCCCTCAGCATTGACCTCTTTCTTTTGCTAGCTTTCATTTCTGATTCTTCTACAACCAAACTCCTGCACGTTACAGTTGGCTGGCTCGAGCAAGTTTCCTTGTTGTGCTGCTAGCCTAGCACATAACTAGTTCTGAAGATGTAAAATGGGGGTGACAATAAAAGTGACCTGGAAATGAAATGAAAGCCTGTGGAGACCAATGACACTTCGGGCTCTTTGACGGCTACATTGCTACACTTAAAGAACGGATTGGTCAAGACTAAAAAAATTCATGAAGGAATAAGACAATCTTTTCCGGACAGTGCAATGGTTCATTCTTACCTCCTGAAGAACAAGAGAGAGAAGTTTGGGGGTTGGGGTCACTGTATGTCCACAGACCAGGAAGCAGGCCTGCTTACATTTGACAGATGACTTATTGTGCCTCAAAGTTTATCTTTGAGTATATTGATTTCCTTTTCAAAATGTTCAGCACTACTACCGACATCCTGGCTGAGGAGAGTCTATCTTTCTATTGAAACATAGTTTCCCCTTTTCTGTACACCTGCCCAAGGCAGTGGAAATTGCTCACTTCACAGCTTCCAAGTGTGAGAGTCACTTTGTGTTTCTTGAATAGGCCACAAACGAATTCGAGGCTAGGAATCCTGTTTGCTGATTAACCTTTGTAAGGATTTGCAGTCTAATTATGCTGGACCACATTCTTGCTCATGGCGGTTTTATTTGGAATGTAAATAACAGCACAGCGGTTTGTCACTTAAAAATTCAAAAATAAAATATTTGAATTTCAACTTTCGCACTACTGGACACACATATTCAATGATATTTTTAAAAATACATTATTTGTTTATCGTGTGTCTACTTCTATGCACAGGCACTCAGGTGCCACGGAGCATGTATAGAGGTCATTGGCCAGCTTGTAGGATTATGTGGCTTTCTCCTTCTACTATGTAGTACCCAAGGCTCAAATTCAGTTCTTCAGGATTGGGGGCAAAGCACCATCACCCACTGCATCATTTTTCCACTGCCCCACCAATTTTTAAAGGTAATCAAAAAATAAAAATAAAGTTTCCAAGTCTCTCTCTCCTTTGTTTTTTTAGAACCCTTTAAAGTGTGAAAGGGGTACACAGAGTTAAGTCCATACAATGAAGAAGGATTTTCAGCCTAGAGACAAAGGGCATTCTTCTGTGTGTTTGTGTTTGTGTGTGTGTGTGTGTGTGTGTGTGTGTGTGTGTGTGTGCATGGGTTGTGCATGCGTGTTTGCGCACGTGCTCAGACTTACAAGGACATGAACGACAAATGAAAACTAAATAAGTTAATGTGTACCTAGTAAAGTCAGGTCAGGCCTGCATACCCATGGCCAATATCCAGGAAATGTATGAGTGTGCTCACATAAATTACCCAGACCCAGCTTCATTTTCTCCTCAGTAAAGGAAAACAATGAGTCCTATCTGCAGGGTTATGTGAAAATCATCTAAGTCAATTATGTAAAAATACTTAAAAGGGGAAAGAGCATTTAATGAGATCTTACACCAAATAATCCTAAGAAATGTTTAAAGATATTTTAAAGTTTATGAAGGAAAGTTCAAGAATAGGCATACGAACAAAATTTTCAGAAAGATTTTTTAGGTCAGAGGCTTTGGGGAAGGTCACTGTAAAACATCCATGGATTTCTATTTATTTTTGAATTTGTTCCATAAATATTTTTAAAAGGTTTATAATTTTTGTTTTATGTGTATGTTTTTCCTGCATATGTGGATATGCACCACGTGCATGTCTGGTGCCTCCGGAGATCAGAGGAGGTGGTCATGGGCACAAAGCTGGTACTGAGACTCTAACCTGAGTCCTCTGTAAGACCAATAATTGCTCTTTACAGATGAGCCATTTCATCAGAACTTCAAACTTTTGCAGTGAGCAGAGTTTTAGTGCTTTGATGTAAGACCCTTGCCCTTATAAAAATAAAACTGTAATAAAATGGTTAATGCAGTGAGAAAGCAATGAAATTGGTTGGCAAGTGAAGCCCTCTGACTGGTTAGCCTTGTTCCACCGGCTTCAGCTGAGACCTTGAGGACACTGTTATGCCTGTGAGCTGTGGGTTACTCATGTATGAAGACAGCCTGCAACACTGACAGTTTGTGTATGTTTTAATGTCTTAATTCCAACCCTGGCTGGTGTAATGATCTCTTCTTATTTACTTATGTAGGAATTTAGAAACAATTAAAGTCAGTGCCTTCACGGAACTTGACAGTCAAGGGAATCTACAGAGAAAAGGAAAAGCCGGGCAATTAAAGTACAATTTAGGTCTTTAGTGTTCTAGGATAGCCACCTACTCATTCGGGGACTGTCAGGGAAGATTCCCTTTTAAAGTTAAAAAGCCAGAAAAGAGCTATTTACGTGCACCTAAAGGCCTATATGTGAGCAAGAACAGAATCAATTCTAGGAGGTAAAATAAGCTCAGCTACTCTAGAGCAAAGCACAGCTCATTCAGAAAAAGTGTGATACACCATTGAAGTAAGGAATGGTGAAGTGGCTCTTGAAGTCGTGCATCCTTGTACTCAGAGTGTTTCATGGCTGATGAATGTTGATTGCTGGATTATAAATATATGAATGAGAAACTAATTTGTTACCATGTCTTCCTACCTTATCATAAGTTAAAATTCTGAGCAGGTTTTGACAAATAATGACAGAGAGAAACAAATCCACTTGAGAGGCTAGAAGATACCCAACCAAGAGACAAAGGTAGTCTTTAAGAAGGGAAGAGAGCTAACATTCATGCCTTAATCCACTAAAGATAGGAATTCACCTACCAAATATATGTCAAGTATTATGGCTCTAGCTCCTTGGAATAGGGCAGTGAACAAGATATCCTTGTATACAGTGGAGATTAACAGCCAGCATGTGTGCTACACATGAAGTTTCCTGTGTGCTATTTAAAAAAGTGGCTACATAGACAGGCGAAAGCTCAGGATACCTCATAGAAACAAAAGATGAAATTCCCTATATTCATCCAGTGCTAATGCAACCCTTATTTGGTGCTCTGAGAATCATAATTGGATGTTTTATATTTCTTAGCATGTGATAACACTGGCACCCAACTTCCATTCACAAGGAAGAAAAAAAGTTTGTGTATATATTAATGTATTGCAGTGCATTGCTACTACATTTAGAAAATTTAGCTTTTCCTTTACATTATGAGAAAGTTTGGCATATAATCTCTAATAACGGAATCATAGTTTTCTTTCCTTAGGCCACCATGACATTAATATCCTTAGACTGAAATGAAAGATCCATGCATAATATGAAAACCATCAAATTTTAGTTCACAGTGCTACAAAAAGGTTAATTTTAGCCACAAATTTTAGCAGTATTACAGGTAATAGGCAAGAAAAATGTTTGATTAAGTTCCATGAAAAGAACAGAGCTAGGCTGATTTTTTTTTTAATTTCATAAGATGAGCTATACAGGGAGGAATTCGAAACTAGGATCATAGTTATTTTTACTTATTTTAAACGGATATGGTGATGGAAAATTGAGGGGAGGGCCACAGTGATCACCAGTGGAAGGAAGCCCATTTCCATGTCAGTAAAAATACTGTAAAATAGAATCATTTTACCTTATCCTTAGAAGTTCTGTGTAACAGGGCTGTCAAAGAAGAAGATTGTTACTCTCTAGAAGATAAATCTGTGATCATAGCAAGTATTATTTTAGCCATGTCATTCATAATTCTAAAATCCAGGCTATTATAATAAAGTTATACATGTGTGCTTATCTGTAGTTGGAGGTGTTTGTTTGTTCCCTCTGGCTGACCCCGACCAGCGGAATGAACAGCCAGACTCAGGATTCTTCCCGGATCACGCTTTATTGGAGAGCACTCGGTTGAGGAAAAACGGGAGGCCAGAGAGCCTCTAGGTTGAAGGGAGAGCGGAGGCGAGAGAGAGAGGTCTAACATGGCGGCTGCTTATATAGGGAGATATGATGCAACTCGCGCCTTGATTG
>PVIU01001622.1:34205-98232 GCA_004026605.1 Ondatra zibethicus | reverse complement strand
ACAGCTCAGACCCAAAATAACCACACAGAAACTATATTATTTGCAATACTGTTTGGCCAATAGCTTAAGCGTATTTCAAGCTAGCTCTTATATCCTAAACTAACCCATCTCGATTAATAGTGTGGGAGGTCCTTCAGTCTATGTGTTGCTTTTATTGGTTAATGAATAAAGAAACTGCCTTGACCTGTTGATAGGGCAGAACTTACATAGGTGGGGGAAACTGGACTAAATGCTGAGAGAAGGAAGGCAGAGTCAGAGAGACTCCATGGAGCCACTGGAGATAGATGTGCTAAAAATTTGCTGGTAGGCTATGACCTCATGGTGTTATACAGATTAACAGAAATGGGGTAAATTAATATGTAAGGGTTAGCTGATAAGAAGTTAGAGTTAATCGGCCAAGCAGTGTTTTAAATAATATAGTTTCTGTGTGATAATTTCAGGTCTAAGCTAGCTGGGTGGATGGGAATGAACAAGCAGCCTCCTTGCAACACATTAATCTGTGCATCACCATAAAGTCGTGGCCTACCAGCAAAATTTTGGCGGGCTCCAGCAGAGGTGTCTGTCTCCTGTGGAGGCTACAAACATCTCACTGACTCCACCTTCTTTCTCCCAGCATTCAGTTTAGTTTTCCTGCCTAGCTCTACTCTGCCCTATCACAGGCCAAATCAGCTTCTTTATTCATTAATGAATGATATTCACAGCACACAGAGGGAAATCCCACATGATCTCACCTTTTCTGTCTAAATAATAAGGAAGGTTTTAACTTTAACATAGTAAAATTACATATAACAAAAGAGTTATCAAGTAAGAATTAGAGTTAAAATATTTATATCTACTTTATCTTTTATCATAACTAAGGAAAACTATTATCTGTTCTTCAACTCCATCAAAGACTCCAGAAGGATATAGTATTACCCAAGTTAACAGGAAGTGCACTGTAAGCAATTTCCAAAATTCTAGAATTGACAGAGACATCTTTCTGCCTGGACAGTCACCCAAAGTTCTTCTGTGTCATTGGAGCACCAATCTTCAGCCTTTAGACCCAGAGTATTCAGCAGACTTTTCCATGAAGCAGGAAATTTCAAAGACAATTCTACCTATATTGGCATTTGTCAGTCACTTTCTTCTGTGTCCTACAGAATGTCAGGCAAACTCTTTCATGAAGCAAAAACTCTGAAGGATCATCTCATGTTTAGTCAAGTTCAGCAGTCATTTTTCTGTGGGTCCTGCAAGTACATTTCATACAGCATGACATCAAGAAGTCTAGGCAAGAGTGGTGTCTTGCCCAAATGGCTAGCAAACTCCATAAGGAGCCTCTTCAATACCCATCTTTCTCTTGAAGTAATTGGTGCTGCCTAGAATACATGTGTTTCATTGCCATGAAAAGTCCTAAGTTTTTAAAACATTTTAAATGCCATATTCTGTTAGTCTTTGAATGTTTTGAGGAATATCTATTGATCTAAAATATATCTTTGTACATCTAGAAAACCTAACTAACAAGACTACAAACTTGACTATTATAGATAACTATCTTTTAACCTGTATTTTAACTATATATATGCATTTCTAAATGAGCTACACAAACACAATACTTTAATCAAGAGCAGAAATATACATATATCAAAAATCACCTAAAGTTTTTATCAATAGACCATGATCCAAATGAAGGCAAAATATTCATATCTATAGCTTATTTCCCTTTAAATGTAAATAAACCTTTATAAATAATCATTTAGGAAATTTGGGCATAGTTCTCTACAAATTGTGTCCTGCTTTTGTTGGGCAAAGTAATTTTAGGGGGTTATGGAGACCTTTTAGGATTTAGTTGTCCACATTGGTGCCAACACTTATCTATACATACATACACACACACACACACACACACACACACGTATGTATTCAAAAATTGAATACTTGTTACAAAGAACATATAAAGATTTTGTGTATTTAAACAGAATACTGAAAATTAAATACATTATTTTTCTTATTTCTAATGAGGAAATGTAAACATGGGAAAGTTCCAAGTAACACATCATCTCTTGAAATTTGACTCAGAACAATCTGTTCATAAAAAGCATACTAAAGCACCTCTGTGTGTGTAAATAATATGTATATATGAATTTTTAGTTAAATATATTGACATATATAATAATATATTATAAATTTCAAGTGGAGCTTACAGAAGATTGAATAACCATCTTGTTCATAACTGGTACTTTCTGCTCCTTATAATTTTAGGTAGAAAAATAGTTTGAATTCTTGATAAAGAAGATACAGATGCTCTCTATATTTTAAGCATATATGACTTTTATGCTTGCGTGTGTGTCTGCGCACGCGCACATGCACACCTATAAGTTTACATGCGTATCTACAGTACATGTGTGTAAAAGCACAGAGAAGCCAGAGGAGGTCATTGGATCTCCTGAAACTATAGTTACAGGCTGTTGTGGGCAATGTAAATTGAACCCTGGTCCTCTACAAATGCAGAAAGTACTCCTAGCTCCTGAGACACTTATCCTGCCTGTCTTTATGTTTGTCTGTATACCTGTATATGCATATTCACATATGTGTATATGTATATGGGGTATGTATGTGTATGCATGTGTCTATATGTGTAAATGTGTATGTGTGTGGTGTGCATGTATATGTATGTGCATATATGTATCTATTTATGTATATTTGGACATGTTCAGGCAGAACAATCATTGCCCCTCCTTTATGTCCCCAGTATTCAGCCCTCTCCATTTTACCAGTGCTCACAATACATCTCTCCTTGTCATTCGTGTGTCTACCACAACCACCAAACCCCTCCTACTAGACAGTTCAGTAAAACTGGGTAAACATTAGAACTAGAGACCAAAGTTCTCAGTTGTATTCTGAACCTACCAGATACTAAAGAAGTGCAAATGGTTTGGTTTTTATTCCATATACAAATTATGGTAGTCTTCAGTTGTGGTATTAACATCTTCTTAAGCTTGAGGAAGATAAGACTCTAAGATTTAGATTAGCATTCCAGAATACATACTACTACTAAATACTACTAAATGTGAAACTCAGCTGGATATTTTTCTTTGGCAGGGAAAGAGGCTTAGTAATTTCAAGTGTCTTGATATTACTGAATGGAAGGCTTTATGATTACCACCCGATGGTTAGCTAAACTGCACGCTATTTTTCTCCTTCTTTAGACTCATAATGAAGAGCAGCACACATTATAAAATAACTGCACTTGTTTTTTTCCATTGTATGTTTTCCCAGCCGAAGTTTCCTTTAGAAAATACAAGCCTTTTGTTTTCCTCTCCACCACCTTTGTTTCAGCAGCGACTGTGCATGAGGCATTTTGTCACTTAAAGAGCTTCCACCATTGCTGAGCCAAAACCCATAGTCACTCAGGCTTGACGTCCCATCCAGGTCAAACGTTCATGCAGCCCCTGCTAACAAACTCAACTACAGATAAAGGTGGCAGTACAGGGGCACAGGAGTGGGGGTGGGGGTGGGGGAACAACCACTGCTTCTGGGAAAGGTCAGTTTAGGTTCTACTTTTACAGTTCTTCATTTGTTTTGCTTTCATTTTCTGAATCACTCTTTTTTTCTTTTTCTTTTTAAAGCAATCTTATTTTACATACCAACCCCAACTCCCTCTCCCTCTTCCATCTTCCTCCATCTTCTCCCCATCCCACCCCTGCACTCATTCCTCAGAGATGGTGAGGCCTCCCATGGGGAGTCAAAAATACTGTCAGATCACTTGGGGCAGGACCAAGGCCCTCCCCACTGTATGTAGGCTGAGCAAGGTATCCCTACACAGGGAATGGGCTCCAAAGATCCAGTTCATGTACTGGGGATAAATAATGGTTCCATTGCCAGTGGCCCCACAAACTGCCCATGCCACACAACTGTCATCCACATCTGGAGGGCCTAGTTCAGTCTTATGCAGGCTTCCCAGTTGTCAGTCCGGAGTCAGTGAGCTCCCACTTGCTTCCATCACCTGTGTCTGTAGGTTTCCTCATCAATTGTCGTGGGCCCTTTGCTCATAATATTGCTCCTCCATCTATGTGACTGGAATCCAGTGGTTGGGCATAGTGCTTAACTGTAGATCTCTGCATCTGTTTCTATCACTTACTAGATGAAAGTTGTATGATATCAACTAAGGTAGTCATAAATCTGATTATAGGGGAAGGAAAATTAAGGTACCCTCTCCACTATTACTTAGATTCTTAGGTGGGGTCATCCTTGTGGGTTCCTGGGAATTTCCCTATTGCCTGGTTTCTTGCTAACTACATAATGGCTCCCACTTTTAAGGTATCTCCTTCCTTGCTCTCCCTCTCTGTCCTTCATCCAACTCAACCTTCTTGATCCTTCATGTTCTCATCCCCACTTCTCTTCTCCCCTCCCTATTCCCCCATCACACCCGTCCTCCATGCTGGTAGATCTTGTCTACCTCTCCTTCCCAGGGGTATCCATGCATTTCTTACTTAGAGTTCTTCTTGTTTCTTGTCTTCTCTGAAGTTGTGAACTGTAGGGTGGTTATCCTTTACTTTATGTCTAATATCCACTTATAAGTGAGTGCATACCATGAATGGCTAAAATCAAAATCACTAATGCAAGCAAATTCTGGAGAGGATGAACACTCCTCCATTGCTGGTGGGAGTGCAAACTTGTACAGCCATTTTGGTAATCAGTATGGTAGTTTCTCACAACTCAGCAATACCACTCTTAGACATATACCCAAAGGATGTACACACACTCATACCACAAGAACATTTACTCAGCTGTGTTCATCACAGCGTTATTCATAATAACCAGAACCTGGAAACAACCTAGGTGCTACTCAACTGAAGAACAGACAAAGAAATGTAGTACTTTTATACAATGGAGTACTACACAGTGGTAAAAACAATGGCATCTTGAAATTTACAGGCAAATGGATGGAACTAGGAAAAAAAAAAACATCCTGAGTAAGGTAATCCAGATACAGAAAGACAAACAAAGCATGTCCTGAATTACTTTTTAAAATGTTTTTAAAAATGCATGTAAAACAGACTTGGCAAAGTTGAATGCAGTACTGCAGAAACAATAAGAGTCATTTTCCCTCAAAAGTATATCTTCATCAGTTAGCGTCCAACTTCTGCCCATGCTCTGTGCCATGCATCCCGTCACTCACACACACACCACATGAACATTCAGTCCTCCTCTCAAACACAGACACTCTACCTACTCCACAAAAATGAATGAATCAATCAATTAATTAAAATGAGTACAGAAGATTTGGAAGCACATATTGGGATTCTCTTTATTTCTTTTTATCTTTCTGAAAAGGGAAGTGTAAGAGGGGTATCTACCACCTTACAGGAAAGCTTCCTCAGCTTTGAAAGCCATGATGTAATGCTAGGTATTCTGAACAGTAGACATTTACTTCTTTTAATGTTGTATATTACAAGGCAGTTTGCTAAGCTGAGTGAATCCTAGTAACTCCAATCCTGGATGGAGTTACAAACAAATGGAAAACAAAAACCCAAGACACTGGGAGATATGTGACTTTCATGAAAAACTACAAATAAATCACGACCCAAATTTTGAACATTTAATGAGAGCAAACTCTAGTTATTTTATACTACCACATATAGTTTTCTTAAATCTAGGAAACAAAATCTACGACTATATTTCTTGCAACTGAATCATTTAAACATTGATAAATATCTAAGTTTTATATAAAATTGAATTTGAAAAGCTTATTTATTTAGATAAACTTTTACTTTTTGATCTTCACCAACCCCATATTAGACAGAGGGCTGGTCTCCAAAATATACAAAGAACTCAATAAATTGGTCCTCAAAAGAATAAATAATCCAATAAAAATTGGAGTACAGACCTAAACAGAGAACTCTCCACAGAGGAATCTAAAATGGCTGAAAGACACTTAAGGAAATGCTCAACATCCTTAGCCATAAGAGAAATGCAGATCAAAACAACTCTGAGATTCCATCTTACACCTGTAAGAATGACCAAGATTAAAAACACTGATGACAACTTATGCTAGAGGGAATGTGGGGTAAGGGAACACTCTTGCATTGCTGGTGGGACTGCAAGCTGGTACAGCCCCTTTGGATATCAGTATGGTGATTTCTCAGAAAATTAGAAAACAGCCTTCCTCAAGACTTAGCAATACCACTTTTGGGTATATATCCAAAGGATGCTCAAGCATACCACAAGGACATGTGCTCAATTATGTTCACAGCAGCATTGTTTGTCATATCCAGAAACTAGAAATAGCCTAAATGCCCATCAACTGAAGAATGAATAAGAAAAATGTGGTACATTTACACAAAGGAGTACTAGACAGCAGAAAAAAATAATGACATCTTGAAATTTGCAGGCAAATGGATGGATCTAGAAAACATCATATTGAGTGAGGTAACCCAGACACAGAAAGACAAATATCATATGTACTCATTCATAAGTGGCTTTTAGACATAAAGCAAAGAGATACCAGCCTACAATTCACAACCCCAGAGAACCTAGACAACAAAGAGGACCCTAAGAGCAACATCATGGATCTACATGGGAAGTAGAGAAAGATAAGATTTCCAGAGTAAATTGGGAACATGGAGACAATGAGAGATGGTTAAAGTGGAGGGGAGAGGAAAATAAGAGAGCAGAGAAAAATATATAGCTCAATAAAAACAATAAAAATCTTTTACTTTTTAAGGAGCTTCTTGTGTCTTTTTGACTATTTGCTGTATTAAGCTACTCCTTATAACAACAATAATTATTATTCCCACAACTGGACCAGGAAATTTTTTTTTAAATAATTTTTTAATTTTATGGACATTGGTGTAAGGGTTTCAAATCCCCTGAAACTGAAGTTACAGACAGTTGTGAGCTGCCACATGGGTGCTGGGAATTGAACCCAGGTCCTCTGGAAGAGGAGTCAGTGTTCTTAATCACTGAGCCATCTCTCCAGCTTGGACCAGGAAATTGACATTTGAAAGTGTTAATTTACCAATGGTCAGATAACTAGAGAGTGTCATTCAATGCTTTTACCCCATTGTTCCTTTCTGTCATCAGTCTAGCATAATGTTGCTGTAAATTTTAAAGGACCTTTAAAACTTCTAAATAAAATGTATTTTTTCAGTGATTGTCAGAAACCTCTGTTTCTTCTGTTTGTTTCTGTTTCTGTTGCAAGGAGAGGGCTGCTTGTTCATCCCAGCTGCCCGGCTAGCTTAGCCCCGAAATAATCACACAGAAACTGTATCAATTAAATCACTGCTTGGCCCATTAGCTCTAGTTTCTTATTGGCTAATTCTTACATCTTAATTTAACCCATTTCTATTAATCTGTGTATCACCACGTGGCAGTGGCTTGCCAGATAAAATTCCCAGCGTCTGTTTCTGGCCGATCCATGGCATATCTCCAACTCTGCCCTTCTTTCTCCCAGCATTCAGTTCGGTCTTCCCTGCTTACCTAAGTTCTGCCCTATCAACAGGCCCAAAGCAGTTTCTTTATTTAACCAATGAAAGCAACACAAAGACAGAAGGACCCCCATACCATGTTTTTCTCTCTCTCTCTTTCTCTCTCTCTTTCTTTGTCACACACACACATACACACACACACACAGACACACACAGAGAGAGACTAATGTACATAGTAAAATCAGAGAAAGGGGCTATTTGTAAATATTGAAGCAATGCTAGTCTTTTCTCTAAGTCTCTGCAGCTTCTCTTTTACTATGAGTCAGCAATGAAGCAATAAATAATTTCCACAGTCATACACTGAATTTTAGAGCATAGCTCAGAGAAAGAAAGGATGCATCCTAGTCCAGGCTGAAGCTTCTGAGAAGCAAGCATCCTTCTAAACTTCAGTTGTTTACTTTTATTTTATCCTGAGGTCAGGAACCTGACCACACAACTGCTTCTGATCTATTGCAAACATTAATTTGGAAAAGGCACTTTGTTCTGCAGTGGTAAAAGGGAAGATAAAGGACCCTGTGTAAACAAGCCATCTGCTCGTAACTAAGACAGTTTCTTATCTTCTTACTTTTTACTCTTCCTTCTCCAAAAGAATAGTTTCCCTAAGAAAGTCAAATTGCAAGAAATTCTCTAAATGTTCTCTATCAGTCCTGATTTAAAGAAATAAAATCTAGACAGCATAAATAAGTTGGCAAAGTAGTACATTGGAATTACCTGTCTCTAAAATGAGGCAGTGGGGATGCGTGAAAAGTATATGGAAAGAGGAAATACACACTAAGACTCCAGTTTGATTAGATCTGACCCAGAAGTCCAGACATTTGTGCCTTCTTTGACATTGCAAAAATCAGTTTTTTATTTGCAAAATCCCGAAAAGTCCATTAAATGAAAGCTATGTTCTCCATCCTGAAGGAATTCCGTAAACTTTGACTAAGCAAATTCCTGTAAGCCATCACCCAGTACCTAGAACACAAAGACTCCAATGAAAGATACTCTTCTAGCCAATAATGAAATGCATTATCGCACAGGCTGTTATCGGAGGGTAAACACTGAGACCATTCTTTCCAGAGATTAGGGAGATGACTCAGTGGATAAAGCACTTGCCATGCAGGCATGAGGATCAGAGTTCAGATCCCCAGCGTGCAGTTAATACCAGATAGACATGGTTCACCTGTACCTTCTGCCTGCAGGCAGAGTGATCTGACTAGCTAGGTGAGCCAAATTGCCCAGCTCTTCCATCAAATGAGAGTCTGTGTCAATGAATAACATGCAGTAGAGTAGAAGAAGGTGCCCAACATCAATCCCTAGCTTCCACATGTATGTGTCCATATACCCAGGAACACTCACACATACATGTGTGCCCACAAACATATAAACACGCATATCCATGCATATACAACACACTTATATTCCCGGGGGAAGAAACCTAAGATAATCCCTTCAGAAAACTAGTTTGTAATGTTTCATTCTGTCAAGGGTCTCTTCATGTTTTTCCCAGTTGTTTGTCTGCTGTGAGCTATATGTTCCGAAATTCTGTCACTGTTACCCTCATGCCCTATCTACACTTCCTCCATAATCATTTAACTTTCCAGATGAAGGTCGATATCTCAGATAAGATCTTGATCTTGTTCTTTTTCATCTTTTTATTTTTAATGACTTAGCCTATCACTCGCAGTTAACATCTTGAATTTTAGATTCTAAACAAAATATATTTCATTCACATCCTTGAAGAACCACATATATGCTGTTCCATCTGTTTAGTTTTCTGCTTCCTTTCATGCCACGATATTTTATCATTATTTATTTTTTATCAATATTTGTCATTTTATTAAGTTCAGTGTCATGTACCCCAGGAGACTATTGTTCACCTCCCATTTAAGCCATTTCCTCTTCTTTTGCCGCCTCTAGAATTTTCTACGTATCTACCTTGATTTTTTTTCTGTCTGCCTGCCTGCCTAACTGTCAATGTGTATGACATGTGTATGTGCACATATACATGGAAGCCTGACTAATGCAGGGGGGTCTTCCTCCACCACTCCCCATCTTGTTTGTGAGGCCAGGTCTCTCAATTGAATACAGAGAGAACTCAGCAATACCTCTGGTCTAGAAAATCAGTTTGCTCTGAGACTTCTCTGTCCCTATCTTCTGAGCCCTGGTCTTACTGGTGAGCCTCCACAAGCCTCTAGCATTTCTGTGAATTCTGGGGATCTGATCACTGGTCCTCATGTTCATGTAGCAAGTCCTTTACAGCCTGCGCCATCTTCTCAAAACCATGTTTCTATACTGAAGTTTTCACACTTGGAACTGTTTAATGGTTGTCATCCCCCACACAGTGTAAATACACAACACCTCTCCTTATAAACACAAAAGTGGGTCTCTGGCTTTTCATTACATTTCCAACCCTTAAAAGCTTGCCAGGTTATAAAAGATGACCCAGATTTCTTCTTTGAAGGAGTAAAGGAAATAACCCAACACTTAAAGCAGGGAGTTCTGCCTACTAAGGACTAAAATGCCTGAAATTATGATGATTTCTGTTTGTTTGTTTGTTTTAAATAAGAAGATCCTACTAAATTTCCAAAGGGAAAATTAAATAATTACTTCCTTCATAATGGATATAACACCTTCATCTTTCACAGAAAATGGGTTTGTAAGATCAGATGAAATGCTATGATGTGTTATCAAATAAAAAAGCCAGATTAGAGCCATATATTTAATTAATTCATTATATATATTCACATTATATACATACATTACATTGTTTATATATATAATTTTATATAAAGAATTAAAGAAACAGAAAAGTTTCTGGGGCTGATGGGTGAGAAACTGAAATCGTGACCTGGCAGCCAGGCTGGGCACTGGCAGCCTAGATTAGTGATTTTATTCACAAAGCTGCAATTTCCCCAAGCACGATGGGCACATCCACTTGCTGATTTATGCCCTTGTCAGGGGAAGCAGAAGAACGATAATTCTCCAAAGCTAAGCCTTCCTTTGGGATGATATTTAGTCTCTTCACTCCCCAAATACTTGATCAATTATGCCAACCTGTTGACACCCCAGGATATGTTTAAGATGATGTCTCTCAGGCAGAAGACCTCCACAAATCCAGTGACAGATGTTCTTCCTCTCCAGGTTCAAAAACACACTTCCCTGTTTGGTAGTCTTATGGCTTGGCTCTGAGTCAAGGCGCTTACTGAGTGAATCATGGAGCTGGACATTGGCTGAGTTTCTGCATGCTTCTTTTGCCTTGTTGGATCAGGAGCAGGGCATATAACCTTGCTTAGACTCAGATGGCTCATTTGCACAATGGAAATCAATCTTTAATTATTTAGTCAAACAGCATATTATTTGACCCTGATGTGCTCTGGGCCATTTAAACAGTTTGTAAATTGTGAATTATTATACAAATACCCCTTTAATGAATATGAAATTACCTTTCCTTCTTATCTGGCTGTAACCCTAGCTAAGTCCTTGAAGAGAAGGCTTTGTTCTGTTTATCTATCCCAATGTCTGGAGTGCTGAGCACAGTTTTGGGTGCATAGTGTTTAAGGAAGGCTCACTCAATTGATCCCAAGTCAGTGCCAACCAGTCCACAGCATGGCCATTTACCCACCATGTCTAAGTCACTCATTTTACTTGTTCCAAGGTAAGAGTAGTCTTCATTGCCTTGGCTTTATGAACAATCATTGTAGGAATCAATACTGAGTCAATAACATGCACACAGAATTGATATATATACCAACTTGTGAATGTTTGGGTTTGAAAAACTCAGATAATGTTTCCTGAGAAGGTGCTTTTAAAGCAAGTCTTTTTTTTAATTTTTAAAACAATCTTATTTTACATACCAATCCCAGCTCCCTCTCCCTCCCACCTTCCGGCTTCCCCCATCTTCTCCCCACCCACCCTCATCCACTCCTCAGAGTGGGTGAGACCTCCCATGGGGAGTCAACAAGGTCTGTCAAGGCCAATCTTTAATTAGCAGAAGGAATTAAACTAGGGAAGTGGGGTACAAGAGTCATTTTGGGGGCAGATGGAATGGTGAACAGATATGTATTTTATGCACTTCATCACTATGATTTAGAAGATATCAACTGAGGATGTGGGTGCAGCAGACTAGTATGGGTATGGTGTCAAGTGTATTAGTGGCTATATATATATATATATATATATATATATATACATATATATATATATATATATAGAGAGAGAGAGAGAGAGAGAGATCTCTATATATGTAAATTTATATATTGCAGACTAGAAATATCCAACTAGACATTGAGCTTCTTGGCTGAGAAGCTATGTTATCTTGTCCTTGTTTCTAGACTGACAGCTTTAGGGTTGATGTTTTACAGCTGTTATTGGATCTCAGTAGATTTAACTCACTGTCAATCTCCCCATTAAAAGGAAATCACAAGTGTATAATTGAAAAGACAAGTGTCTCTAAGCAAAAATCTCATCCGATATCAACTCTGAAACCTCTTCTAGGAGAAAGAAAAAGAAAAAAACACCCCTCTAAATCAATAAAATATGATTGAAGTACCCAGTTGCCATGAATTCAGCAGCTCCACCATGGATTACTCTCAAGAAGACTTGAGCGATAGTACCATTCAATTATGCACCCAAGACACTCATAAAATCTTCTCTTCTGAAAAACAATTCATGGTATTTTTCTGACTGGTTATCATGACTTTTTATAACAAGTAACCTGATAACAATATGGTAGCAGTCCTTGGGGAGCAAACCACTAGCGACCACAGCCCATTTTGTTGCGGAGCATCCTGTGGAGAAAGCTCTAAAATGGATTGTGTTTCTTCTAAACTGTAAGCGTATAATGCCCTCACACTCTTCAGGATGCTTTATAACTTCTCTTTTTCTCTAAGGAATCTGTTTGATACTATTTTTCATAATCGCTCACATGCCTCTCCTGACATTTTAATATGCTAGATATACTGTCTGTCTGTTTATGCAATAGGGGTCTTTTCTAATGCCATAAATCCTCATGATGTTTCAGATATTTTGAACAATTTCACACAAGTTTTTACCCTTTAGTAGAAATATCACCTTCCTTTAAAATGGATGCTAATATTAAAGACCATTTTCCAGTATGTCACATTTTTAATTCAGATTTAGGCTTTCACTGAGAAGTCAACATGATATTTAAGATAATAGTCTATGTATTGAGACAGACTTGAACCAACCTCCAATCCTTAACTTTTTCATTGTACTCCTGCTATTTAGCCTATGTCAATTTCCTCAGATTCCTTATTTGACAAAAGGAGATAACGATGTATGCCAGAAAGCACTGTATGTTATTGGAAGTGTAAGATGAAATAAAGTCTATAAATTTCTCTGTATAGCTAATGTTCGGAAAGAAAGTATGGTTTGTTGTCATAGAAATATTCTAAGTTTTATAACCATGTAGAAAAAGCTGGAAAAGACTTTTGCAGAGACCCATTATAGAGGGTGCTTTAATGTGGAAGAGCAGTAAGGAGACTTCATATTAAAGTGGGCCTAAAATGTTAAAATCAGAGTTTCTTGTAGGAAAAAACATGTAATTCTCAAATGTGACCTGGAAAATTTACTGAATTTCTCAACTGTAGTCTTCTCACTACTAGAAAAGATGAATAATAAATAGCCTTACTTAAATAAGAGAGTTCTGAGCATAGCTGAACCTGTGCGTGTTGGGGAAAGGGTAAATACACTTGGGCACAATAAAGCTATTGTATTTTAATCAGTTTTAAGTGATCTTCAGAGAAAACTTTGACAATGAATACCAAGTTACTTGGGCTTCAACTACTAGATCTATGTGGTTATAATTAGAAAAGTGTTTAGCAGTTGAAGACTTGTAAGCCAGTCACAATATTCCAAAATGTCTGGCAGACAAGAGAAAACAGTAAATTTTGGAATGACCTCTTATTAGAAGATATTTATTGCCACATCTATACCGCAAGTCCTGGCTGGTGATTATTTCTAGTGTCTGACCAGTAGGAACTATGGAATGAAACTTTTAAAAAACAGAGTAGATTTTTGTGGAGGCAGAAATAGAAGTAACATTTATCTGTTTCAATGCAAAAGAACTATCCAACTTTCCTACATGATTTGAAGTCATAATAATATCTACCATGAAAGATTATTGTCACAATGTAGTGTGATAAACTGCTGAAGTTCCTGTAAAATGATTGACCTGAAATTTTAATCTTTTGCTTTATATTCCTGTAAATTTCATTCATGCCCTCTGTACTAGAAAAGAAATTTGATGTTATACTTCAAAATACTTGAATAACGTACAAGTGGAGTACACATATAAAACAAATCTGAAACAGAACCGAGATAACTGGTGACCTGTGCCACAAACCAGACTACTGCAAGCTATCACATAGAAAGTATGTCCCATAGAGAGATTAAAACCCCTTTAGGAAGAGTGTTCAGATAGAAGCACTTTAAGCACTCTAAGAAATTGCTCATGCTGTTTTACCTTGATAAAACCAAGTTAGAGATAATCCCAAACTCAGAAAGTATCTTATCCCAATGTTTTAGCCAGATAACTACACAACTTCCCCATGATAGATGAGAGCAAGTAGCATATTGCATGCACAGTTTTTTTCTTATATAGTACTTTCATGGTAGCCCCGTTAGCACTAGTGTGCGTGCTGGTTCTTCGGTTATCTTTTGGAATGAATTGCTTCATGGAGGGGCATATGTGGGTTTGGATTGTTGGAAGAATGGGCAAAAGTCAGGCGGAATGACAATATTGGAATAAACGGGTGTTAACTTTGGGCAGTATGTATGGCTATGTCCAAAGTATACTGTAGTGAAATAAAATGTCTGGTAGTTGTTAGTGAGAAAAACGAACAATAGAATGAGATAAGAAAGAAAAAAAAAACCCGGCTCTAGAGAGAATCTGGAGTAGATGATATGATCACAGCTGAATGCATGAGTTATGCAAGGGTGTCAGCATCTGTATAGACGTATACCCTCCACCATGAATAATATAAGCTGTCAACATCTGTGCAGAAGTCTACCCTCCACCATGCAGGTGAAGGTGTGAAAGGAACAGTAACTCAGGAGGGATTGCACAGCCAGTAGAACAGTAGATCAAACTTTGTTCTCATGACAGTTGTCTGTTTGTTTCACTCCTTTCTGCATAATTCCAGGAAGCAGTTGCACACAGTAAATAATTTCTTCTGTTGATGTTTTCTAGAGAGCAGAACACTGCTAACTAAGTAAATGCCTGGCTGCTAATGAATGGATGTGTCTGACCAAAGGGACGGTCCTCAGACACGTAATCTGATACAGGTTAGGGAAATGCTGTTATTTTTCTAACTTACAAAATCACAATTTCATCACCCCCAAACTACAGAACATACTTCATATGTACAAACCACTTCCTGTTAAAGTGAAGAACCAGACTAGGATTTATAATCATTCTTTAGAGATTGTAGTGAGCAACACATTTTTGAAAGCATGAGATTGATTATAAGACATGTAAGAAAATCCTGAAAATTTATGTCTACTGTACAGTAAATACACACACAGAGGGATATTTGTCTGAATCATAAAACACATCTGAAATAGCAGGGTTTGATTTTGTCAACCTTGCTTCCCACTTGAATTATAAATGACTCATCTAATAAATCAGGACTCTAATGATCACCATAAAGGTTACATATTCCTACCCCTTACCTTGACTTACAGCTTTAGCTTACAAATTCCATGTATGTCTTATAATTTTGAACTCTTATCATGAAGTTCCACTGTCAGAAATTCTGGTGGCTGTGAAGACTCTGTTTGGTTTTAGCATCATTTAGAAATCACTGAGAACGAGAAGTTTATTTCTTACATAGTCAATTCTGTTGGTGAGTGAGAAGACGTGTGTAAAAAATATGTGGAATAGGTAAAATGTTCTGACAGCCCTCTATAGAACTTAGACCTCTAATGTTTCAAAACATATTTTTTTCATGGATATGACAATCCTTGTCTTTTTGTGGGAACTCCTCCTTGTAAAATCATGACTGTTCTTTTGTGATTTTAGTCTCTCATAAACTGCATGTTGACCTCATGCAGTGTGTTAAGGGACTAGATTTAGCATAAAAGTTGTGAATTTACAGAAAGTACAGTACTCTCCTTTGGTTTTTGTTCACTTAATTATATTTAGAGGATGAAGGTATGGTGATTATTTCAAAGTTTTATATTAAATTTGAATATATTTCTCTTGGGTGGAATAAATATTGTCATTTAGACAGAAATTAGCTTATAATATTGACCAACATTATTTATACTGTTTCTTTTTTATCAACCCTATAGGTCATACAGATATGAACATTCATTAGTGTTTGAGTTTTCTCCGTGGACACTATTTCTGCCATGTATAGTTTCATTTTGGAACTCTAAAATTTCATTTCTACATGGTTACCATATGAAATGTTCCTTCTATGAATTATTTATACTACTAATGTTCTTTATTGTTTAATGAATTAATTGTACAAAGCCTCTTTAAGGGTATTTATGTCTTAATACACCATGAAGAGGTTGTGTGATTAATACCCAATGTACCATTTAGTTTTCTAGTAATTTATAGATACCCTTAATATTTTTTCCAATATTTCACTTGTCATTCACCTAAAACATTTTCAATAAAAGAAGAACGTACAAAATATACCTTATTTTATAAAAGCAAAGAGAAAATGAGAGTTCAAAGTTTGCGAAACTGCCTGGGTAATTTAAAGAAAATTTCACTTTCAATGGGCCTTTCTGGATGAGTAGAATAATGTGTATTTAAAAAGCCTAACAAATATAAGAAGCCCTAGATTTTGTAAGAATATGACAGAAATTGGTAATTGATTCTGTTCTATAATCTCTTGCTTCTCCTTAGAATGAGTCTGTGTTTTGTTCTGAATCTATTCTCCCTCATCCATCAGTATTATGGGAACATTGCTTGCAATCACTGATGCAGCCTCCAGAGAAAATGCCTGTCCCAAACAGCCCTAATTCACTGCTAAGCACTCTTAGTCTTTTTACATTTAGCCTTCTTTTAATCTCAAGAAGGTTGGTGTCTTTTTATGACCATCATAACTTAAGGAAGAACTCCGTTTCTTGAAATGTATTTAATTTTTATAGTTTGATGGCAAAATGGGCCTTTTGTTTGTATTTGAGTCTAATGACAACCTTGGCAAATAATAGCAATCGTATCCCAAGAGCTTCCATCTTTTGTACGTGGAGAAAACAAAATCTGATGCTGTATCTGACAATCAGGTCCATTTAAAATTTGGAGCCTAAGAAACATACCCTTCGTTTCCCTGTAAAGCTGTTATTACACCCCACCCTTCATGTGACAGATGCATTATTTCACAGGCTTCCATTTCAGGCTTGCTAACATGCTAATTACTTCAGAGGTGCACAGCCTTCTCATCAGTTTCATGGAGAAGTGGCCAAAGAAAGAACCATGATCACCATCTCACAGGAATAATTTCCCCTAGACCTTTCAGTGTGATAAAGGTCCCAGCCATTTATTTGTTCCTTTTACATACTTAAAGCTACCCTACGTGAAAGGTAGTTTCTCTTCATTTTCACAACGGAATCCTAAAACCTTAGAAGGACCAGTGCTTTCCTAAAATGCCCCAACTCTAAGATCAATACTCTTTGTGCTTGTAGTTGTCCACACTTAAGTTGCTCTGACCCACCTTACCTTGGCTTGTCCTTGATGCACACATTATTTTCTCAGTGGTACAAGATAATTCATTTCATATTTGGTTTTAAGTTTATGGATAACTTGGAGTTCCATGAAGAAAATGTGCTAAAGATACTTTCTGCTTTGTGAGAGGAGTGGCCATTTGCCACATTTCCTCTGTAAGCCAGAGCATTGGGTGTGTACTAAGTGCTGAAGGCATCTGATGATTAATATGGAAAATACTCCAAGAGGAACATTTATCTGAGAAAAGTCTTTCTAGTTTTTTACCCATTTGTAAAACAAGTTACTTCTTTTCTTGGCCATTAACTTCCTTATATGTTTATAGACCATTCCCTTATCAAGGTGAATGATCCTCCAGCCTAGCAGTTCTTAGCCTTCCCAATGCTGCAACCCTTTAATACAGTTACTCATGGTCTGATAACTCCTAACATAAAATTACTTTGTTGCGGGGGCTGGAGAGATGGCTCAGTGGTTAAGAGCACTGCCTACTCTTCCAGAGGCTCTGAGTTCAGTTCCCAGCAAACCACATGGTGGCTCACAACCATCTGTAATGAGATCTGGTGCCCTCTTCTGGTGTGCGGGCATACATGGAGGCAGACTGTTGTATACATAATAAATAAATCTTTAAAAAACTCTTTAAAAATTATTTTGTTGCCTATTCATAATTTTAATTTTCTCATCTTGAGAACTGTGGTTGTTTTATTAGTTCATTCATTGATTGGTTACTTTGGATTCTTAGAGGTCTTTACATATTCTAGATATCAGTCCCCTGTAATTCACCTACATAGACACACATACATCAGTATATCATATTTTTTCCTACCTGTAGGGTTTCTCTTCACTTAATATTCAGTTTTTTGCTGGCTTTGCAGAAGTTGTAGGGTTTTTGCAACATTTGTGTAATTCTCTTTGTCAGTTCTTGATTTCATTTTCTGAGCTATTAGAGTTCTTTCAGGAAGTCCTTGTTTTATCTGTATCTTGCCAAACCTCCCTTATGTTTTCTTCTAAACACTGGCAGGTTTAGAGAAAAGAAGAAATGTCTATGCAAAGCTGATGGGAATGTAAATTATTCAAGTCTTCATGGACTCACTGTGGAGGTTCCTGAAACATGAAAAGTAAAAGTGCATGTGCTGTGGCTATCCCATTTGTGGTTTTATATCTAAGTAACTGCAGATCAAGAAACCGAGGCCACATGGAATCTTCCACAGTGATCTGTATTACACACTGCTCACAATAGCCCAATTATGCAAACATCCTAGATGTTTGTCAACAGATAAATGAATGAATAAAGAAAATATACCTTATATACATAATAGGGCTTTATCCAGCCATAAACATTGGTGAAATTATGTTATATAAAATAAAATAGCCATAACTGGAGAAATTTTTATTTAATGAAATAAGTCAGAATCGGAAAAACAAATACCATATTTCCTTCCATTTGTGGGTCCCAGATTTTATATAGATAAATGAAACAAGTTATGCACATGGGACATAAAAGTAGAATCAAAACTGCCTTGGGGAAATGAACATAATAATATGAGAGGAATGGGGTTAAAGAGGAGGGTGGGAAGTAAACAAAAGAAAAATACATGACATACTTGTACAAAAATGATTTTTATGAACCTTGTTGTTGAAAAAGATTTCTGTCCCACCCAGTCCTACAGCTCTTCAGTCCCAAAGAAACACACAGAGGCTTACATTAATTATAAACTTGGCCTGTGACAGTTTGACCTGTGGGTCATAGCATCTTCTCCACAATCTGAATAGGACTGAAAGCACTGCCCTTTGCTTATTTCTATTTATAATTTTGTTTTTCTATAATTTCACATATTATTTATCCTCTCTGAACTATTGTATAGAAAATTACTGACAGCCTCCTAGTTTGTGCTTCTTTTCTTTACCTATTTCTTCAACTTTCCCAACATATTAAAAAAAATACTATAAAATATATCACAGATGTAGGAGAGGCAAACGATGAACCTAAAATACAGCTTAATGAGTGATTGATAATCAATCAGTGACAGGTCAAATTATCCTACTGGGAAGATCAGTTGTGGCATAGGAGTGACAGTGGGGGAAACACAATCACACAGTGCTCTTGTTTATTTGCAGGATTAAATATAATTACTGTGAGAATGCAAAGCACAGTGTGATTTTGCAGAATAGAGAAGTAACTCCTAAGGCTGATACGGTAAGTGGAGGAAGAGACTTTATTGATGCGGATGACTCTGAATCCCTGTAAAATTCAGAGCTTGTAACCACTCCATTGTACCCTTTTGATCTTGTTTGGTTACAGATAAAAATATTACAGAAGGTTATTTCTTTCTGAAAAATGCAAATTTTGTTTTAATTGTTTGTGGGTGCGAAAACTATTTAGATTCCAGAGAAAGTTGGTGTTGCCTTCTAAAGCTTTGCTGCAGTGTGCGGTGTAGTCTATACCTTCAGCTGCAGTGTGCCGTGTAGTCTATACCTTCAGCTGCAGTGTGCCGTGTAGTCTATACCTTTGCTGCAGTGTGCCGTGTAGTCTATACCTTCAGCGCGTCTGTGCTGGATCCCTATGTAATTATCCCGGACGAAAATCGTGCCTCAGCAACTCCAACACATTTTTTTTTTTAGATGAGTGCAGACACAGCGTGAGGAGAAACACTCCAAGGAAACACACCTTTCACAAGCTCCTCCGGTCCCAGTGGTTGGATGGCTGCGGCACTGCTGCCCCGCCTGAGCTGAACTGTACTTGTCAATACGATGAGAAAGACAAACAAGATGTTTTAAGGCTGGTAGTGCTAAAAGAGTTTGTCTACACACTGTTTTCACATCATCCCTCTCCCGATGACCGCACAGAAAGGGGAGCTGAGTATGAATTAACTTCCAATCAATACACACTTGCTTCGAAAGTCAATCCACTAATCTGAATCTGCTATTAGTGAACCAGGGGATAACGCCAATCCTTCGGCTTTGTTTAGCTAATGGTTACTAGCTTCATGGAAAGCAAATATCACAGCAGTGTGCTGTTTGCTGATCTTGAAAAAAAAAATGAAAATCTGATTTACTTATTCCTTAACTCCCCAACGGAGTGCAATTAGAACACCTTTCACGAAGATCCCCAATGGTTCAGTCAGCTGAGGCTGCTACAACCGTGGGGCCCTGCCTTTCTTTTCATGAGTTATATGAAAGATCAAATTTCCTAGCTATATCTTTATAATTTCTTATATTTTAAAAACCTAATGTAAATAATATCTGTTAAGGTGTGCCATAGGAAATCCTACAGCCAGTAGCCTTTAAGTTACCCCACCCCAACTTGGTCATGGCCACTTATACTATGAATGCCCATGTAAAGCACGCATTCCCTCTCTCCCGGATGCCCAGACTTTTGTTTAAATAAGAGAATTATAAGCCTAATACAAAATTATATATAATAAGAACAAATATCAGGTATAAAAATTAGAATTACAACCAGCATAAACAATATCAAGCAATAAACATGTAATAAATGTTTCAATAATTATCCTATCCTAAGGAGTTTAAGTCTTGTATTATAAATAACTTGGCCAAGTCATGAGAAGAAATTAACTACAACTATCTAGTATTCAACTCCATCGAAGACCCGAGAAGGGAAATAATATTACTTGAGTAAGCAGGAAGTGTGGTCAAGCAACTTCCAAAATGTGCAATAAATGACAGAGACAACTGGCTACCTGGGCAATCACCCAAAGTCTCATTTGCAATGTTGGAGCAACTATCTTTGGCTAAGGCCTAGAATGACAGACCATTTTCAGAGGCAGGAATTTTTTTAAAACCATCCTACCCTGTCTTGGCAAGATTTGACAGTGTTTTTTCCTGTATCCTGCTTGTCCTGTCCGGGCATTGTGCATTTTGTCAGTGGTCGATGCATGGGCAGTTCCTTGCCCAAAGGCCAGTCTTGCCAAGAAGAAAAGAAGCTCCAAGTGGAGTGTCTTTGGTGCTCAACATTCTCTTGGGAATAGATTGGTGCTGCCAGGAGCAGTAGTGTCTCATGTCAACAGAACCCTAAGTTATTTAAATGTCATAATCTACATTTTGAAGTGTTTGAAGAATACCTATCTATGCAGAATACAATCTCTATATATCTAAAGAACCTGATTAGTCTATCTATGACAAACATGGATGACTATTTTATAATTCTTAATACCTATATAACTTAAAGACTAAGATTTTATATTAGAATATTAAACAATCTTTAAAAAACTGTGCAACAAATGAGGACAATGACCTCAAAATGTAAGGAATGTATAAGTATCTTGATCAGAGGTAGAAATGTATATTTTAATATGATAAATATATCCTAAAATTGTATCAATATACAAAATGTCTTAAGCAGAGGTAGAAGCACATATTATACAATATTACAAAATAACTTTGCCTAGGTATACAAATATTATAGACAAAAAAGGAACATATTCAATATAATTTAAGTTTGTATCAATATACAAGAATCTATACCAATGTAATTGCCTATAAATAATAGCTCACAAGTATTCACTCTATTACTCCCTATTATTATTAGTGTGAGTAAGCTTACACTAATTTACCATCTCATCCAATTTCCCTTTTTTGTATTAATTAAATCACTGCTTGGCCCATTAGCTCTAGCTTCTTATTGACTTACTGTTACATCTTAATTTAACCAATTTCTAGTAATCTGTGTATTGCCACATGGCTGTGGCTTACCGGGTAAAGTTCTGTATCTGTCTCTGGTGGTGGCTCCATGGCTTCTCTAAACTCTGTCTTCCTTCTCCTAGCATTCAGTTTAGTTTTCCCTACCCAGCTCTGTTCTACTCTATCAGGCCAAACCAGTTTCTTTATTAATCAACGGTATTCACAGCATACAGAGGGGAATCCCACATCAAAGGTGGACCATTTTCTTACTGAAATAACTTCTGTCAAAGCCACTACTTTTTAGTTAATCTGGTGTCCTTGGTTAGTGAGCAGTGTTGTTGATTATGCTTTTCTGGATTAACATCACTGTCCATGGTATGAGATTATTAATAGATTTCTTAAACCCTCTAAGGGTAGAATTCAGTTTAGAGGCTAGAAAAGGGGGATCAGCACCTCTGAATCTATTCTATTTGATATCCATCTGCAACATAGCTTAACAAAAATGGCACATATGCTGAGAGGCTTCAATTCAAATATAGATTCCCACCTTTACTATTGAAAGCCTTCATGGCTTCATGGATACAGTGAATGTTGCTCTCTCCCATAGGGGTTGAGGTGTCGTGGTGCTACCCTGAGCTTATGGTAAGATATTATCCTTGGGAAAGCATGCCTCTCACAAAGAAAATATACTATTGTAAATATTATTAGCATATCTTCTAGTCCTCCAGTTATCAATATTCTTATTGTGCAGATATGGAGAGTAAGACACAGAGGTAGTTTAACTTAAAACTACATGAAAGGAGGAAGTGAGGAATTCTAACAAAGATCTGAAAGATTATTGGTAGCCCTCATACTGCAAAGGGAAGCAGCTCCTGAGGTATATATTTTGAAATTTCTGCTTGCTGAAATAAAGCCTAAAATAGTTCTCACAACTGAGCAACAAACCAACATTGCCAAAACTAAAATTATGGATATTACGTGTGGAAATATATAAAATTATACTTCATAGTAGAATTCTAGAGCTTATTCCTTCTAACTGCTTTTCCTCTTCTACGCACAGAAAATGAAAATTAGAGTTTAAAGGAGGAAGCAGACAGAGAGAAGAGGAAGGACTGGAGAGAAAGAGAGGGATGGGGAAGAAGAAGAGAGAAGAGAGGGAGAGAGAGAAAGAGGGGGAAGGGAGGAAGGGAGAGAGAGAGAAGAGACAGATCAGAAGAAGGGAAAGAGGAAGGTGGAGAGAATGACACATGAAACAGGATGGAAGGAGAAAACTCACAACAAAATAGGATCTAGCTTGAATTTGCAAAGTAACTATTGATTCTTTTAATTTATTCTGACAATAATAATTTTCAACTAGGAACCATGAATATCCTGCAGAGAATGTCAGAAACTTAAGGGAAAAAATGGTGTTCCTTTGAAATACTATCATTTCAGGCTTTGGTGCAAAAAAGGACCCGTGAGCTTATGGGCAAGACAGTGCCTTGCTAGCATGCGTACTTTACTAAGAATGCATATCACAAAGAATAGGTACAAATGCAACTGTCCCACAATCTGGGAAATCAAGAAAGGGATAGCAAAACAAAAAGGCATTTTTACTGCAAATCCTTGCTTTCATGATGAAAACAAGTGCCTGAATTCCAGCTGTGATTGTATATTTTCTTCAGAGAACAAAGCTGTATAATAGTATCCTTGTCTCAACTAGACTGACAAATTAACACTTACTGCTGGTGGTCCACACCTCTCCACCACATGGGGACAACAGCTGTTGCTAGCAAGCACAGAAGAAAGAAGTGCTATAGTTTCTTAGTCCAAAGAATCTACCTTGTGCTCTCTGTGTGCAATCCTAAAAGATAAAGAGATAAGCACATACAGATACATTCTTTTGAGAAAATACAGCATACTTACTGACAGAATTTTATGTTATTAGAACAGAAAAAAGTAGCTTCTGTCAATAAATTATATGCTTGTGAAGGAAGGGGAGAGATAATTGGTTGCTTTATATGTATAAAACACACATATATCCTCTATCAAGTGTACATTATATAATTATATATATATGCTCATCAGATTTATAACTAACAGACAAGAATTCATGGACTGTATGTATGCATATCTAGAACTCTATTATATATAGTGTGTTATCTATGCCCACAGCATGCTGTCTTTATCTGAACATCAATGTGCATCTATGAATTGACTCATATATGCATGCACATACATGTAGACATACATAAACTAACCAGAAAAAAATTATGAAAACAGATCACACTTCAGAATCAAATATACTTCAACTAGAAAGACAGCTCTCAACCTCAGTAAAAAGTAACCATAGTATACACATGTACTTTGCAAATGCAGAATAATGCCAATATCCACTGTATTAATCATTGTCATAAAAGTTCAAATGAGGCACTTACGAAGGAGTTTGCCACATAGCACAATGTCACCAAGTATTTGGAGATCATAAAAATTGCTCAAACATGCAATTCGGCATCCAGGTACCAGGTATCCATTATTTTATAGGGTATGTATGGTTTATGCTAATAAGAGACTTACAGATATTTGTACATATACATTGATCTAATGTTGCAAAGGACATTCTGCGTACCTGTTTGGACTTTACACACATCTTTTCAGTAGTATATTTAGGCATATTGAATGTAAATAAATTCAGCACACATTAACTGAAAAATATTTTCTTCCAGCCTCTAGGCAATTTCCTGGTGTGTTGAAATAAATAAACTCTTAATGTAATGCTCTTATACAGTATTACCACTTTATTTGGGAAGAGAGAAGCACAAAGGCATTGAAATTCCACATGAAATGTAAGAACATTGTATGTGGAAGAAGTGTGAGAGAATCAATTACTTCTGCCTTGGAGGACCAAGGAAAGGATTCACAGGTTAGGAGACAATTGAAACAGACTTCAGGGATGAAAAGGAGCTCATTAGAGATGAAATAGCCGGAAGAGGCAAGAGCCAGTTCAAAGGCATGGTAGTAGGCAAGCCTGAAAAGAAAGAGTTTCACTTGTGATTGGCTTTTTCTGTCATCTTACAAAGCTTGAACTTTATTCTGTAAGTAATGGAAAGCTATTAATGTTGTTTAATTACAAAAAGATCTGCATATATTTACGCTACAATAAGCTCTTGTACACAAAAGACAGCAGCATCAGGATAGATTTCGGAAAGAAAGAGCATGCAGAAGGTAATTGTGCAATATGCCAATAAAGGCAACTGTATAATCTCCTCCACTCTGCGAAGCATGCCCACAACTGTAATTGCTTCTCATATGGCCTGGAAGGCATATCATTCTTCCCGCTGACATGTGAGCCTCTGGAGACTTTGGTCTCCCTGTCTCCCATTCCTCAAGGTTTTGTAGAAGACTAAAATAGAATAAATGCGTAGTAGATGTAAATAGAATGAATTAATGCTTTTCTTCCATTATAGAAATGGCAGTAGAGAAAGTCAATAGGCTGGGGTCCTTTCCTGGCCATGGCAACTGGCTTATATGAGAAATTGCCTCTCAAAATCTAGTAATGTTTATGTAAAAGTCTGAACATTTTTTAAAAATATTGAGATATTTCTTTTTTAATATTTCTTTATTTATTATATATACAATATTCTGTCTGTGTGTATGCCTGCAGGCCAGAAGAGGGCACCAGACCTCATTATGGATGGTTGTGAGCCACCATGTGGTTGCCAGGAATTGAACTCAGGACCTTTGGAAGAGCAGGCAATGTTCTTAACCACTGAGCCATCTCTCCAGCCCAAGTCTGAACATTTTTAAGACTCGAAAAAATGTTTGGCTTAGGTGGAAAGCAGCTCCATCCTCCTCAATGTTTCTTTTTTCTTTTCTTTTTTGGTTTTTTGAGACAAGGTTTCTCTGTGGCTTTGGAGCCTATCCTGGAACTAGCTCTTGTAGAGCAGGCTGGCCTCGAACTCACAGAGATCCACCTGCCTCTGCCTCCCAAGTGCTGGGATTAAAGGCGTGCGCCACCACCACCTGGCTCCTCCTCAATGTTTCTGTGTATATATAAAAAAAACTATATTCAGGGGCTTGTTAATTTTTTCCTTAAACATACTTTTAGTAGTGTTTAACTACTTGCATAATAAAATTATTTTAAAATGCAGCATGGAAAGGGTCAAAATTAGAGGACAATCTAAACAGAAATCAAATTTCCAAAATCCTGGGCAGCTCACTTTTCATATGGGCAACCATAAAGTTTTATCAAGTGATAGACGGCTCTTCACTCATTCAGACCATGATATACTGCATGGTATGTTTACATACTACAGAAATGTAAGTGATTTTATTTTTTAGTTAATCTTATATTCAGGCAATTTACCGAAGTGTTTATCAGCTGTGGGAGCTCCCTTGTAGAGGTTTTGGGGTTGTTTATGTATACTCATATCATCATGCAAATAGTGATACTTTGGCTTGTTCCTTTCCAATTTGTATCCCCTTGATCTTTAGTTGACTTATTGCTCTAGCTAGGACATCAAGAACTATTTTGATTAGATATGGGGAGAGTGGCCAGCCTTGTCCTCTTCCTGATTTTGGTGGAATTGCTTTGAGTTTCTCTCCATTTAATTTAATGAACTATTGGCATGTTGTATGTAAATTGCCTTTATTATGTTAAGATATGGCCCTTGTATTCAGATTCTCTCCAAGACTTTTATCAGGAAAGAATGTGCAAATTCCAAAATCTTTTTCAGAATCTGAGATGATCATGTGATTTTTTTCTTTCAGTATTTTTTTTATATCGTGGATTACATTGACAGATTTTCTTATGTTGAACCATCCCTGTATCTCTGACACAATGCTCACTTGATCATGGTGGATGATTTTATTGATGTGTTCTTGGATTTGGTTTGCCAGTATTTTATTGAGTAATTTTGCATCTATGTCTATTAAGGAAATTAGTCTGTACTTCTCTTTCTCTGTTGAGTCTTTGTATGGTTTGGGAGTCAGGGTTACTGTGGCCCCATAAAATAATTTGGCAATGATCTTCTGTTTCTATTTTGTGGAAATATTTGGGTAGTATTGGTATTGGTTCTTTTTTTTTAAAGTCTGGTAGAATTTTGGACTGAAACCATTTGGCCCTGGTCTTTTCTTTGGTTGGGAGACTTTTAATGGCAGCTTCTATTTTCTAAGGGGTTATAGGTCTATTTAAATTGGTTATCTGATTCTGATTTAATTTTGGTAAGCGGTATCTTTCAATAAATTTGTCCATTTCTTTTAGATTTTCCAATTTGTTGGGGTAAAGATTTTGAAATATGACTTAATGATTCTTTGGATTTCCTCAGTGTCTGTTGTTAGTCTGCCTTTCATTTCTTATTTTTTTTTTAATTTGGATGTTCTCTCCCTGTCTTTTAGTTAGTTTGCATAACGATTGTCTATCTTGTTAACTATCTCAAAGAACCAACTCTTTGCTTCCTTGATTCTCTATATTGTTCTCTTTGTTTCTGTCTTACTGATCTTAGTCCTGCGTTTGATTATTTTCTGCTGCCTTCTACTCTTGGGTGTGTTTCCTTCTGTTTGTTCTAGAGCTTTCGGGTGTACTGTTAAGTCACTAGTATGAGTTCTCTCTAAATTCTTTAAAAAGTCACTTAATGCTATGAACATTCCTCTTAGTGCTGCTTTACTTGTGTCCCGTAAGTTTGGGTATGTTATACATTCATTTTCATTGAATTCTAGGAAGTCTTTAATTTCTTTCTTTCTTCCTTTTCCCAGTGGCCGTGAAACAGTAGAGAATTGTTCAGTGTCTATGAATGTATAGGCTTTCTGTTATTTCTGTTGTTTTTGAAACCCAGTTTTAATCCATGGTGATCTTACAGGATGCAGGGGAGGTGTTTCAGTTTTCTTGTCTCTTGAGATTTTCTGGTGGTGGCACACATCTTTAATCCCAGCACTAGGGAGGCAGAGGCAGGCGTATCTCTGTGAGTTCAAGACCAGCAGAGTCTATAGAGCAAGTTCCAGATTTGCTTTATGACTGAGTATGTGGTAAATTTTGGAGAAGTTTCCATGATGTGCTGAGAACAAATCATATTCTTCCATATTTAGATGAAATATCCTGTTATATAAATTTGTGTCAAAGCTCCAGTACTTAGTTTCTGTCTACATGACCTGTCCATTGGCAAGAGTGGGTTATTGAAGACTCCCACTAGCAATGTGTGAGGCTCAATGTGTGATTTAAGCTTTAGGATTGTTTCCTTTTCAAAACAGGGTGCCCATGTGTTTGACGTATGGATGCTAAGGATTGAGATGTCATCTTTTTTCTTTGATGAGTATCCTTTCCCATATCTTGATTGATTTTGGTTTGAAGTCTATTTTATTACACATAAGAATAGCTATACCAGCTTGCTTCTTGGAGTCATTTGCTTGGAAATTTTTTCCAACTCTTTACTCTGAGGTAATGTCTATCTTTGATGTTAAGGTGTGTTTCTTATATGCAGGAGAAAGATGAATCTTGTCTGTCTGTTTTTCTTTCTCCAATTCTTTCTTCCTTTCTTTCTTTTTGGTTTTTTTTTTTGAGTAAGGGTTTCTTTGTGTAGCTTTGGAGCCTGTTCTGGCAGTAGCTCTGTAGACCAGTCTGCCCATAAACTCACAGAGATCCAGCTGCCTCTTCCTCCTGAATGTTGGGATTAAAGGTGTGCACCACCACGACCCAGCAGATCTTATTTCTTTTTTTGATTCATTCTGTTAGTCTGTGCCTTTTTATGCAAGAGTTGAGTTCACTGATATTGAAAGATATCAATGACCATGTTTGTTTATTCTTTCCTTTTATTTTGTTGTAGTTGTTGAGGGCAATAGTATATGAGTGTTTTCCTTTGTGATATGCTGGTGACAAATTATTTATTGCCTTGCTTTTGTGGGTTTAGTTATTCAACTTAGGTTGAAGTTTTCCTTCTAGTAACTTCTGTAGGACTGCATTTTTGGATAAATATTGTTTAAATTGGCTTTGTCATGGAATATCTTGTTTTCTCTATGGTGGTTGAAAGTTTTGCTGTATAGAGTTATCTGGGTTGGCATCTGTGGTCTCTTAGAGTCTGTAGCACATTTGTCCACGCCCTTCTGACTTTTAGAGTCTCTGTTGGTAAGTTGGGTGCAATTCTAATGGGTCTGCCTTTGTGTGTTACTTGGGAGTTTTTCTCTTGCAGTTTTTAATATTCTTTCTTAGTTCTGTATGTTCAGTGTTTTGATTATTACATAATGAGAGCACCTTTTCTGATTCGATCTATTTGATGTTCTGTAATCTTCTTGTATCTTTATAGGTATCTGCTTATTTAGGTTAGGGAAATTTTCTTCTATGATTTTTGTTAAAATATTTTTCTAGACTGCTGAGTGAAATTCTTCCTCTTCTATTCTTATTTTCTTATTATTCTAAGGTTTGTTCTTTTCATAGTGTCCCTGATTCCCTGGATATTTTCTATGGTTTTTTTTTTTTTTTTTTTTTTTTTTTTTTTTTTTTTTTTTTTTTTTTTTTTTTTTTTTTTTTTTTTTTTTTTTTTTTTTTTTTTTTTTTTTTTTTTTTTTTTTTTTTTTTTTTTTTTTTTTTTTTTTTTTAGATTTAGCTTTTTTTTTTTGACTGATATATCTCTTTCTTGGAATCTGTTGGTGATGCTTGCATCTGTAGTTCTTTTCACTTACCTAAATTTTCTATTTCCAGAATTCCCTCAGCTTGTCTTTCCTTTATTACTCCTATTTCCATTTTCTTGTCTTGAACAGTTTTATTCATTTCCACTGCCCGGATCCAATCCCAGCATAAATTATCTCTCTGGACTGGCGTGGTGGTGTGGGAATAATTGAGACACAGTTCACACATCAATGGAAGGGAGTCTCAGGGTCCATTCAAATCCTGAAGATCACCTGTGTTTATTCTCAAACCAGCTTTTATCCCCAAAGGTAAACTGAGGGGGAAGTTCATTAGCATTCTGTTTCCAGGCTAGCAGGGCTAAAGTCACATCTGCAGCTCTGTCACTAGCTTGAATTAACACCTCTTCCCAGGCGATCTCCACAATTACAAAGAAGGGAGCAGAACCACATTAGCATATCCTGACCCAGGAGACAACCAATCTGTAAGTGCTTTGTGACCACCTCAGGTGCCACTGCGGCTTGAGAGCCAGGCTGCCGTACAGTGCAGAAATACGTGGCGTGTATAATATTGGCTCACATTCCACCAACTGCTTTTGGTTTTTATCTTGGTTTTCTTGACATTCAATAAGAGTTTTATTGATTCCCTCCAATTTTTATTGTCTTTTCCTGGATTTATTTTTTATTTTTTTATTTTCACTTACTCTTCGTTCCTTTCACATCATGCATGTTGATCCCATTCATTTCCTCTTCCCTTTGATCACCCTCTGCCTTTGCAACCTCCCCCCCCAAAGAAATAAAATAAAATAAGATCTAAGAGAAAAAAAAAACAAAGAAAAAACAATCTTATCAAGAAAGTTGCAGTGTGACCCGGTGAGTCATGTAGTAAACTCTTTCATCCATCTATCTTTACTTGCAAGTGTTCATTGCAAAGAGTCCTTGGTCTGGCTTGAGGCCCCTGGTTTCTGCTACACTATCAGTTCTGGGGCCTCACTGGGACTTCTCTTGGATATCTTGTTGTTGTCCTGTGTTGTGGAGATCCTGTAGTTTTGGGTCTGCAGGAAAGGTCGCTACACACGCTCCAGCAGATTGTAGATGGTGTGCACGTTGGGGTGGGGCGACTCATAATTTTGGTTCAGGGCTTGGGCAGTTGCAGGGTTTGTCAGCCCACCAGCTGTCGCTTGTCTTCACCACCAGTGTGAGTTCTCCAGTATTGCCCTGGCTAATTTACCCCTTGCAGCACTGAGCAAGGCATGGGGTCATCTCTCCCACACCCACAACATCAAGATCAGCTCTACTGTGTTGCAAGAAAAGGTGCAGGGCCCACTTTCCTGAGTGCTGCAGCCTATAAAAGGGAAGGTCAGATCTCCTCCTCTTAGGACCTCATGGCCAACCTTCCCACCTGTCAAATGCAGCAAGGGCTAGAAGGGAAGGCATCTCTTCCCTGCCCACACCACCACATGGCAGATGAATGGAGGAGATCTGACCTTCCCATCAACATAGACCATGCCTGCAACAGGGCCGTTAACCCAGACATGGGCCCAGGCAGCAGTCCAGGCCAGATGACACCATGGCCCTGGGTAGCAATTAAGTCACCCACCTCATGCTGCTCCTCACCACTTTTCAATTCTTCAGATAAATCTCTGTCCACAGGACATGAATCTCTCTCTCTCTCTCTCTCTCTCTCTCTCTCTCTCTCTCTCTCTCTCTCTCCCCCTCCCTCTCTCATACCATATTTATTCACCATAATAATGCACGTCTGTGCAGAGCTGTGTGTGAGTCTCATTGTCCAGCACAGTCCATCCTGGTGCTGGGTAGGACCATACTTCCTTCACAGAGCCTGAAGTGGTCCACCCAGGGCCTACATGTTGGTCTCATTGTCCCACTCCATCTGTCATGGTGCTGGGCAGGCCCCTGCTTCCAAGAATCATAATGGTGACTAACTGCCTGGCACCAGAGGCACAGGGTGGGCTTGCAGGTGAAATTCTTCCGGCCCCAAGTCTAGAGACCTGCAGCAGAACTGTGTTTGTCTTCCGGGATCTGCCAGGTGTTGACATGCCAGGAAACTGGTCTTTTCCTCGATTACTTCAAGGGATTTTTTCATTTTCTCTTTAAAGTTCTCTATGATCATCATAAATTTGGTTTTAAGGTCATTCTCTTGTGCTTCGGATGCATTGGAATATTCAGGGCTTGCAAAATGTGAGATCACCAGGCACTGGCGGTGACATATTGCTTGGACTATAGTTGTTAGTGTTCTTAAATTTTCATTTAGTTATCTAAATTTGGCCCATTGTTCCAGATACTTCAGTCTTTGATTAATTGGTCCTGTTTCTTTAGGTTTATGATTGGGCAATGTATGAACAGGCTGCTTGCTTCAAAGAACTTGAGAGGCCGAAATGGAGTCTGGATCTAGAGGTCCCATTCATGAGTCGTAAATAATTTCCCTAAATTGGGCACAATGGTACATGACTGACATCCCAGGAAACTGACAGAGGAGACCATGAATTCAAACATGTTAGTAAAAGACTATTTAAAAAACAAAAAAGCTGGAATTGAAATACATTCACCCAAGATAACTTTTCAGAGCTGATTTAACCACAAACAATCCAACCCTATTTACGAATCATGCAAAATATATATAGTTATACGTGTTTCAATAAGTTGGGAAAATGGTGGTTAATCCTGGCTTCAAGCTTTCGTTGCAAACACAAGAGATGACAACCACTTTTCATTTTCGTAGAGCAGTTCTAGTTCTCAGCATCCCTTTGAAAAGAAATCTCTGTGCCTTGAGTGGTTTTTGTGACCAGGTGATCCATGTGAGAGGAAGCCAAGCATACCAACTAAGCCCTGCCCACCCTGGTCATACTGATTATAATCATACCTCAAAGTTATGGTCCAGAGATTAATTATCTTACTGCTACATTGCCATTTTAAAGACAGCCATAAAAATGAGAAAGAAAAAAATTTAAAAGCTCTTATATGAGTACAAATTTGATTCACAGAGACCTACATGAGCTGTCTGTGATATTTTCTTTCCCTTTACACAATCAATGTGTCCTTAGTTAGAAAGGGGTCCAATCTATCAGCCTGCTGCGAGAACCCCTTTGAAATCTTCAGGGTGATAATTTAAGTGAAATAGAAATAGAGAGAAGGAAAAGGTCACATCCTTGGAAAGCTTTTGTGATAAAGGATTTTCCCGGCTGCTTAATAAGATGGCGCAGAGGGGATCAACATTACAATTAAGTTTGCAATCTTGTTGTACCTAGTGACTCCTTCTAAATATTATCTTAACTCCCTTGCTACAAGAAGGGTGATGAATTCCTCTGCTCCTCCTAACCTTGTGAGAGGACATATTTGGCCATCAAGTTCCCAGCTGCAGCTGAAGAAATTATTGCTTCCTTGTTCAATGCTTTTCAGCTTCACACATTTTTATAATTGTGCAAGAATTGAAGCACATTCCAGATTTATTTGGAGTATTCTAATTCTTTGGATGACACCCCCTCTGCTAAGTGAAGAATAAAAGATGAAAAGCCTAGTTTAATGTTATGTGATCTTAAGTAGGAAATATTTTTTATTATTTTTATTATTATTTATTTATTATATTATTTTTTATGGCCTGACTACAGTTTTCCCTAACTCCTCTCCTGCTAGCTCCTCCCCTCATCCCCTTTCCCGCCAACCCACTTCTCCATTTCTCTTTAGAAAAGGGCAGGGGTCCCCTGGATAGCAACTAAGCATGACATATCAAATGCGGTAAGACTACAAGGTTCTTCCCCTCAGATTAAGGCTGTACAAGGTAACCTAATATGAGGGAAAGAGGAAAATAAGCAAACCAAAGGGTCAGAAACAGCATCTGCTCTCACTGCTAGGAGTCCAACAAAAAGACCAAGCTACACAACTGTAAGATAAAAGGGCCTAGGTCAATTCCGTGCATTGTCTGTGGGCCCTTATGAGTGCAGGTTAATTGATTCTAAGGATTTTCTTATATTGTGCTTGACCTCTCTGGCTCCAACAATCCTTCTACCCTCTATCCCCACTTCTGAAGTATTTCTTGAGCTCAGTCTAATGTTTGTCTGTGGGTCTTTGCATCTTTTTCCATCAATTGTGGGATGAAGCCTCTCTGGTGACAACTGGGCTAGGCAACAGTCTGTGTGTAAAGAGGAATATCATCATTAGGAATAATTTCATTGACTTTTTTTTTGCCAATCATGTTTGGTTCTGTCCTAGGTCTCTGGGTCATCCTGCATCTGGATCCTGGCCGTGCAGTCAATGTCAGGGTTAGGTTCACTCTCACGGCATGGGTCTCAAACTGGACCAGTAATTGGTTGGCCACTCCCACAGTTTCAGATACACCTTTGCTCTAGCCCATCTTGTAGGCAGGACAATCTGTAGGTCAAAGATTTTGTGGTTCCGTTTGTGTCGTAATCCTTCTACTGAAAGTTTTGTCTGGTTACAAGGGATAGTCAGTTCAGACTATGTCACCATTGTTAGGAGTCTTAACTAAGGTCACTCTTGTAGGGTTTCTGGGAGTTTCTCTTGCACTATGTTTCAATGTCACCCCTGAGATAAACACATTTCCAGTTGTCACAAGTTCTCTGTCTCTGTCTCTGTCTCTCTCTCTCTCTCAACCCGGTCTTTTCTTTTCCTGTCCTTGTCCTACCCCTGTTCAATGGCAAAGTCTATTCTATTTCTCCTTCACAGTGAGATTCATGCATTCTCCCCTAAGCCTTCCTTGTTATTTGGCTTCTCTGTGTCTGTGGATTGTAGCATGGTTATTCTGTATTTCACATGGAATATTCACTTATAAATGAGTGCATACCAACATACCATGTTTGTATCTCAGGGTCTGGGTTACCCCATTCATAATGATTTTTTTTCTAGTTTCATCCATTTGCCTGCAAATTTCATGAAATTTTTAACAGATTACTAATACTTCTTTGTGTAAATGTACTACATTTTCTTTATCCATTCTTTGGTTGAGGGACATCTAAGTTGTTTCCAGTTTCTGGCTATTACGAAAAAACCTGCTATGAACAAAACTGAGAAAGTGTCCTTGTGGTATGGTAGAAGGTCATTTGGATATATTCCCAGGAGTGGTATAGCTGCATTTTGAGGTAGGTTGATTCCAACTTTTCTGAGAAATTGCCATATTGATTTCCAAAGTGGCTGTACAAGTCTGCACACCCACCAAACATGAAGGAGTATTCCCCTTGATCCGCATCCTCTTCAGCAGGACTTGTCAATTGTGTCGTTGATCTCAGCCATTCTGACAGGTGTAAGATGGAATTGTAGAGTCATTTTAATTTGCATTTCTCTGATGGCTAAGGACGATGAATATTTCTGTGATTATCTGCTATTGAGATTATTCTGTTGAGAATTCTCTGTTTAGATCTGTACCCCATTTTTAATTTTTTTGATTTTGATATCTAGCTTCTTGAGTTCTTTATATATTATGGAAATCAGTCCTCTGTCAGATTTAGGATTGGAGAAGATCTTTTCTCAATCTGTAGGCTAACATTTTGTCCTGTTAATGGTGTGCTTTGCTTTTCAGAAACTGTTTAGTTTCATGAGGTTCCATTTATTGTTGATCTTAGTGCTAGCACTATTTGTGTTCCATTCAGTAAGTTGTCTCCTGTTCCAATGTGTTCAAGGCTATTCCAGACTTTATCTTTCATCAGGTTCAATATATCTGGTTTTACGTTGAGGTCTTTGATCCACTTAGATGTGAATTTTGTGCAAGGTGATGGAAATGGATCTATTTGCATTCTTCTACATGTTGACATCCAGTTAGAACAGCACCATTTCTCGAAGATGGTTTCTGTTTTCCATTGTATAATTTTGACTTCTCTGTCAAAAAATGAGGTGTCTATAGTTGGGTGGATTTATATTTGGGCCTTCAATTTGACTCCGCAGATCCTCTTGTCTGTTTTTATGATAATATTATGCAGTTTTTATTACTATAGCTTTGTAGGAGAGCTTGAAATAATGATGGTGATAAATCTGAAAATTCATTTATTCTTCATGATGGTTTTATGGTGACAGAGACTGCTTGTTTGTTCCTGGCCATCCAGAACTGAAATAATTGCACAGAAACTGTATTAATTAAATGACTGCTTGGCCAATAGCTTATACATATTTTTAGCTACCTCTAATATCTTAAATTAACCCATTTCTATTAATCTGTACATCACCACAGGGTCATAGCCTTAGAGGTAAGGTTCCAGCATCTGTCCTCTCTGGCTGCAGCTACATAGTGTCTCATTAACTCTGCCTAATTTCTCCTCCTCTCTCTGCTTGGAACTCCCATTCTTCCCTACTCTGCACTGCAATAGGCCCAAAGCAGCTTCTTTATTAACCAATGGTATTCACAGCATACAGAGGGGAATCCCACATCAGTTTCAGTTACCTTGTTTTTTGTTGTTGCTGCTGTTTTTCCATAAGTTGAGTATTGTTCTTTCAAGAGCTGTAAATAAATATTTTGGGATTGTACTAGGGATTGCAATAAATCTGTAGATTGTTTTTGGTAAAATGGCCATTTTTCCTCTTAACCCCACCTATCCATGAGTATAGGAGGTCTTTCCATCTTCTGTTATCTTCTTAAGTTTCATTCTTCAAAGACAAGAAGTTCTTTCATGAAGGGCTTTCACTTGCTTGATTAGATTTACAAGATATTTAATATTACTTGTGACTGTTGTGATGGGTGTTGTTTCCATGATTTATTTCTCAAGACATTTGTCATTTGTACATAGAAGGGCTACTGATTTTTTTTTAAAATTAATCATGTACCTAGCCAATTTACTAAAGGTGTTTATCAGCTGTAGGAATTCTAGTAGAGGTTTTGGGGTTGCTTATATATACTCATATTAAATGGCTTTTTCCTTTCCAATTTGTATACCCTTATCTCCTTTATTTGTCTTATTTCTCTATCTAGAACTTTCAGTATTATATTGAATAAATATAAAGAGAGTAGACATCCTTGTGTTGTTCCTGATTTAGTGGAAATGCTTTAAGTTTCTCTCCATTTAATATCCTGTTGGTTATCAGTTGGTGTGTGTAAATTGCCTTTATTATGTTTAAGTATGTCACTTATACCTAGATCTCTCCAAAACTTTTATAATAAAAAGATGTTGATTTTGTCACAGACATTTTCAGCATTTAATGAGATGGTCATGATTTTTGTTTTTGTTTTTTGTTTTTTCTTTTCTTTCAGTTTGCTTATATAGTGGATAACATTGACAGATTTCTCTATGCTGAACCATCCCTGCATCTCTGGGATGAAGCTTACTTGATCATGGTAAATGATTTGTTCTTGGATTTGGTTTGTGATTATTTATTGAGTATGTTTGCATCAATGTTGATGAGGGAAATTGGTCTGTAATATGTGGCTTCCCTCCATGACAATCATGGAGTAAACTGGGAAGCAAGCCACCACAATTAAATGTTCCCCTTCATCAGAGGGTAATGGTGTCTCTTCACAGCTACAGAAACCCTAAGTAAGTCAACATGCAATATCTTACACACAATTCTGCAGTAGCCAACTCCCTCTCAGTTGTAAGCCTTTCCAATACTGAAGCTGTAGAACATAAAATGGAATGATATGTTAAAACACTATTAATCCCTCTTGGCAAATATGTCCATGTTGTACACCAAAACTTTGAGAAGTTATGGTAACAGAATGTAGTGGAATGTAGCACAAATAATAAAAACCAGAGACAGATATTGAGGTTCATCCTGAAGATCAGAAAAGCCAAGCAGCCAAGCCACCAGAGAACTCTCACCTCTATGAAATCTTCAGATGGAAAGAGTAAGTACCTGTCTCATCCCACCTTATATTCCTCTGTAGTATTGGGATTAAAGGCGTGCACCACCACTACCCTGCCTCTATAGTTAACTAGTGTGGCTACTAGGAGTAAAGGTGTGTGCCACTACTGCCTAGTCTGTATGGACAACTAGAGTGGCTGCTTTGCACCCTGATTTTCAGGCTTTATTTATCAAAATACAGAATGAAATATCACTACAGTGGAACATTACATAACATGGGAGTACATTGATTTATCTATAAAAAAATTATCCTTTCCTCACCCAACAATTCTCCCTATAATGCCAGAGTTCTCGGGTAAGTATTTTTTATTACAGGAATAGAAAATAATTTAAATAAGTTCTGGGTATCAGAAAATATAGAGTAAGTTAAGAGAATGTCAAGATATTCCATGATTCTGGAAACATTACTGACTGGATAAATCAAATGGTGATGATAGTATGGGATTTAGCTCATTTGGTGAATGGTATTTATTGATCATTGACTGCATTTCAGGGATATTTCTAGATGTTGAGATTACACCTGGGGACATATCATACCACCGTGTCATGGTAACTCTCTTCCTCTGTTAGTTTCTGCTACTTACTGAACAGAGGCAATCGATGCGTGTTCTAGTTGGCAAAGTGGATATGCTGTAGCCACAAAGTAGGAAAGTTCCTTGCTGCCCTGTGAGGCAGCAGAGACAGGAAAGCAGCATCAAGCATTAAGAGAGAACATGATCACAAGCCCGTTCCTCCCCTTTCCTTGTATTAGAAACATGCAGTAAAGTCATTAACTTTCTCTGTAGGTTCAATGCCAGCCTCACAGTAGGTTTCTCTTAAGCTGGATGGCAAAAACTAACTATGATAATTTTAATAAAGTAGAGAATCGGGTTCCTCATTTGAAATTAGCTCTGCTCTGGGGAGACCCTGGAAATGCACTGGGTGAGCACGGCCTCCGTAAACCTGACTGCTGGTTTGTGCTCCTGACTTGGAGACTTCTTAGGTGAGGCATCTGGAGAAAGCATAACGTGCTTTGATCTCACTCTGACCCTTCACAGGGGTGGAAACAGTACCTCTTGTAAGAATTAATGAGTAGCTACACGTTAAGGTCATAGGCAGCAACTAGTGTTTAAAGTTGATATTAAAAGCACACAAGTCCTTGCTTTCACTTTGGCCGTCGAGTAGCATCCCGTATATATTATTTAAAAAACAGTAAATTATATTAACTATAAATTATGCGATTATTTTTTAATATCTGTCACCAATCCTCTCAGATGACTATAAACACTGTATTGTAGAGATTGTATTTCCAACACTATTCCTAATATAAACATCTAATACATACTAGGTTTCAACAAATATTTGTGGAAAGTAGGCATACAGTGTATGATTAGTAGCAATGAGTAACTACAGCATATCCTTTATCCTACAAGGAGCTACTTGTTCTCTTCTTTGTCATGATTTTATTACTTGCTTTTTCTTGGTAAGTTGAGGCATTCAATAACATTCAATTTTGTACTCAGAATTGTCCAGTTTTGAGTTGAGTTTCTGCATTGATTTAATAACAACAAAAAACTGTTTTTCCATGTAGATGCCCAAGACTGATTGCATCTTTGGGTGAAACCTTGATTTTACCCAGGACAAGAAATCAGCATTGAGTTGTCAGAGTCTTATTTCATACCTCTTTCATGGAAAACTTTACTCTTCTTGGCCCACGTGTGCAGTACAGTATCTGAAACAAGGCCCAGTCAGAGCTTAATGGACAAAAAGGGAAGATTCAATAACAAGAAGGGAAGTGAATGGTTTCTCCCGTTTTTTTAATTTAGTAAGACAAACACATCACCAGAAGCTACTGCATCTGGAGCCCAAAATCCAGTGTCACAGGAAGCTTCAGTGAGAGGACAAATCTAACACCTGCCCCACTTTTGACCTCCAAAGGGTCTAAATGCAAGCCACCGAGAACTAGAACCAATCACTTGCATCTGCAGTGTTGCCCTTGTCTCCAGTTTTTCAAAAGTCTACATATAGCGGAAGTTGAAGATCTTAATCCGCTGGTCAAATCCCACAGCAGGTTTCTGAGAATCAACTGGAGTCAAAAAATGCTTCTGTGTCCTCCTTGTCCAACAAGTGATCATTCACTCAAACCCAATGCAACAATGTTATCCATGGGTCCTTCTGATATTCCCGTGTTTCCCCAACCCAGCTCTTTCCATTCCCACTGGCTTCTTCTCTGGGAGAGAGCCCCATTATCTTTTTGGTGAATTCTTGGTAGAAGAGGCTTTAGATCTCATCATATCCCTACCAGAGCATTCTTTCCAAAATGTGAAATTACTCATCTCTCACTGGACCACTTCAAAACAGCACCAAACAACAACAACAACAAAAATGTTTGTGTGAATCATAAAATGCCCTTAAATTTGAAAATGTCTACATTATTAATAATTTTCATTACCTTCACACTTAGTTCTCAGGCCTCTGCACTGCAAACATTTTGTTGTTGTTGTTGTTAATAGGTTTGATTTTTTTTTAGGGTGGGTCTTACATGAGCACTGTATCTGTGTGGCTCTCATCTTTTCTTTTCTCCCATCTTTCCCCTTTCCCCTCTAATCTCCATAATTCAATGATCTATTTGTAAATTATTACTATTGCATGTGTATATGTGCGTGTGTACATGCACACACGCACACACATCTCCTAATCCATTTAACTTTGCTCATGTGTGCTTGTGTTCAGAGCTGACGCTTAGGATTGGATTACTCATGTTGGAGTTTCTCCCTTGTGTCTAGGCAACACTAGATGACATTTCAGAACATTTCACAATCTTGTAACTTCTGAGATTCCATGAACTCTCCCTCTCCCTTGCTTCCAGTACACATCACATTTTCATTCAGTTGAGTGAGCCATTCTGAAAGTAGTTCTTGTAGACCAGGCTGGCCTCAAACTCACAGAGATCCACCTGCCTCTGCCTCCAAAGTGCTGGGATTAAAGGTGTGTGCCACCGTGGCCCAGTTTATTCATTTGTTTTTGCATATCATAGCATTCTTGAGAATTGAGGCACACTGTTTCTACAAAATACACATATTGTTTCTATAACCAAGTACAAGCACTCTTCCATTGCAGGTCAGATGCAAGTTAAATAGGTTATAGTTACTTAGGCTGCACTTTTAATGTTCAATCCTCATTGGCCTACAGCTGTTTTAAATGGATTTTAACTTATATAGTAGTCTCTCTTCTGCATCTGTTCACATCTTCCTGTAGGTCCAGATGTGAAAGTGTGTTCAATAACCATAGGATTTTAGGTTGAAAGCAGGCCAATAGTCAACTGAATTAGTTTTTTAATAAGACAGGGAGATCTACACAAATGAAAGAGTTGGTGAAATAAATTCCATCCTCAAAGAAGGACTCACAATGTTATTTGGAGAAGACATGGCTATGAGAAATGGAATAAATTTTTTTTGGCATCAGTATGCTGTGTCCTATGACTCAATTAAGGCTTCTGTGAGCATTTAGGCAGTTGGTAGAGAACAGTGATCAATATATTTATGTTGGTGTAATTTTTCAAAGTTATAATAACCATTATATTTTTATTTATAACTGCTAAAGTCTCTAGAAACAGAATATTTAAAGTGAGCTTATACTATGTTAGCTTTTTTTTTTAAAAAAAAAAAGCTGAATGAAGAGATGCTATCAATGATAGTAAAAGTATATAATACCCAACACTCCAGGGATAATATAGAATGGAGGAGATACTCTGGTCCAGTTTTTGCTACCACTGAAGAGATCTGAAGAGTTAATGTGAAACTCGAGGACATCAGGGACTCCCTAGGAGACCCAGGACTGTAAAACTCAATCCTTAACTTAGTCTCACTGATGTAATCGCTCCTATTTCTGTTATCATTTAAAAGGCTGCTAAGAATGACTTGTATCTAACTGTTGCAGATGTACTACTTGTTATTGCAAAAAGACTTTTGGGGAAAGAACATCTCCATCAGAGCTTCAGTCTTTGTGAAGATGATTCCCAGTATATTCACAGCTGCAAGGACAAGAACCTCTCTTTGCAGCCACGGTTACTGTTTCTATTTTCAGGAAACTTCATTTCTCTGTAGAAAGAAAGATTCTGTTTTCTTGAGAGATAGCAATCAGACATCTAATGGCTTTATCTCTCTTAATAAATACTATCCTGAAAAGTGGCAAAGAGAAAGTCCTTATCCCTAACATTCTTTTTAGCACGTTGTTAATGCAAATACCTGAAAATATTTAAAGTCAGACATGGCCAGCTACCATCTGGCTGAGTGAGAATTTTGTTTAGTAATCTTATCAGTCAAACAGCTGGAAGTCTGGTTAAGTCCTGTGTGTCACAAGCCAGTGTCAGCTTACTTTCAGATAAAAGAAGTTGAGGAAGTATGTTGGAAAGAAAGGAATCCATCAGACATAATTACATAATTAATTTGGAAGTTTTGCTGGCATAAAGTGAACTCTCAAGACTGGTGAGTTTACCATCCATTGAACTGAGGACAGATACTGCTCTTGTTTACTTAAGAGTTACTTCAGTGGATGGTTTTAAAAGTACTTCATGTCTGGGAGTTTATTAGACTCTCTGCAAATGCAATACTGTTGTGTTTCGCTCTACGCAGTAGGCATGTAACTTAACATTTTCCTGCAAATTGATTCTATTGTGTCAATGAAATCCTCATTGGAATACACTAGGGGGGACTTGCTAGTTAAGGGAATCCTTGGGTGGTGTGAAAACTACTTATTCCCTTGAGAGTAAGCTCTCTTTCGCGCATTTGCTTTGTGAATTTAAATTTTTGTGCAATGAGTTTCATGTAACCGTGCTCATCTGTGCACTGTGGAGCACCTGAGGAAAATACATTAAAATCAATTTAGTAATAAGCCTTTACTGAATACCTCTCACACACCCCGACTACATGAGCCGTTTTCAATTTGAAAACATCACACTTGCTAGTGAAGTGATTATATGTCCCTTTATGTAACTCTTCTGCTAAACACTTTAGTTAAGAGTCAAAAACCCCTGAATCTTAGATATTGCCACACAACAGAAAGATATGACTACAGTAGTAAAGTCTTAGAGTAAATTGATGAGATAATTTAAACCAAGTCTACCTTTTCAGGTATTTCCTACATTTTGTCCAATGAAGAACGCAATTCTGCATGAAAGAATGAGTTCTAGGTTTGAACACAAGGGACAAGACTTTTTAACTTCTTAAAGTACGCCTTGGCAGTATGCTGCATGACAGACTTATCTTTTACTCAGATAAAAAGGGTTTATATTCTTCATGGTGCTGCCCAGAGTTGAGGTGTTAAGGACAGCTCCCACCCAGCAGCACCAGAACTGGTGGTGAACTACCTCCACCATATTGAAAGGCTGAGAGAGGTGGAGCCGACATCCAGGGACACGCGACCAATCTTACTGTCATTTTAAAAGCACTCTTGTTCAAGAAAAGACTACAGATATGCAATAGAAAGAGATTCAAATTCTTTTAACCATTTTAGATCCATCTGTTCAGAGTTCTCTATTTAGGTGTGTACTCCATTTTTTTTTATTGTATTATTTATTCTCTTGATGAGAAATTTCTTGAGTTCTTTGTATATTTTGGAGATCAGCCCTATGTCAGATGTGGGGTTGGTGAAGATCTTTTCCCATTCTGTAGGCTGCAGTTTGGTCTTGTGCACAGTGTCCTTTGCTTTACAGAAGCTTTTCAGTTTCAGGAGATTCCATTTATTAATTGTTTCTCTCAGTGAATATTTACTGAATATAACCAGTAGGGGTTATAGTCAGGAAGTGGTCTCCTGTGCCAATGCTTTCACATGTACTCCCCACTTTCTCTTTTATGATGTTCAGTGTGGTTGGTTTTATGTTGAGGTCTTTCATCAATTTAGATTTGAGTTTTGTGCATGGCAATAGATGTGAATCTATTTTCCTTCTTCTACATGTTGATATCCATTTATGCCAACACCATTTGTTAAATATGCTTTTATTTCCATTATGTATTTTTAAGTTCTTTGTCAAGAATCAGGTATTTGTAGGTATGTGGATTGATATTCAGGTCTTTGATCAGTTCCATTCATCCCCCTGTCTGTTTTTATGCAATACCAGACTGATTTCAGTACTGTAGCTCTGTAGTAGAGTTTGAAGTCAGATTGTAATGCCTCTGGAAGTTCCTTTATCATAAAGGATTGTTTTGACTAACCAGGGTATTTCTCTTTTCCATATGAAGTTGAGTATTGTTCTTTCAAGGGCTGTGAAGAATTTGCTAGGATTAAGATGGGCATTGTATTCAATCTATAGATTACTTTGTGTAAGATTGCCATTTTTACTATATTAATTCTGCCTACCCAAGAACATAGACGATCTTCCCATTTTCTGGTGTCTTCTTCAATTTATTTCTTCAAAGATTTAAAGTTCTTGTCATACAAGTCTTCCACTTGTTTGGCTAGAGTTACCTCAAGATTTTTTATATTATTTTAGCTATTGTGAAGGGTGATATTTCTCTGATTTCTTTCTCAGCCCATTTATCATCTGTGTAAAAGAGGGCTACTGATTTTTTTTTTAGTTTATCTTGTATCCTGCTACATTACTGAAGGTGTTTATGAGTTATAAAAGTTCCTTGATAGAATTTTTGGGGTCACCTATGTAAACTATCATATCATCAGCAAATAGTTAGAGTTTGACTTCTTTTCTGATTTGTATCCCCTTGATCTCCTTTTGATGTCTTATTGCTCTAGCTAGAGCCTCAAGTACTATATTGAATAGATATGGAGAGAATGGACAACCTTGTCTTAATCCTGATTTCAGTGGGATCCCTTTGAGTTTTTCTCCATTTAGTTTGATGTTGGCTATTGGCTTGCTATATATTTGCCTTTATTATGTTTAGATAGGTTCCTTGTGTCCCTGTTGTCTCCAAGACCTTTATTATGAAGGTATGTCGTATTTTGTTGAAGGTTTTATAGTATTTAATAAGATGACAATGTGCTTTTTTTCTTTGTTTATATGGTGTATTGACAGATTTTCATATGTTGAACCATCCCGCATCTCTGGGTTGAAGCCTACTTGGTAATGGTGGATGATTTTTTTCTGATGTGTTCTTGGATTCGGTTTTCCAGTATATTATTGAGTATTTTTGCATCAAAGTTCATGAGTGTGACTGGTCTGTAATTCTCTTTCTCAGTGAAGTCTACATGTGGTTTGGGTATCCGGGTAATTGTAGCCTCATAAAAGAGTTTGGCAACGTTCCTTCTCTTTCTATTATGTGACACAATTTGAGGAGTATTGGTATTAGTTCTTCTTTGAAAATTTTGCATAATTCTGTGCTGAAAACATCTTGTCCTGGAACTTTTTTTGGTTAATAGAATTTTGGTGACTCTTTCTATTTCCTTGGCAGTTAAAGGTCTATTTAATTTGTTAATCTCATCTTGATGTAATTTTGGTAAGAGATATTTATCTAGAAAATTTTGTTTAAGTTTTCCTATTTTGTGGAGTACAGGATTTCAAAGTATGATCTGGTGATTCTCTGGATTTCCTCTGTTCATTTCTGATTTTGTTAATTTGGATATTCTCACTCTATCTTTTGGTTAGTTTGGATAAAGGTTTGTCTATTTTGTTGATTTTCTTGAAGAACCAACTCTGACTCATTGATTTTTTTGTATTGCTTTCTTTGTTTCTATTATGTTATTTTTAGCTCTCAATTTGATTATTTCCTGTCATCTAGTCCTCCTGGGTGAGTTTGCTTCTTTTTGTTATAGAGTTGTCAGGTGTCCTGTTAACTCACTAGTGTGAGATTTTTCCAGCTTCTTTATATAAGCATTTAGTGCTATGAACCTTCCTCTTCACAATGCTTTCATTGTGTCCCTTAAGTTTGGGTATGTTGTATGGTCATTTTCTTTGAATTGTAGGAAGTTTTTAATCCTTGACCCTTTTGTGATTCAGGTGTGCATTGTCTAATTTCTATGTGTTTGTGGGCTTTCTGAAATTAATGTTGCTGTTGAATTCTAATTTTAAGATATGGTGAGTCAATAAGATACATGGGGTTATTCCAAATTTTTTTTGTATCTGTTGAGGTTTGCTTTTTACCGAGTATGTGATCAATTTTTGAGAAGGTCCCATGAGGTGCTTGGAAGAAAGTATATTCTTTATGTTTGAATGGAATTTTCTATAGATGTCACTTAAATCCATTTATTTTATGAGAACTGTTAGTTTCCTTATTTCTCTATTAAGTTTCTGTCTTGCAGACCTGTCCAGTAGTGAGAGTGGTGTGTTGAAGTCTCCCATTATTAGTGTGTGGGGTTTAAGGTGAGATTCAAACTTTAGTAGTGCTTATTTTATACATGAGAATTCCCTTTGTTTTGGGGGCACAGGTGTTCAGTATTAAGATTTCCTCTTGATAAATTTTCCCTGTGACTAATTTGAAATGTCCTTCTTTGTCTCTTTTGATTGATTTTAGCTTGAGGTCTATTTTGTTAGATATTGGGATAGCTACACCAGCTTGTTTCTTATGTTCATTTGATTGGAAATATTTTTCCCAGCCCTTTATTCTGAGGTGATGTCTGTCTTTGAGGTTGAGTTGCATAATTTTGTATGTGTCTTTTTATAGGTGAGTTGAGTCCATTTATATTAATGGATATTAATGACCGGTTATATCTAGTTCTTGTTATTTTAGTTTTCGCTGTTGGTGATGTTATTGTGTGTGTTTTGCCCTTCTTTGGTATTTACTGTTGTGAGATCATCTATTGTTTTTGTGGCTATGGCTATATATTTCTTAGGTTGGAGTTTTCCTTCTAGTACTTTATAAAGGGCTGGGTTTATGGCTAAATAGTGGTTAAATCTGGTTCTGTTGTGGAATATCTTGTTTTCTTCATCTATGGTGATTGAAAGTATTGTTGGGTATAATAGTCTGGGCTGGCATCCATGGTCTCTTAATGTCTGCATAACTCTTGACCCAGGACCTCCTGAATTTCATTGTTTCCATTGAGAAGTCAGGTGTGATTCTGATAGGTCTGCCTTTATATTTTACTTGGCATTTTTACTTTGCAGATCTTAATGTTCTTTCTTTATTTTGTATGTTTAGTGTTTTGATTATTATACAGTGAGGGAATTTTCCTTTTTGGTCCATTCTATTTGGTATTCTGTAAGCATCTTACATCTTCATATGCATATCTTTCTTTAGGTTTGGGAAAGTTTTCTTTTATGATTTTTTGAATATATTTTCTGTGCTTTTGAGTTGGACTTACTCTCCTTCTTCTATCCCTGATTTTCTTATGTTTGCTCTTTTTATGGTATCCCATATTTCCTGGATATTTTGCGTTAAGTTTTTGTTAGAATTAATGTTTTCTTTGACTGATGACTCCATTTCCTCTATTGTATCTTCTGCATTTGAGAGTCTCTCTTCCATTGCTGTAGGAATTTCTACCACCAGTAGCCTTTAACTTATCCACCCACTTGGGCGTGGCCTCTTATACTATTTATATCAATGTAAAGTGTGTGTCTAGCCTCTTTTTTGGCTGTGGGATTTGGTGGTTGTTCCCTGTTCTAGCAGAGTATTGTGATTTGTGAGTCTACCCCTAAATAAATAACCCTCTATTATACTCAATTATGAGCTAGTGTGGGATTTCTTTAAGCATCCTTTTTTATCTGGTGCCCAACCTGTTTTGTTATATGTAATATTACTATGTTAAAGTTAAAACCTTCCTTTTCATTTAAACAGAAAAGAGGAGGTGATGTGGGATTTCCATCTGTACGCTGTGGTTACCATTAATAAACAAAGAACTGTTTTAAGCCTATAGCAGAGGAGGGCGGGGCATAGCAGAGCTAGGCGGGGAGGACTGGACTAAATGCTGAGAGAAAGAAAGGTGGCATCAGAGAGAAGTCATTGAGTTGCTGGAGATAGACGCCAAATATTTAGCCAGCAAGCCACAGCCATGTGGCGATACACAGATTACTAGAAATGTGTTAAATTAATGTAAGAATTAGCCAATAAAACGCTAGAGCTAATGGGACAAGCAGTGATTTAATTAATATGGTTTCTGTGTGATTATTTCGGTTCTGGGTGGCCGGGACAAACAAGCAGCCTCCTCCAATATTCCATCTCTTGTATTCCACTGCTTATGCTTACATTTGTTATTCCTAATCATTTTCCCGAATTTTCCATTTCCAGATTTCCCTTGGTTTGTGTTTTCATTATTTTGGTTTTCAGGTTTTGAAGTGTTTCTTTCAACTGTTTGATTGCTTTTTCTTGGTTTTCTTTAAGGGATTTGTTGATTTCTTCCATTTTTTGTTTATCTTTTTCTCCATTTCCTTGAGGGAATTTTTTATTTCCTCTTTAAGGGGCTCAGACATTCTCCTAAAGTTATTTTTAGGTGATTTTCTTCTGCTTCATCTATACTGACATGTTCAAGTCTTACTGCCATAGAGCAACTAGTTTTTGTTGGTGTTGTGTTGCTCTTTTTGGTGTTGAGTGTGTTCTTACCTTGTCTACCCATCTTTTCCTCTGATTGGTATAGTTGGAGCCATGTCTTTGATGACTGATCTTCCAGGTGCCGGTGGATCCAAGGCTCAGATGGTTGTTCTTCATGGTGCAGTCGGGGACATGGTGTCTGCAGTCCAGACACCCCAGAGGTCACTCAATGTTACCTGAGGTTGCTCAGTGCTCCTGGGGGTCACTCCGCAATCTTGGTGGCCCTTCTTTCCTGCTCCTATGGAGGTCGTTTGCTTGGGCCTGCCCCCACTGAAGTTGCTGGCTCAGGCCTGATCCTGTGGAAATGACTAGATAGGGCCTGCTCCCGGGAAGGATTGGCCTGCTCTGGCAGAGGATGCCGGCTTAGGCCTGATCCAGCATTCATGACTATTTTAATCCAATCTTTTTTTTTTTAACCTCTGTAGTCCATTACTGGAATATGACATACTTGCTTCAAGTTCATTTACTATGATATATATGTGTTTATTGATTTATTTTTCTCCTCAAGACAGGATTTCTCTGTTTACCAGCTCTATCTGTCCTGGAACTTGCTTTGTAGACCAGCCTGGCTTTGCACTCAGAGAGCTCTACCTGCCTCTGCTACCAAAGCGCTGGAAGTAAGGAAGACACCACCACCACCCAATCCTGTATATGTCTGTAAGGGACCTTTTTCTTGAGAAACATGTGCCAGTGTGTGCTTTTTGTTTCTTTTGGATGAGCTTCCTCTTCTGGCTCCTCCATTCTCACCTTAAAACAATCAGAGATTCCCCCTTATGGACCTCTTTCCCCGTTCCGGTCTTCATGGGAGCATGGTTTCTGTGACTATGTGACTCCTTGGCTTATTTATGTTTCTATTTTTCAGATTATTCCTAGGACATTGAAGATAGGAGTTCACCTCACTATGTACTCAATATCAGAACATAGCTTTATGCTTTATCATTTTATACTGTTAGTGTTTAGCACAGATGCTAGCAATAGTAATGTGTAATTATCCAGTTTTTGCTCTCTTCCTTCTTGTCTTCTGTATGCATATAGTCTCTCTCTCTCTCTCTCTCTCTCTCTCTCTCTCTCTCTCTCACACACACACACACACACACACACACACATATACACGCGCGCGCGTTTTAGTTAAGAAAGGGATTGTTTGATGTCATGAAGACTTATTCTCTTTCTCTTTCTTCTAACAATCACCAGACCCCAGGGTAAATACCACATAATGTAAACAAATTAGAGAGGTCTTCACCTTACAATTTAACATGGCCACACATTGCCAGGGAGTCTGCAGACACTGAAGTAAGCATTTTCCCCGAAATGTACTCCATGAATTCACAGCTGTAAAATCAATACACCACTTAGTTAAAAAGAGTGAGCTATTTCTGTTTTGTGTGCTGTATTGCAAACAACTTTATCCAAATGTGCTTGAACATGACCTTCTCTCACTTGTAAAACTTGTTCATTAAACGTATTTCTCACTCGCTCTAAGGAATTAAAAACAGGGGGCAGAGAGGGAGAGTACTAAAAGATACTACTGGAAAGGGGGGGCATTTTGGGGATAGGTAAAAACCTGATACAAGGGAATCTCCCAGGAATCTACAAGGATGACCCAGAAAGACTTTATCAAGAGTGAATATGTAGCCTGAACTGGTCGTGTACTGTGATCAGGCAAGTCATCAATTGGAGGGAATGTGAAGTCAGCATAACCACACAACCTTCAACCTACATTCTGTCCTGCCTGTGGGAAATGCTGGGTAAGAGTGTCCTAGAGATTGAGGGAGTGGCCAACCAATTATTGGTATAGCCTAAGAATCATGCCAGGAGTGTAAGCCAACAACTGACACTTCCTGGAACACCAGAATCTAGATATTGATGTCCCAGAGACTTAGGACAGAACCAAACATGACTGGAAGAAAACAATGTCAATGGAATGATGCCTAGTGATATTCTGCTATATACATAGATTGCTGCCTAGTCTGTTTGTTATCAGAGAGGCTTCATCCAGCAACTAATGGAAACAGATGCAGATCCACAGGCAAACATTAGGTGCATCATGGGGAATCCTGCTGAAGAGGGGCTGAAAGGAGTGTAGGAGCCAGAGGGGTCAAGGACACCACAAGAAAACTCACAGAATCAACTAAGCTGGTTTTACAGTTGCTCACAGAGACTGAACCTGACAAAGAAGGAACATGCATGGCACTGACCTAGGCCCTCTGCATATGTGTGACAGTTATGGAACTTAGTACTCTTGTGGGACTCCTAACAGCAGGAACAGGGATTGTCTCTGACTCTTTTACTGGTTTTGGGGACCCATAACCCCATACTGGGTCATTTTGTCCAGTCTTAATACATGGGAAGGTGCTTAGTCTTACTACAAATTGACATGCCATGCTTTGCTCATATCCATGGGAGACCTGCACTTTTCTAAACAGACGCTGAAGAGGAGTGGACTGGAGGGTGGGAAAATGAGGAGTGGAGGGAGAGGGACTAGAAAGAGCAGAGGGAGGGGAAACTGTGGCTGTGTTGCAAAACAAATAAATAAATACATTTTTAAAACAGACAAAAAATATGAAGTAGCCTTCAATGCATGGGCACATGAGATTGTTTCCTAAAGATAACACCAGTAGCATAAACCCTGAGAGCAACAATGAATAAATGGGACCTCCTGAAACTGAGAAGCTTCTGTAAAGCAAAGGACACAGTCAATAAGACAAAAAGGCAGCCTACTGATGGGAAAAGATCTTTACCAACCTTACATCAGACAGAGGACTGATCTCCAAAAGATATAAAGAACTCAAGAAATTCAACATAAAAATACCAAATAATCCAATTAAAAATTGTACAGATCTAAACAGAGAATTCTCAACAGATTTTCAAATAACTGAAAGACACTTAAGAAAATGTTCAATATCCTTAGCCATTAGGGAAATGCAAATCAAAATGACTCTGAGATACCATCTTACAGCAGTCAGAATGGCTAAGACCAAAAACATAAATGATAGCTTATGCTGGAGAGGATGCAGAGTAAGGGGAACACTCCTCTGTTGCTGGTGGGAATGCAAACTTGTACACCACTCTGGAAATTACTATGACAGTTTCTCAGGAAACTGGGAATCAACCTACCATAAGACCTAGCAATACCACTCTTGGACATATACCCAAAGGATGATCAATCATACTACAAGGACATTTGTTCAACTGCGTTCATAGCAACACTGTTTGGAATAGCTAGGACCTGTAAACAATCTAGACATCTCTCAGCTGAATAATGGCTAAAGAAAATGTGGTAAATTTATACAGTGGAGTACTACTCAGAGGAAAACAAAATATGAATCTTGAAATATGCATGAAAATGGGTAAAACTAGAAAAAAGACAACCTGAGTGAGGTAACCCAGACCAAGAAAGATGAGCACGGTATATACCCACTCATCGGTGAATACTAGCTGTAAAGCAAAGGATAACATGCCTATAGTCCATGATCCTAGTGACGCTAAGTAACAAGGTGAACCCTAAGAAAAGCATACAGAGATCCACCTGGAAAGGGAAAATAGATAACAATGTCTGAAAAAAATTGGGAGTATGGGGGCGGGGGAAGGGAAAGTAGAAAGGGAGGAGGAGACAAGGGAAGTGGGGAGGAGAACTTGAGAGAAAGGAATGGTTGAGATGGGGGAGGACAGAAACAGAGAACAAGGAGTTATCTTGATTGAGAGAGTCATTATGGGACTAGCAAGAAACCTAGCAAATTCCCAGGAATCCACAAGAATACCCCCACCTAAGACCCTAAGCAATCGTGGAGAGGGTGCGTGAACTGGCCTTGCCCTGTAGTCAGATTGATGACTTTCTCAAATGTCACCATACAACCTACATCCAGCAACTGATGGAAACAGATGCAGAGAATCACAGCAGAGCATAGGGCTGACCACCCAAAGTCCAGTCAAAGAGAGGGAGGAGTGAGAATAACAGCAAAGAGGTCAAGACCATGATGGGGGCACCCACTGAAACAGCTTTCCTGAGCTAATGGGAGCTCACTAACTCCAGTCACCCAGTGAAGGAACCAGCATAGGAACAGACCAGATCCCCGGAATGTGGGTGACAATTGTATGGCTGGAACAGACTGTGGGGCCACTGGCAGTAAAACCGGGATTTATCCCTACTGCTTGCTTTGGCTTTTTGGAACCCATTCTCTCTGGAGGGAAACCTTGCTCACACCAGATATAGTGGGAAGGGCCTTGGTCCTACCTCAAGCAATGTGCTAGACTTTGCTGACACCCAATGGGAAGTCTTACCCTCTCTGAGGAGTGAATGGGGGTTGGGGTGGGGAGTGGGAGGAGGGTAAGGTGATGAGAGCAAGATGAGGAGAGGGAGTGGGAAGTGGATTTGGCATGTATAATGAGAAAAGATAGTTTTTTTTAAAAAATAACATAAAAAATACTTTTATAAAACATAAGCTTGAGGTTTACTCCCTAAAGAGATCTGCACAGGAAAACCTTGGCTGCGAGTCCTGGAAGCACATGGCAGCCCGTTCTTGCAATGAAGTTGAGTATGTACTGTGATGTTTTAATACATCCTGTTTCATTTAAAAAATTAAATTTAAATTTCTTTGTATTCTTCTTAGATTGTATGGCAGCTCATTAATATTTAAAATTTAAAACATAGTCTTCCTCAGGGTAAAGCACACTAATTGGTTGTATAGTGCTAAATGGTCCACCCTGAAATCCTACAAATATGACATTATATAAAGTATATGGAGTTAGCAAGTTGCATTTAGGTGTGTGTATATATATATATGTGTGTGTGTGTGTATGTATATATACATATATATAGTATACACACACACCTATAAATATATTCATTAGATACTAACAATTAAGAATTTTTTCTGCATTTAATAACCTAAAATAAATCATTGAAAAGTTTAAGCAAGCTGTGTATCTACCTTCTCGTCATGCTGTAAGACATTTAATTGTGTAACATTGTTCCTTCCAGCCTTTGTCTGCTAGGATTCATTATATATTTCCTAGGTCTTATTCCCCACACAATTTGAAATTACAAGGTTAAATGGTTTGCATGTTTAAATATATTTTATGTGTGTGGAAGGCCCTTTCTCTTTTAGTCTGTTGTAGCACCTAAGCAAGCGGAATATTAATGGTCCAATTGAATTATATTTCTGAATCATCTCATTCCCTCCCAACAATTATTTCTGTTCTTAGGGAACTTCACATGAAAATGCCAAACTAAATAGATTTGTGTTCACTATTCTGCATAGCTTTTGGTTTATGAGATTAATATAAAGCAGATGTCTAAATAGTTTGCTCCTTATTAATTCTGTCTGACATACTAGCATGTGAATGAACTATGTTTAATTTAACAAGCTATAGAATGGTGGGCATCCATGTTGCTTACCTGTTAATAGCAACGGTATTAGGCAGCCTTACTTACGTGTGGCTTTTGCTGTGGCATCAGCATCATAGTGACCACATCACAATTCCCTAGCAGTCTCATGGCAGATTACGAAGAATGTGTGCTTTCAAATTTACGAAACAAATTGGAGTTAATTTTCTAGAACAGTTGCGTTAATCATACTTCCGCCAGGAGGCTGCTATTCACTGACCTTGCTCAGAAGTCGCTCATGTTGGGCATCAACAGACATCATAAATAATCACAAACCTAAGGAGAGCAAAACAGTATCTAAGAGTGGTTCAAACTGTAGCTTCCATTTTATCAATTTACATTAACCTGGCCTATATGTTAGTGGACTTCCCTGCATCCTATCCTGCTAAAGAAAAAACTACCTTGTGTCTTGCCAACTTTCTGTCTCTTTCACTGTCCTTAAGTGATGTTGCTAGTAATCCTTGAACAGTTAAGGTTCTTATCAGTAAACATGTTTGGTATATCTCTTTGCTTAAGACTTTCATTGTCACTTCCCTGTGGAAACTTTAATACTTCTTATTCTCAGATTAAATATTGTCAAATTCATACATTTTCCTACATTAATTTTTCATGTGTCTTACATTAATAAATACTTTTCTACACCAGGAAGAGGAAGGTGTTTGCCTATATTTATTTAAAAATAATTTAGACTTTTACTTTTCACTTTATCTTAGTAAAAATCTAGAAATAGTGATGTTTTACTTTTCAAATGGAAAAATTTATAGATCATCACATGTACTTGTTTGTTTTATATATCTGGGAGATAATTATTTTGTATATTTTGTATATATTTGCTTATTTTGCTTATTAACAAATCTTCCTTTAAACAGGAGTACATTTACTGAAGAGGACTTTCCAATATATATATCCTTCCCTTGCATATTATTTTCCTAAAGATATTATGAATATCTGATTTGTACAAAGGTGAGGATAGAATTCAAAGTCACGTCCCTTTCTCCAGAGCCATCTTTACAGGGACAAGGTCTCAGGCTTTCCTGTTCTGCTTATCATATATCCACAGGACTCCATCTGGGGTTAATTCAATGCAAGGCTGTAGCTCTTTTTATTTACTTTTTCCTTCCTCCTTCTACTTCTACACTTGGGACATTTTTTTTCTTTTCTTTATTTTTGTCACTTAACAATATTTACAAGAACTGTGTTGCTTCACTTACATACTATGAAGTCAGAAAACTTTTCAGAAATACTATACTCAATGCTACATTAATATACATTTGATACTTATAACATACTGCTTTGCATATTATGCAATCACTGTATTTAATAACTTCAAATAAATATTAAATTTACCAAATGACTTACAAATTATTATATACCTTAGGTAAAAGAAAAGTGATTTTTAATGTAATTAATGTGACATTGTCATTCAGCCTGAGATGTCTTGATGAAACCTACTTTATTTTCTTTGATGCTATTTGATACTAAGAACAATACTTTCTGTCTTCCCAGAAAGCATGATGATTCATCTAAAATGGTCTATTTAATGGTGGTAGGGATTTTTTCCCACCATACAAGATAAATCACTTGTCTTTGTTCAGTTGACATTCGAGATGATGAGGAATTCTTCAAATACCTTCACTGTGCTATTTTATGATCTCCTCAGATTCTCTTCAGTCTACTGTAGTATTTGTTTTATCATGCCTTCACTGTTTAAGAAACCCTCGTCTTTTAGAATATTTCTAACTGTGTATCCTCCAGTCACCACTGCCATGGAGTAATTATCATGAACCCAGATCTGCACTGGAGTAGGTGGGCGGGGTTAGAGTTGTCATCTGGATTTCATTAGTGTTTAGGAAAATTCCACCACACATCACAAACATGAGTTGAGGGTTGGGCTTTTTACAAAATAAGGTTCATTCAAAATATAAGGCATAGATTCTTTTGACTCTTTCTCTATCCACAGGAAAGTACAAACTGAACCACAGACATGGGCTGCGGGTGCCACCTGTATCAGCGTGTATTATGTGAGAGAAATCTGGGTCCTCTTCTTATTTCCTTTAATGAAACAAGGAAGAGAAAGTAGCCTCATTAGTGGGTCGATAGAACAGTAGGCCATCTCTCGCAGGCTTTTTTTTTTGGACTGCCAGCCCTCAATTCGTGACATTGAGATTTAATAAAGTTCAGTCTTTAGCTTAGGCTTGTCCCACCAACTCTTATAACTTAAATTGTCCATATCTTTTACTCTTCAGTCTTTTACATGGTTCGGTTAACTTTACTCTGTACTCCGCTTCCTCTCCATCTGGCTGGCAAGTTTACCTTTCTTCCTTTCTGCGTCCTCTCTCTGCCCAGAAGTTCCATCTAGCCTCTTCCTGCTTAGCTAATGGCTATTCATCTCTTTATTAAACCAAGTACACATCTTCACACGGTGTAAAGAATATTCCACGACAACCATCAAATATTATGAATTAATTGCCACCATCTCTTCAAATAAACATGTCCGGGAATGCTGCTTGCCAATTATAGGAATGATTTGTACAATAGTAAATGATATAGAGGATTTAAAATTCCCATTTCATGGTATATCTTGACAAACATGAGCTAAAATGCCCCAATAAAAATGTATGTTGTATGTGTGTTATAGCGCAGAATGCAATGGCCTACCATTGGCTTCTTAAAAGAATATATATGCATGGGTGTGTCTCTGAATGTGTGTGCGAGAGAATGTGCATGTAATTGTACAACTTTATACAATGTTGCGCAAGTTCCAAATGATCTCAGTGACTCTTCTCTAGGAACATTTCATGCTGTGGCAATATTTTCTGCATAATAGAGAAATAAGGGAAACATAAGAAACAACATTGTACTAAACTCAGTGAATAGAGGTTAGAGTCCATATAGATTCCTTTGACAGAAGAGGAATTAATTCCATTTTAGTATTTGTAAATAATAACTTGGTAATCATTAAACTGTGACAACTTCTCCAGGTTACAGGTTTCATAGAATATATCTCAGGGACATTCCTCATCCCAGAGGCTGACAAAGTTGAGTTTTTTGGTTTTGTTTTTTCAATCTTTTAGCAAATTCTTGTTAACTTCATGAAAACACATGTTCCATCTCTGAAATAATGTCACAAGTTCTCTAGAGCCCCTTCATTGCCTTAGGATTTAAGGAATGCCCATAAACCCTATCCACTGCTTGTTAAACTCTACTTATTCTAAACACAGAGGGTTGTTATTTTATGAGTTCATTACTCGAGAGACTCCAGCTATGATCTGTGCAATTAATTCAGACATGAGAAGACCAAATTTCTAGAGCAAATCATCTCCTCCACCCCCACAAAATTGTTTTAACTAACTTTATTTTACACTGTGTCCTGGGGTTTTACTGTGGGGCTATAATTTAGGAAACAATGACACAGGGGAGGCCTTCGCCATTCTTGTAAAGCTGTCATGCAGAGCACTGGTCTTGACTCTCGCTGTCTCGGAACACTTGTTGCTCATGATTCTTCAAGCTTCATGCCATGAAAAGATTTTTTTCCCATATGAACAGACTCCTTTGCCCGATTTGACAGTTAAATAATATATAATGGAAAAGCATACATTCCTTTGATACTGTGGCTTATGGTTTTTATTTATTTTGCTTATTGTTTGTTTTTTTATCCAGCTTTGGGTGTCCTGAAACTCAGTATTTAGAACTGTATTTGGTCTCCAAAATCAAAAATATTCCTAGCTGAAACTCATGACTAGTTGAAAATAATGCAACTGTAAAATGAATTCAATATATTTAAAGAGAAACACATGTACCCAGCAAGGAATCAACATCCTATAGTGCACTGTTAGTACAAGAAAAGAACAAAATATGATTATTAAATTATGTTTTTATCAAATCAATGTCATTCTTCATGACCATAAACTAAAAAATTAACACAGTTTAAGCTATCTTAAGCCAGAGAAGTCAGCATCTGTTTATATCTTAGTTTTTTAGAACCTTCATCTAGTTAGTTCTTGTTAAGCCTTATGTTCTCCTCTGTCTCATGTTGTGAGTCCTCAACTGTAAGCTCATTCTTCATCTAACTATATTGGGCTATCCATGGGGAGTGATAATAATTCATTGCTTTAGCTTCTGCTTTACATGACGGGCTCTATCATCTTACTTACATACATTCTTTGTAAATTTTTTAGTAATATTCAGTAGCTTTATTATTACTAGTTTATAGAAGATTATGTGAGGTTCAGACAATATAAAAACCCATCTAAAGTCACATAGCTAGTTGAGAGTCTAAGTTGAAATCTAAAATCAAGATTAACTGGTTTCCACAGGTCACTACCTATTTCTCCTGGTCTTCATCTGGTAGAAAAACAGATGTTACCCAAGTTATACATTCAGATGTTGAACTTTTCCTTTGCCCAATTTGTTGATATAGTCTTACCTCCCTAAATTCTACATTTGGGTCATCACTGTGAATTAGTGTAGAAAATACCTCTGTCTATTCCCATGGCTCAGTTCTCACCATATAGAGATCATGTGCTTCACAGAGTGAAACAGATGTGATGACATGTGTGAAGGTGGAACATAAACCTGGAACATCATGTAAGTTGGTATCAGCAAGTCCTTCTAATACTTTGTTAATTCAAATGTTGCTGGCCTGTTTTTCTTGGACTTCTTCAATAAATCAACTACAATGAGCCACCTCAAATCTCTTCTGTGTGTAAACAATAATTAATTAGTATGATTATAAAATGTGTCATCTGACTTGGAAACAGGTTTAAGTGAAGGGATTGGGGACATAGTATAAACACTCTGAAGTTTTCTTGGGAACTAGAGGACTCCTCCTGTGATTAATTGCTGGAAATGACAAGCTTAAAAAGAGTCAAAAGGAAGTAAACTCCCCAAAGATGCTGACTGGGTAGGTGCTAGAATGTTCCAGCAGGAGCTGACTCAATCATTGTGCCCTGGTCAGAAAGAACAAACTTTTAGACTGGTAATGCAAAATTCAACCTAAAAGCACCCATAAGGTTTGAAGGACATGGGGTACAGCCAAGATCACAATCGTGTAGCAGGAGCTCAGGCCTCTCTCCTTAGACATTGTTAGACAAAACGATCTATGTCTAGGGGAGTTATTCTAGCTTCAAACCGGCAGCCAGAAACTAGGTTCAACCTAAGAAGCTAAGCAACCATCTGGGACTGGTCTGTATAGTTGTTTTCTCTGACCAGCAGCATGATACACAATTGCTTTCCCAGGTCCTGCAGGATTCAGGTCTGAAGTAAACCTCATACGGTGACCAAGGGAAGGGGTTCTGGGTGGGACTGATTATTTCCTCTATAGAATTTACAAATGACTTTTTTAAAAGACAACAATTATCTGGTATTTCACTTCTGTTTATGAAACTAGATCATGAGAAAAATATAGGAGACATCCTTTCATTAAATGGAAGATTTTATGTAAAACAAAATAAGAACCCTGAAAGAAAAAGCAAGGTTTTCACAAATATGCAACATGAACTGGAATTTGACAATGTCCTGCATTGTGTTAGACTTTTTTTTTTTTATGTCAGAGGCACAATAAACTGGGGATGTACTCTGAGGTTTCAGCTTTCCTAAAATATTTAAATGAGGACAATAAAATAGCAAAACGAACAAGTCTCATGGAGTTGAAACCTGTACTTAGGGATTTTGGAGCAAGAGCCTGAACCTATAAAGAAAAGAAATGCTATAAATAAGAAGGAATGCTTTGGTCTGTGAAGTTTTCCCATGTTTAGTTTAATCTCCTTTGTCCGGAGGACTCTGGTATAAAGGGAGGATAATCATGGTATTGGAAATAGAGATTCATTTTGATGACATTTTGCTCAATTTTACACTTGACTTTAATACTCAACATTTCTGACTTCAGACAAATGAAGGTTCTTTCTACTGTCCAGGGTGTAAGATCTGGATAAGAATATTCATCTCAGATGAGGTGAGATTATTTGATATCAGATTTGGAGTGGTCCCAACGTATATTACATAATGAAAGTGTATTTATTCAATATTAGCTTAGGGGACTGGAGAAATAGCTCAGCAGTTGAAAGCACTGACTATTTTCCAGAGGACTTGGGTTCAATTGCCAGCATCCACATGCCAGCTTAAAACTTGTCTGTAACTCCATTACCAGAGAATCTGATACCTTCAAACAAATACACATAAAATAAAATTAAATAAATTATTAAAAATAAAAGAATTTTAATAAATACATAAATAAGTGAATATCAGATTCATTGTCATTTCAGGAAGAAAGTATTTGAATGGAAAACAACTCTAAGACACTTTTCTTTTTCTTTCCTTTGTTTATTTTGTTTTTTTTCAATATTCCTAAACTGAAAATTTTACATTTCCTGAATGAAGCAATCACCAGGTCTCAGCTTGCAACAGATGGCCTAGCCTGAGTATTCATCAAGGTCAAGGCAGGCACTCAACAGTAAGGGACCCCAGAGAGATGATGAAGCCCTTACAAAAGACCAATGGGAAGTTATCCTCATACAGGGGCTCTTACGGTTGACCTTGGGTGTCATGAGACCAGACAGGAGCTTGCTCAGAGAGCACAGGGAAAAACTGTTTGTTCTCATTGACTCTGTGGACATGGAGTCATCCTTTCTCTGCTGTGAGGAAAACAGGTTTGGGTTTTGTTCTTGACAATAGGGCAGCATCGGTGGTACAGATGAGGCTATTTCTAGAGACTGGCATGTGCACTGAAACTGAGTGGGCAAGCTCAAGCTTCCGCGTGGGCATTCACCATCCAGTTAACTGGGGGCCCAGGTGCAGCAAAACTGTGGCATCGCAAGTGGTACTGAAGCTTTTCTAGATATAGAGGCTAACTTATGGGGTTCTGCCAGCCACCGTAGTCTTAATTTAACAAGGGCTATGGAGTACTTAGTGACAAGGTATTGCTAGACACTGGGAACCAAAGCTATCTAGACTCTATTGTATGTTCATAATCTAACAGACTTGGACAGAGAAATAAATCTTTTAGAGTGTAAAACGTACCATGAAAAAAAATCATGTCATACTGAAGCCCAAGAGGGGATCCCTGATGAAAATGAATGAACCAAAGAGGCAACCCTAAGAAGGGACCCTCAAGAACAGAGGGATCAAAATGACAGAGTGGATGGGGTAAGGAGCATCTTGGGACTGAGAAAAGTGCAGAGCTGAGACTGGAAACCACACATGGTTCTCGAGTCCAGAACAGACAGCAGGAATGTGGCTAGTATGTTGTATTGATTGTCAGGGAATCGGACTGAGCACAGTAGGAGGAGTCAAGGGATATTTTAGGGAGTAAACTATTGAAAAGGTAGGCAAAGCCCCAGGCATGAATTGCAAAGTTGTACAGTTATGAACTTGGACTGAATGGAAAATTGTTGAAGCATTTTAATCAGGGAGTTGGTTTTGTCTCGTTTCCATATGTACAAACCTGTCCTCTATTTCTAGAGTAAAACAGTTGGAAAGGGATACAAATAAAAGTGAAAAAGAATTAGAAAGTCATCTGAATGAGAGTTCCAGAGGCTTCGACTACATCTGAGGGAAGGAAGTTACCTTGCATCTATATCACTAGCTAGTCGGAGCCATCAGATAGATATTATTTAAAATTATAAATATAAACTGCATCATGGGATGTTATGATATTAAATAAATGATTATCTATGTGCGCCAGAGCCCAAGTTTATAGCTACATACTCAAAGAATACAAAGTTTTATATTCACATACTCTGAAGGCTTGGCTTCTTCTCTGTAGAAGTTGTATCACCCAGGTGACTAGCACAGAAGTTCCTGAATTACTGCGTATCACAGCTCTGAAAATGTGAAACCCTTTGGAAAGAACATCTGAAGTCTGAAGGCAAAGTCTTGCAAACTTTTTACTTCTAGAATAAGGAAGGAACATGCTGTTACCACTTTAGAGTTACATAAAGGGTCCTTACAGGGTTTAAAAAAGATTTTATTTATTATTTTTATTGAGAATTTATACATCCATATAGTTGTTACTGGAACAAATCTTCACCTAATTCCTTACCTACCAATATTTCCCCATCCTCCACTACTTTTCCCTCCAACTTCATATGACCCCCACCATCCCCATCTCTCTTCTCTGCCTAATCTACCGAGTGCACTTACTGCGGCCTGTATGTGCATAAGTATAGGATCACTTATTACTACATCCCTGAATGGCCCTCTTTGGTCTAGCAAAGGCTTTCACACTAAAGACATCAGCTACTTCTGGCACTTTCAATCTTTTTTCCAATGATCCCTGAGCCTGGAGTAAGGAAGTATGGTACAGATGTTCCATTTAAAGGTTAGTAGCATTCCACAGACTGTTATTTTCTATGTTTGACCAATTGTTGGATCTTATTAATCACAATCTGCTGGAAAAAGAGGTTTCTCTGATGAGGGTTCAGAGATGCACTAATATATGGGTGTAAGGATAAGAATTAAGAAGGTTGTTTAATACTGTGTCCTCTTAATAGAGTACCAGTATTAGACTCCCCTGTAGGGATCATGACCAATTCAGTTATAGATTTTTCAGTCATTACTTGAACCAGGCAGGAGTTACATCTTGTGTAGCAGACTTTAAATTCCATCAGAAAATGTTTGGTTACTTCCATAACTTTTGAAAAACCATTGCACCTGTGGGCATACCTTGCCAGGCCAGTAGGTGAATACAGTTATTCTCAGGTATCATAAATAGATCCTTCTGGCACCATGAAAGCTAGGCAGTGGGATGAAGCCTTCAGTTGAGTACTTGCCTGATTTCTCCAGCCCTGTAATTCACGTATGTTGTATCATCTTCAATCAGATCTTATTACCAAGTTCTGAAGGCCACCAAGAACAATGACAATATCCAATAAAGTTTGTGGAGATAGTCTATCAGATAACATCAACCAACAACTTGAAAAGAGGGAGCACATACTTAGCACTGGGATTTTATTTGATAGCTTATGGTGTTTATAATATAACTCCATTTAAATATCAATAGATTAGATAGATAGATGATAGATAGGTAGGTAGGTAGATACATAATGATTGATAGATAGATAGATAGATACATAATGGTAGATAGATAGATAGATGATAGATAGATAGATAGATAGATAGATAGATAGATAGATAGATAGATGATAGATAGAGATATGGATAGATAGGATGTAGGGTGAAGGGGTATTTTATGAACTGCTGTTGGGTATATAAACTGTTACAGGCACCATGAAAGTTAGTGTAGAGGATCCTCAAAAGGCTAGATATAAATCTACCCTAGAAACCAAATGTATCATTTCTGTGCATAGTCCATAAAAAAATCTATGGCCTACTACAAAGATATTTGCTCATCCATGTCAATTGTGGCTATGTCTGACATAGCCAGGAGATGCAAACCATAGGTGCACATTAACTGATGATTTGATGATGACAGTATGTCTCATGTACACATTGGTATACTATTCAGCTTTAAGGAAAAGCGAAATTATAAAACCTGTAGAGAAATTAAAGGAACTTGAAATCATCATTCTAAAGTTGATAACTGAGTCCCATAAAGACCAATGCCAGAAGTTCTTAGAGACATTTTGTGTGTGTCTAGTGAAAGATCCACCAGAATCACAAAAGTCATGATGGTACTATTTTGTAATGAAACTTTATCCTGACTTATATAATTTCCCTTTATGAGCTGCAACAATGCTTTTCAAATGAAGATGTATCTTCCTGATGAATCAGAAAGGATTGAAAAGTTAATTATATGTAATATATTGATTATATATAATAATTAATATGTAATATAATTAATATATAATATATGTTAGTTATATATAATTAACTTTACAGTTATGCATATATGTGTATGTGTGGATGTATGTGTATATATGCATATATTTGTGTGTGTGTATGTGTGTTTGTGTATGAGAGAAAATCTTTGATTGTGGTAAAATATCTGGCAAAATAGAAAAGAATAAAATAGCAATTTCTTATCCTCATCTTACCATCACATTGCATTAAACCAATTTAATATTTTTCTTCCCAGTGACCCTGAGCTGCTTGCCTTACTCTGCTGTAAGTTAAGCCTTGTGTTTATCCTGGGACATTATTCAGAAAGTTATTGACTATTGAATGGGGAGCTTTCATGAGGAACTTAAATCTGAATTAGCATAAACACATATATGTATGTTTAAATAAAACTTAGCATTTTAAAACGATAATCCTAATGAAGCATTTTTCCAGAAGGAACTTATTTTAAACATTGTTACTGTATCAACAAAAATGTCCCATGGAGACTGGGCAGTGGTAGTGCACCTCTCTAATCCCAGCACTCTGGAGGCAGAAGCAGGTGGATCTTTGTGCGTTCAAGGACAGATTGGTATACAAAGTATGTTCCAGGACAGCCAGGGATGCACAGAGAAACCCTGTCTTGAAACACTAAAAGAATGTCCCACAGAAAATCAACAAGTTTCTGGGTGAAAAAGATTTTGCTAGTTGGCTTAACAAAGTACGATTACTTGTTATATTGTGGCCTGATACTGGTGTTCATGTATCATGTAAAAACGGGAATAATTAACTGTGTTTTAAAAATGAAAGACTTGGTAAAGTTTCCACATTGTTTAGTTATGAAAGTAGTTAGTTAAACAGAATAATTAGGAAGGAGCTGTGCATTTCAGGTGCTGAGAGCAGACAGAAGCCGCTAGTATTGTTTGCCTTCAATGTCGCTGTAGTTGCGTTCACATTAGGCCTCTACAGATAGTATGATGCCCATAGACCAGTTTTGTTGTTTTTTTTTTTTTGTTTTTTATTTATTTATTTATTTTTCCATACATTGTTTTGTTTTATTTTTTCCATTCAAGAACATAATTAAAGAAATAAAATTTTTTTCCTTTCTTCCCCTTCTCCCGGTCCCCTCCCACTACCCCCCCACCCCTCCTCCCTCCCCCTTCTTCCTTGAAAGAGGGCATGGTGCCCTGCCCTGTTGGAAGTCCAAGGCCCACCC
>PVIU01001622.1:0-34105 GCA_004026605.1 Ondatra zibethicus | reverse complement strand
TGAAAGAATAAGGGATATTTGACTGAGATTAGATCCCGGTGTGGTATAAAAAATGTCCAAGTTGTGGCTGAGTCTTTTTCTATATAATCACAAGATGTATATTCTAAAAGTCAGTTGCCCCATAGTATCTCATTTGGTTTGTACTGATCTCCTTTTTAAGAGTGACAAAATGGGTAGGAAACACAGGCACATTAAAAATAGAAGCACTCACTACATTTTCTGTGTCTACAAATAAATAAAGCATTTCCTTATTTTGCTGTTTATCTGGAAATCAGATCTGTGTTTTAAAATCCTCCATGGAAGCATACTTCTTCCACGAGATGCCCATTATCACAGACACCGCACACCATTTGACCTACATTCCTTTATTGATGCACACCTCCTTTTGAAAAGAATAGCCATGTTCACATCACATTTAATTTACTTAAATTAATCCCATACATATTTGTCTACAGAGCTGTGAGATCCTTGCTAGGATAAATTACACTTATTCATTCTTAGCCCAGCACTTGCGTTACATTTGGAAAATCTCACGTGCTTCGTAATTCATAAATTCACATACTCATGTGCTGTGATAGCTAATCTTGTCTATTTGATTAGATCGAGAGACACTGAAGAGATTCCTCAAGGACACTTGTGAGTGTATCTGTGAGGGTGATTTCTGAAAGAATTAGACCATACAAGCTCTGAACTAATCAATGTATTTAATCAATTGACAGATTCAAATTGCGAATAGACTCTTAGAGATGAAGGAACAGTAGGTATGGGGGGGCACACTTTTAAATGGTTTACTTTGGTCAGGGCACTCTCATTGTATTCTCAAACTCTTTGACCACCATGAGGTGAGAGCCTCGGCTCTACCTTGCCTTTGCCATCACCTTTCTCATTGTTTTAAGACTAGAACCCAAAATGTCAAGAGACTATGGGATGCCTTGCTAGAATTGATACAGTGGGGAGGGGCTTTGTCCTGCCTAAACTTAATGTGCCAAGCTTTGTTGTCTCCCCATGGGAGGTCTTACCCTTTCTGTGGAGTGGAAGGGAGGTGGCTTGCCAGGGGAGAGGGGAGGTAGAGGGTAGCAGAAGGATGGGAGGAAGGGGGAACTGTGGTTGTTATGCAAAATTAATATAAATAAATAAATAAAGAGACTGTGAACTGAAATAAATCTGTGTTTCTTTTAATAGTTTGATTTGGTTATTGGTGACAACAACAAAATGTGACTTGCAAATATTTTCATTTAGAACACATGAGCCAGTATACTAGATGTGGACAAGGCCTATTGTAGCCCTGAAAATGTTGTATGTCTGGATTTTACTTTCTAGAATCAATGCATCTGAGAATATGAGATAGGTGTTCAGATAAGCCACTATGATTAAATGATAAATTGTGCATACAACTGGAAGACCATAGATGATTAAAATATATCTGTTCACTTATTTTTTACTTTCTTATAGGTTTGGAACTCAGGTATGGATAATTGATAGTGGCACGACAATATCTTTTATCTCAGAACATCACAAAATAGGTTCATACTACTAACAAAACACAGTTTTAATAATAAAATTATTGTCAGTCTAGCATGCTGTCTTCAGGAATAAGAGAAGAGATGAGAAGTACTAGGAGTAAGAACTCCACTCTCTGGTTTAACCCAAGGATGCCACACAATCTCCTTGTAAACATAAGCAAGATACTAATCCTCCTTCTGTTCAGTTTGTAATATAATCACGTTTGACATATGGACTCATTGTAGAGAAGAACTGGTGCGTTTGTAGTCACATCACATAGTAACCCCTCATGAAATATCAGTTTCCATTATTCCCTGTAAGAGTTCATAATAACTCATAAGGGACACAAAATTTCTGATGTTGCTGGAGTTCCTTGCGCTGGTAATTAGGAAGTCTTTATAACTGTTCTACCACACCAAGCTACTTTTAATTTAAAATTTTAATTTGAGGATAATTGTAGGTTCACATACAGTTATGATTAATTATATGCCAATATAATCTCTACCATTTACATAGTCCCCAAAGGGGAATCATCTTGCAAAAGTATGGTATATCCCAATGGTACCATTTTTCACTGAGCACAGTTCAGAATTAGTTCCATCTTTAGAGAACCACCATACTGCCACTTTTTCTCCTGCATGCCAAAAATAGCCACCACTGTGCCCTGTATTTTCATAAGTCTGCGATTTCATCTTGCTATGTAAAGGGAAACATACATGTTAACTTTTGTATTGGCTACTTCCACTCTTGCAGGCCCATATTTCTACAAGGTATGGCGACCAGAATCTCAGGCCATAGCTTGCACTTGCCGCACAGGAGGTGGTACCTAGCCTGTAGCCATCTCTAACAAAAGGTCAGGATGTTGTTCTGATCCTTCTTTGTAATTTGGAAGATGCCTAGAAAGAGATGCTAATTCGCCTTATGTGACAAAGCTGACTTACAGAGCAGAAAGATAAAAAGACATGATAGAGCAGGCATAGGTAGACGTGTGGACATGACCACAGCCATTCACCTGGTTACCTAGAAAGCAGAATGCTAATAAATTCCACCCTCGGTTTACATTTTGCTATAAAGGCTGTTTGGAGAATAAACACGAGGAATTTCAGAATGTAAACTCGGGATTTCATAAGGGATCACTAAAAATCTCCCAAGTGAGTTGTGTCTTTAATCCCACGCCTCCCCTCTGGTCCGGGGAAATAACTTAGGGTCCTGGCTGGCACCAGACCCTGAGACATTCTGCAAAACTTACTGCGGATCCATGCAAATTGACACCATGCATCATCAGTTTATTTTTTTTATCAATGAGCAGTGTAATTATACTTTCGTCCAACCATGGTTGATACATTCACCTCTGAGGCTGGAATACAGTTCACTAACCACGTGTTTGCTTATCGTGCTTGAAGCTATGGGATCTACCTCTAGCAAGGCGGGTCCATGGTGGACATTGAGGAAACTCCTAGAAACAGTAATGCTGTGAGCATAGACAGGCATTTTAATAGTTATTTTACCATGTGGATTTAAATGTTATGAGATACATGGAGGTAGTTTTGGGTTGTAGCTTGCAGCCTGTGTCTGTGAAAAATATATCCCAAAACAACGTCAGTAAGAAAGAGTATTTTATCATACTATCTATGGTCCATCACTGAGAGTAGGTTGGACAGGAATTCAAGGCAGGAACCTGGAGGCAAAAACTGAAGCAGAGACCATGGAGGAGAGCTTCTCACCTGCCCACAGTTGGTATCACTGTTGTATTTCTATTCTTCATGGTCATGGTTATTGTTTTGTTGTTGTTGTTGTTTGTTTTCCTTGTTTGGAAGAGCGTTTTTACATTGCATATGAACATGTGGTCATACAACCTTTTTTTTTCTCTTTTCTTTTCAAGGCTTATTTTACCTTACTCATCATAATGTTTCTAGATTTATCCAAGACTGTGGCAAATGACAAGATACTGTTTCTTCTATAGAAAGAGTAGTGGTCAATTGTGTAGATACAGTATCTATTATTTTTATTACTATTATTTATTTTTGTTATTTTGTTTATGTGTGTATCACTATGCATATGAATGTATGTATATAAAGATTTTGTTTTTTACTTGTTGTGTATGTGTAAGTACGCCCTCATCACATGGCCAGAAAAGGAAAAATTTCTGGAGTTGTTTATCTACTTCCAACACATGGAGCCTGGGTTTAGAACTCAGTTATCAGGATTATCTGCTGGTGTCTTTACCTCCTGAGCCAGGTTTTCATTTGTGAAGCCCATTTCACATGTGAACCAGAGTTTTCATTTCACTGCATTGATACCCACGCGTTCAGTGTCTAGATCTGATGGTAATCACATGTATAGTTCTCTAAGAAAGCACTAAACTGATTGTCAAAATAATCATATTATTTTAATGAAGTGTGTTGTCTACATTGTCACCAACATTAATATTAGTTACATCTCGTTCTCTCTCCCAGTGTTAGAAGTTCTGTAAGACTGAACTATCACAAGAAATGCTGTGTGACATCCTGTACAGTCCTGAATCCCTGTCACTCTACCTGGGTCTGCATTGTTTCTGTGATACCTGTTGGCTTAGGCTAACCCTTAAAATAAGTTAAAAGGTTCAATATGTTAAAAATTATGATGATGCTTTTGTTGTTAAATATGTCCAGAACAATCATTTGTTCTTCACAAAATAGCACGAAATACCAAAACCTAAACTTCATAGTAAATGAATTTAAGATTAAGGAAGGTTCAATCACTTTCAAGGAGCATAGATAGAAAATGAAAAACTTGGAATTTGAACTGAAAAATGCCCAATAATATCACATAGATTTTCATGCAAGCAGTGTGCATTGATGCCTGCCTGTTACCATTACACACAGGGGCATGGTGCTATGTTAATGTAATCATAACTATAATTTCTAGGAAGGTCCTCATATATGGATGATCATCACATATGGCAATGTTTTCATGGGGGAAAATAGATGCATTTAAATTGTAGGAAGAGATGAGATGTTCTAAATGTCGTTTTGTGTAGCCATAGGGTAGAAATGCAATGGAGCAGCAGTCAAGCTACATTGCCTCAAAAATCCATTGCCTAAGTGGGAAATTGTACCACTATATATTCATTATCTTTAATCACATATTATATAAAGACAATACTGTAAGTAATGTGGATAATCATTGAACAAAATTTGGAGACTAAAATCTGATACAGATTATCAGCAAATGTGATCAGAACATGGAAGGAAGGTTTTTTGTACATAGTTATGCTCAGTCTCCCAAATCTTTCCAGCTTCATTGTATCTGTCTTTGAGAGAGAGATGTCATTCACTTTCTTGTCTTTCATTCATACTAATATATGATGAAAATATAGATTTATTTTCAGTTAAACATTTATTCCACCATCTTCACAAAGAAGTATGATCTACAGATTGGTTTTTGTTGAGACCAGGATGGAGTGTTTCTTCATTTTTAACACAGAGATGAAAAGACAAGCTTAAAATTTGCAAATGAATTGAATAGTTATTTTGTCCAAAGAAAATATGCAAATGGATGTAGGCACATGGAAAGATATCCAGTATTCTCAAGCCTTAGTAAAATGCTAATCAAAATCTCAATGAATTAATCTTTTATACCTATCAAGATAATGACCGTCAAAGCCCCATAGAATAACAAATTTTTCCAAGAGTGAAGAGAGAGTTGAACCTGTGCCTTGCTAGGAAGAATGAAAAGTGATGTAGCCATCATAAAGCCTAGTGGAATGACGTTTCAGTAAATAAAACGAAGAATCAGCACATAGTCTAGCAGAGCCACTGTGTATTATCTACTTTTCCATTGCTGTAAGAAAACACCATGGCCAGGGCAACCTATAGAAGAGTTTATAGAAGAGTACATATAAGCCAAAAATGAGAAATATGAGTCCATTCTTGTGGGGAGGAGACTCTGCAGGAAAAAACAGGCATCGCGGCACCAGCAGGAAGCTGCAGGCTCACATCTTGAGCAACAAAATAACAAAGGGGAAGCAGGGAGGATGAGCTGGGAGTGGCTTGAGTCTGGAAACTCTCAAAGCCAGCCCGGTAGCAACACCCTTTCTGCAGCAAGGCCACATATCTTGAACCTCCCAAATAGGACCACCAACTAGGAATCAAGTGGGCAAATGCCTGATTCTGCAGAAAATATTTTCATTCAAACCACCACATACTGCTAGTCATATCCCCCAAAGTCACTGAAAATAGAGACCCACACATATATTTGCACACCCCTGTTCACACCTGTCTCCGTGCGTACAGGCAAAACATAAACAACAACCCAACTAACTATCCAATGGCGCACAATGTGACGCGCACCTACAACGAACAAATGTTTACACTTCAAAATGAGTGCAATTCTGAAATTAAAATGATAAACTTTGAAAACGATATACAAAGTAAAATAAACTATTCTTAAAACAGCAATTAATGTTTCTATTTAGATTACACTCATAGTAGTTCAATAATGGAGGCTGATTACTGATGATTTCAGGAACTTTGAGTGGGGTTTGGGGTAGGGAGCTCATACTTAATATGTTCAGAGGTTCAGTATAAAAAATTTAAAATGTTCTAGAGGAGAAGGCCATTGGTGTTTGCACAACAATCTGAATGCATTCAGTGTCACTGAAATGTATACCAAAAGGGTAAAATGATCAGTTTTAGATTATGTATATTTTATCACTACAATGAAAAAGGGGAGTATCTCTTTACCATATTGCTCCTCTTATTAATTATATCAATTACAAATAATTAAATTGGAGCAAATCTCAATTAACAATTCATGTATTGCCTATGTTTTTAGTGTTTTATTTTTAAGAGAGAGTTAAGAGTTTCATGTGTGTACCTTTAAAAAGTGGATTTATTACTGAGAGTGATAATATTTCCTGTAGATGTCAATAATACTCTCACATACCATTGTGTGTACAGGGCATCATATTATTTTGCTTTGTTGAGCTCATTTGCTTACTACCAGAACCCTAAGGACAGGCGCTGTCACTACTGTCTATCCTTAGGCCAGTAAGCAAACTCTATCCTGACATGTTTTAGTGATGTGACTGTTTACTTAATGGGGTCAAACAGGAAAAGCACTCAGGGGATTATCAAGGCACATCTTTCTGAATGTTTGCAAAAATGTTCATACAGAGCAACATGGATGTGAGAGGCAACATCCCACAAGCTGGTGACACACAATAAGAGGAGAAAAAAGAAAACTAGTCACTGAAGGAATTATCTGTTTTATGCCAGTATCCTGTGGGTCCTTGTTCTTTGCCCTCACATCCCATGATGATGAACCGAGACCGCTAAAATCAGCCAAACTAAGCATCTTCTATAAGTTGCCTTTCTCTGGCATTTGTTAGAATGAGGGAAAGATGAACACAAATATATGGTCCAAAACACAAAACTCATTCACGGAAGCTCTACGATGTGCATAAAGTCTAGAAATACACCGTGTACTTACAGTTATGTGCTTCTTAGCTGGTAACCTTGGCTATTACTCATGATCCTGATGACCAACCCCACCACTGTGCCCCCTTGCTTGATAGTTGTGGAAAACCTTTCATGCCACACATCAGGACTGTGAAAAGAACGTTCATTCATCATCTCAAACGTCACCCCTTTAAGTTCCAGGAGCTTGAAAAGTGCCGGCTTTGCTTTTGTACCTCCAGGTGTGAGAGCAATGCCTGGCACATGATGTGTGCAAAATAACCGCACATGAAAGAGGGATGTAAAGGGGATACATAAGTGGAATCGTTTCCACTTCTTTAGCTGGAAACTATTGTTCCTTATATCCTTCTTCTATCTGAAACTGATTGAAAAATAATGTGGTCAAGTTCCTGTTCAGACAGACTGATAATGATAAAAGGAACTCTAGATTCTGCTGGTGGCTTCATTAACATCAACACTGAAGTGAGCCAGCCTCACACTAACACAGGGCTGTAGGAATCTGTGAACTGATCCCTATTCCCCCCAAAAGGTTATCTCCTACATAAATACAACTATTACACACACACACACACACGCATACACACACGCACACACACGCATGCACACACACATGCACACACATGCACGCACACACACACACATAGATAAAACACATAGATAAAACACATAGATAAAAAATACAACTACTATATGTATATATATGACAAAATCACAGAAAACTACATGTTCAAGCATACCTATAAGTATCATTGGAGTATTATTATTTTTTAATTACTGACAAGCTTTTACCTTTAGAGTAGAATACAGAAAGTTCAAAGAAAAGTGGAAAAAAATGCTCATCTACTTATCAGCAATACCTTTCAAAATTTATAGCGTATTAAACAAATAGAAAATTCCTAGATATTGGGTTGTGTCTACAGATGTCCTATGAAATGAGAAAGAATGGTATAGCTTATGCTCTAATTTGGGAAAACAGATGAATTGTTTTCTTCCTGGACATGAGGCTAATGGAACTTAATTGGAAATTTAAGTCAATTTTGCCTCACTTCACGCCAGAAAAAGGAAAGTACACACAGACAAACCAAAAGGACATGTTTTGTTTTAAGTAAGCAGATACTTGATGCAAAAGCAATTCTTTGTGTTTTCCCCTGTATGAAATTAACCATCTCATTCAAGCAAAATTGGTTTGGGTACCATTATCACAATGCGCATGAGGCGGTGTATTTTATTTTCAAGAGAATAATGGGACTGCTATTTGTTTGTTGGTTAGGTGGTTGGTTGGCTGTTATGAGGGAGCAGGTGTGAAGGCTGCCTAGATAATTGCCCCAATCAATTACTTTATCTGTTTTTTTTAGGGCTGCTCTGAATAAGGATGGTAGAGTGGCAAGTGACCAGGGCTGCTTGCTTGCTAGGTAATAAACTTCAATTCTGACAAATAGCCAGGGGCCTCTCACTCTTAACTGCACCAGAATGAATGGTGTGCCTCTAGTCTCCAGGATGTTTTACATTTACAAACGAGACAGAAATTGTGCATAGCTCTGAATTATTAAAAGGGGGGAAATTTATGGCCACATGTTGCCTAAAAATGTACACCAAGAGAATGCATTCTGTAGCAGGTTAAAAAACATGCTTGAGCTTTTCTCAGTGGCATGTTATTGGGCATGGCAAGCTTCACATATGTTGTATTTATTGTGTTTTCTTAATTGCTGTGAAAATACAATCCACACAAAATATTTTGCCATGAATAAATTTGAAAAAGTTAAATAACAAAATTTAAACATGCCACACTCTTCATGTAGACATTTGTATACACATAATGGAGGTAAATGTAACATAGTCATTAACCATTTATTCACTTCTGAATAATAGAAATCAAAATATTTTGTTCTTTTCATAGTTCAAATTTCAAGGTTATTCTGTAAGAGAAATGAATTGTGGAGTGTTTTTTTTTTGCAGATGTTTATTGATGCATGTTATTGAGCGTATATTCGGGTTCAAGTATTTTCCTAAGAACAACAGGGCACAGGGCAGTGAAGCAGGCAAAAACAACTTCTTCCCTTAGTGAATACACATTCTAGTGTGAAAAAGTGACATGGCAACATTAATTATATTAACAGTATTGTAAACAATAGCCAATGCCATAGAGATTATAAAAATATAGCAACTTAAAGGGACGTTTCATTTATAAAATGATCAGTCCAGGTGAGCATTAGTGAGATGACATTTCAACAAATATTTGGAGCAGGTAAAATGAAGTCGTGAAGCTAAAAGGGAGAAAGTGTTCCAGGCATACGGAACACCCTATACAAACACACTGATACAGGAGTATGTCTGCCACATACGATGAACAACAACGAGCTGATCCTGCCTACAACAGAGTATGAACATGAGGTGCCAAGGTCAGAGATAATCTTGGTTAGAGTATAAGTAAGATCCTTGACTTCTATTGCAGTTGAAGAAGAGATCTAATCTTTCTTAAGGTTTTCAAGCTACCATTGCACTGGATGTATAATGCGTAGATTTTATAAGGACCGGCATAGAAGCAGCAGCCTCAGTCAGGAGTACAAGGCAACAAAGATGAGGGTGGCCTAGGTGAGGGTGCAGAAAGAGTGAAAAGTGGGTACATTCTGAAGGTTGAATCAAACACATTCTTGGCTTGTACAAGAGAAGAGTCCTTAATAATAGTTCCAGAGATGTTTGCTTCAGAACTGGAATGGATAGTGCTTCTATTAGCTGGAAAATGAAGACTCTGCATGGTAAGAATTTGTGTAGAAAATAGGGCATCTATTTTGAATGTGTTCTCGTTTATAGGACACATAAATATTCTACTAGGAAAAAATAAGCCACTATTGTCTCTTACAGATCTTGTTTTCAAGATACACACTGGCTTGAAAATATAATTTTGAGGATTGCTAGGATTTCTGAGGATGGAAACACTGGAACTTTTAAGATTTGGATAGATACAGTTTTCAAAGCATATTGCCGACAGGCTAGAGAGCTAGCTCCATCAGTAAAGTTCTTGCCTTAGGGGCACAAGGATGGGCTTTTCATCCCCAGGACCCATGTAGAAAAAGATATCCAGAGTGGCACTTTTAACTCTAGCTTAGGCAGGGAAGAGACAAGTGGATCCCAGGGACACACTAACTAGTACACCAACCCAGCCTGCTTGGTGAGTTCCAGGTCAGTGAGTAAATGACAGCTGAGGGATAATACCTCCAGTTGAGGGATTTATGTGCTCATGCAAACACAGAAACATGCACCCACTCACCCATTCGCTGCTACTCGACCACACACTAAAGGGATCTGTGGAAGGGTATCCAAAAGAGCAGGAAAAGCTCAAACAGAAAATCTTTCAAAGCAAAGTAAATATGATATATCCCAAATAGGAGCCATTTAATAGAACATAGAGGGGAATTGGATTCTGCAAGGGGAGACAGCTTCTCCGAAGAGCTTTGTTGTTTTTAGAAGGTGAGAAAATGACAGGAAGCAGAATAGAAAATCTAGTCAAAGAAAGTAAGTACTGTTTGATTCCAAAAAAGATCCATGGGAGAAAATATAAATGGCAAAAAGAGGTAGAGGGGAGAACATAGGACAAAGACCTTGAGTGAGTGCCGGATGTGCAGTTGAGAAAAGGTCAAGACAAAGACAATTCCGATGATGATCTTAGACGCGACATTGGAACAGGTAGTATTTTTCAGCTTGTTTTCATTTCCATAGTGAAGTTGGGTTGTAGAACTAGTATGTACACATGTACTACTGAGCATACACAGTTAGATCTAAAAAAAATACTACTGTGGATTTTATGTTGTGGGAAATATACTTCCAGGGGTATACACGTTAAGGATGCTTAAGCCGCATGAGGGGTATTGTTACCAGAGAAAGATTCTCAAGTTTTTGAAATGTGACTAGAACAGGAAATACGTGTTATTTTGCCAAATGAATGTAAGGCAGGGGGAGAAATTACCATTGAAAATTTTGGAATAAGAAAATAAGCAGTTGTGTTTGCAGGCTGATAGGAGGAAGAACTGGCATTAAAAAATGGCAGCTGGAGATTCCATGTTAACGGAGGACAATCTGAAACGCTCCCTTCAGGCATGTGGGATGAGTTCAAACGTTAATGATTGATATGCACAGATGTATGCAAAGATTCTGTAAATGTTGTTAGCTCAGACATGAAAGGTGGAAGATAGCGAACTACTTGTCAGTCTGGGAGAGTAGAATGGAGTGTCACAGCTGCGACGGGAGGGCTCGGAAGAAAGAGCAGCGGTGGTGGTTGAGGGAAGAGATTACATTTGAAAATATTCAGGAAGAAAAAGCCACCTTGGTTTATATGGTTTTAAGGCATACATAAATAATTTGCTGGAGGAAATGGAACGACAGAGATCAGGGTATGGCTTAGTGACAACATTAAATGAAGTGGAGATAAAGGTTTAGGGAAAGGGGTTGACAATGTTATGATAGAGTTAAGTTAAAATTTAAAGATAGAAGAAGGAGTCTTGGACTCAAAGGCCAATATTTGATGGCAATAACCAATTTAAAAGCCATGAAAAGAGATTCAAAAATCAGTTTGCAACAAACCCCAAGAACAAAGCAGGGCAACACACGGATGTCAAGGTTGCAGGCTAAGTCCTTCTGAGGATGAGGCTCAGAAGCGATTGCCCTTTCACTCAGGTTTGCCTCTGATTTTCAGAGAATGAATTAGCATGCTCTAATGATTCCACGTGGAATTCTCGTGAGTTTTGAAACACAGGGCATGAATGTCTTAGTATTGTCCTTGACACCTTTATGCTTTCCAAATAATTAATATGTCACTATAAAGCACTTACATCTGAATTGATTTTGTTGATCGTATTCCCCAGCTAGTAATTCTCTATAAAAGTCTGCTTTAGGGGAAAAGGAGAAAAGAAAAAGAAACACTTTTGTCGTTGTTGTTGTTGTTGTTGTTGTTGGGACTTAAGCTGAATGAGGTAGGCTGTCTTTGGCAGAAGAAGTCATTAGTTCCCAATGTGGTCTCTACTGATGACACCTTTTCTCTGTAAATGTAAGGAGCTTAGCGAGTGGCTAATGTTTCTGCCCAGCTGCCAATATCAGCCAAAGTGCTATGAAAATCAACACTGCACTTTTTTCAACTTTTTAATCCAACGCCTCCTCTTCAACTTTCTTCGTTAGAACTACAAATAACCCAGCATAAAATCAAGATAATTTATTAGGTGTCATGCATGACATACTTTATAGTCCTAAGCTCATTTAGGTTTCCGAATTGGACTGCTTAAGTGGTATTAACCCTAATGCAGGTGAAGAAAATAGATGCCTGAGCAGGTTATTTTTCAGAATTGAAAAAAAGAGTCATTTTCAACAATATCTACTTTCTATTATACTGTACTGCTTTGGCACATCAACAAAACAAACAAAAATTCAAAAAAATGGATAAATCTGACCCCAGGGGGTTGAGGGAAACATTCATTGCTGTGCATCTGGAGGGTCATTGAGAATTATCTCCCAAGAAGTATTTGTCTGCTGTAGAGATGGAATCCCATGAAAGCCTCTAGCTGTCCTTTTGTTGCTTGAATGCTGTATTTCCCTGATGCTTTGGGAACGATTTGAGTCTTCACAATGAAAGATGAGACCTTTATTGTGACAGGACAGCAATCTAATTTATCTCTGACAACGTTTCCCCCTTCACCTCACATAAATGATGTCATTCCCTATAATGTAGAATATAAAGCAAGGCAGAAGTCATCTGGGGCAAACAATGAACAATGTCTTTAGTTTCTTGTGAGCATCACTGTGCATTCATCCCCAGGGTCTCCAAAGGTAGAGATTGAGTACTACACATGGCTTAGGAAACCAACCGAACAGGATCATTCTAAAGATAAACTGGCATCATTTGAACAATGTGACCACAGTGTCGCTGACTCCTGACGCATTTTCCTTTTATTTCTTGCTCTTTTCTGTTTCTAACCGGGGGGCTGTACCATAGAAAACAGCTTTGAATTTCACAAACAATTGTGTGTGTTACTAATATCTGTTTAATACAGGTCATGGCAATTAATAAGCTTTCAGATTAGAGGTTAAAATATTAAAGTACATATATAAATATATTTGCATACACAGACACACACACGCACGCACACACACATATAATATATATATTCTAGAAATAGCCCCAGATATTCTAATGGAGTATGGGCATAATAGAAATAAATGTTTACACAAAGTAAAGAGAATAGAGACCAAGGAACTGGCTAGTAACTATGTTTTGACAGGAATATCAAATAGGTCAGAATTTTAATAGAAAATTGATATTAGAAGGAATAGCAGTTGAGACTTTGCAAAGGGAATAAACTCCAGGCAGAGACAGGGGCGGGAATGGCTAGAACTGCAGACCATATGTTCAGATGTGCACACAACTGATGCTAATATAATAAACAGGCAAATAGAGAGATGACGTAACTTATATCTTATCTCACCTGTAGTGCTAAGGATCCAGACTCAAGTTCAAAGAAAAGGAAAGACACTGGAGAGCTGTTCTTCTAGAAATGCTAAAGTTTCACCTGGGTGAAAAGATTATTTCTCAGGCCTTTTACTCTGATGACTCCTCACATCTTATGCCGCCTCCTGCAATGAGTTAAAGAAACAGGATATGTTCTTGGTTTCATACACGAAGCTCCCACTCTCTCTTTCCAGTGCCCCTGATGGACTCCTAAGTTGAGCCACTAACAAAATTATCATACCTCACCTGGTTACTTTAACTACACTCCCAATGACCACTTTTGTCTCAGATGTAATTTATCTAACACCTAAAAGATGTTTCTATTCACAATTATGACCTTATTACTTATTGAAAAGTGTTACTATATGTAATATTTCTGGAAAGCTGGGATAAAAAGGTTAAAAAGGATTGAAAAGATGAATATGTTTAAATGCTTTGAACATTGTAAAATGTCTATGTATGAAAATGCCATATACTATCCTATAAATATGCATAAATTTTAGGTCAATCAAAAATAAAAACTACTTGAAATTGCCTTATTAATTTATTTTATTATTTAATACTTATTTTATTACTTAAACATATGCAAAATTGTCCACAAAGCTCTGAAAACTTTTAATATGTCCCACTTTTCCAAGCTTATAATGTGCCATTAGCCTACTGGTTTTAATACCCCATTTTTACTAGCGTTGACTCATCCTTTACTGAGGTTGTGCAAACTTTGCCTTTGTAGGTAAGAATTTTCCTCTGCCACGCACCTTAGTGTGCTAGCTGGTGTTTTGTCAATTTGATATAAGATAAAAATAGTTTGGGAAAAGGGAATTTCTATTGAGAAAATGCTGACACAAGATTGGCCTGTAGGCAAGCCTCAGGAGAATTTTCTTGATTAATGATTGATGTGGAATGTCAATGTCTGGACAGGTATTCTGAGTAAGGAGAAAGCTAGGAGGGACAAGCCAGCAGGCAGCCATTCCTTTACCATCAATGCTTCAGTTCCCGCCTCCAGGTTGCTGTCTTGAGTTCCTGCTCTGACTTCATTCTAAGATGGGCTGTGATGTGGAAGTGGGAGGAAAATAAACCCTTTTCTCCACAAGTTGCTTTGCTCATGATGTTTGCTCATAGCAACAGAAACCCTAACTAAGATATCTACCAGTATCAATGCTTGTTTTCTGTCAACTTTGCTCTTCTCTCTTATCCTTTACCATTTACCTGCCCAGTTGAATCTTCCTGGCTTAGCTGGGAAGATGCAGGAATCGTCCTTATTTCCGTGGTGAAACTGAGAGTGGCCTGGCACCTATTAAAATTCAGAGTCAGTGAGACTGCGTAAAACAGAACTGGTGGAATGAATGAATAAAATGTGGTGCTCTTGATTTATTAAATATTGTCACTACAAAGATGCGCAAAACAGTCTTCAAGTCATTCACAGTCTTTTTTTAAGTGATAGAGAATACTGTTCAGAGGCAACCATGATTCTGTGCACACACAGAGGAAAGAAGGAATCTGTTGACTGAGATTTCTGTCCCGCCCAGTCCTGCAGTCATTCAGTCCCAAAGAAATACACAGAGGTCTATATTAACCATAAACTGGTTGGTCTATTAGCTCAGGTTTCTTATTAATTCTTACCTCTTAACCATTGATTCTTTTCTGTGTTAGCCACGTGGCTTGGTACCTTTCATCAGCAAGACATTCTTATCTGCAGACTGAATCTTACCTCTTCCCAGAATTCTCCTATTCTCATTGCCCCACCTATACTTCCTGCCTGGCTACTGACCAGTCAGCATTTTATTAAACAAGTACAAGAAACAAATCTTTACAGGGTAAAATCATTGTCCCACAGCAGGAATCAAGAGAAGTTTTCTAATCACAGGTGACTTCTGGCTCAACTCTTGGAGGAAAAGTTGGAGACATCCCTGTGACTGTCCAAACCAGGGAGAGGATGGAGGAAACAAGAATACATGTAAACCAAGGAGACAGTGGATCATTGTTGTCTGTGGACTCAACATCATAGAGCTGAGTATTTGGTAGTAACCATGAAAAGCATTGAGAGCAAAAATAGAGCTTTAATTTAACCTCTAAGGCATGGTATGATTTATTTGTGCCTGGAGGCTGATATTCAGATTATTCTGCAAGGAAGTGAAGCAGTTGCCCATCCAACACCTCTATTGCCAGGTAGCTTCATGGTTTTAAAATACATTACCAGACACACAGTAATATTTAATCTACTGTATCATGTAGATTACATTTGCAGTGCAGGTGCCCTTGAGATTCATGAACATTTTAAGACATGGCCTTTATAAATCTGACAATGCCTAATAGAATCATTAGTATCTAACAGAAGTGCTTGCTCATACATGGGTATACAATAATGAAATAGTGATTATTTCAGATATACTATACTATGTTTCCTGCATCAGGACTTCATTCTCAAAATATCTCTAAGATATTGAGTTAGTAAACCCATTCTACTTTAGAAGTCTCAAGAGTTTATAGGTTAAGTGGCATGCCTTTTTACATTTATGGTAGTAACCAATATCTAAACTCAGGTTTTCAGATCTACCATTTATTCCCTAAAGTAGTATGATTTGCTGCCAAAACAAATGCCGCTGTTATCTGATTACACACTATAAATGAGGAAAATGTATACTGTTCTTTAACACAGGGAATGAAATGCCTAGTGTTGCTATGGCAAAGATAACATTCTTAAGATTTCAAGGCAACCTCCTGCACTGACATGTGGGGCTTGTTAGTTTTGTTCTCAGTTGGGAATGCGGCCTGGATGATTAAGCTTTCTCTTTGCCACCTAGTAATTCCTAGTATCAAATGTGTGCTGGTTGCACCACTGCTGGGTGTAATGCTCCCAAGATACACCCATCCTCATGCCACGAGAAGTCTGTTCTGTTGCTCTTCCGTATGCCAAACGATTAAGCTTCCCATGCATTGTCTAATGAAATATATTACGTAGAACTTAAAGAAAAACAACTTTGTTTTGTAAAATAAGGAGAACCAACTTTGTCTGAACAAAGTCTTGCATATCTTTTCAGTGTTTGAAGGTTTATCTGGTATTTCTTTTATTTGAAAAACTTTGAATCTGTTCTACTGTAACTCCTTTATGTACACTTTGGGTCAGAGGGGCTGGCAACAGCAGCATAAAATTACAGTCACCGTTAGTACTTAGCCAGGAGCTTTCCTGCTTACGTGTATACCTTTTTCTTCCTCATCTTCACATCCCTTTCCATGGATCCCCATTTGCAATCTGTGAAGAATCATGCTGTATGTGTGATATAATTGCTTCCTTTCATACTATGCTGAAAGTTTTTTTGAAAGGAGTATTTTACATAGGTTTTCCAGTCTGAGTTTATCTGCCCATCCCTATTGGTGTAGGTATACAAAATACAGTCATAAAGCATTAAATTATGCTTAATGATGGGATTTTTGGAAGTTAATGAAGGCGATCCAGGTGAGAACCACCAGACCTTGTATATCCTCTCTGATCGAGCTTGATGTAGCAGAAGAGTCAGCCCTAGAATTATATTTACCAGAAACTCAAAGGCAGGCAAGGAAGTGAATAAGCTTCATGATGGAAGGCCTAGTCACAGGTTAGGGTTCAATGAGGCTGGAATGGGGTTCATAGGAAGGAGGCTGAGCATGCTATGTAGCTGAGTTGAAGAACATGTTGGCTTTAAGCGCCTTGTCCCAAGATTGGAAACAAGGAAAGCTTTTACATTGGCCAAAACATGGCCATTTGGGCCACTTGCTATGGAGATTGTGGGTCAGTGGTACATTTACAGGTTTGTTCTTTTAGAACATATATGTTCCCTGCTTCCAGTGAACTTAGACACTATCAAGAAAGCTGAACTGTACATGATTCATTTCAGTAAAAGACGTATTTCCCAGGGCCCCTGAGGCAGGTCAGTAGGTAAAGAGCCTTACTGCCAAGCTTCATGAGTTGTGTTCACTTGCTAAAACCACATGATGAAAAAGTGACTTTGGCATATACATGTATACACATACACACAGACACAAATAATAAAGATAATAGTAAAATGAACCAATAAATGTCTTAAAATTTTGTCTTTGACAATACATACACATGAGATGTCAGACAGTTCTTAGGATGGGATGGGAACGTTATAAGGAATAACTAAAGAAGAAGTTGGTTTATGCCAGGGTTGAAAGGATTAGTGAAATGTTTTTCAAATAACCAGATCAGGAAATGGCTTAAAAGAGGGACAGCAAAACAACAGTGGGAAGTAGACTGGCTGCTTATGCTTTAAAACTAAAAAGTGATGTGGGATTCTCTCTGTATGCTTTGAATATGTTTTATTGCCATTGGTTAATAAAGAAGCAGCTTCAGCCTATAGCAGGGCAGAATATACCCAGGCTGTAAGAGTTATAGAGAGAGAGTAGGTGGAGTCAGGGAGATGCCTTGTAGTTATGGAAGGAGACAGACGCTGGACAGAACTTTACCCAGTAGATTACAGCCTCGTGACAACACACAGATTAATAAAATGGGTTAATTCAAGATGTAAGAGTTAGCTAGAAATATGCATAAACTATTCGCCAAACATTGTTGTAATTAATAGTTTCTGTCTGATTATTTGGGGTCTGGGCATCTGGGAAATGAACGAGCATTCTCCATCTACAAAAAAGCAGTGAACTATGCTAAATATTAAGACTATGGCTACAGCCCAGTTGAGAAGATTCTTATGTGCGTGGTTGGGAAATGCAATGTCTCTGAGGAATAAAAAAAGAAGGAAAGAAGAAAAGGAAGAGAGAAAGAAAGAAAGAAAGAAAGAAAGAAAGAAAGGAAGGAAGGAAGGAAGGAAAAAAGGAAGAAATGAAGGAGGGAGGGAGAGAAGGAGGGAGGGAATGAAGGAAGAAAAGAAGGAAGAGAAGGAGGAAAGGGAGGGAGAGAAGTAAGGATGGAAGGAAAGAAGGAAGGAAGGAAAGAAAGAAAGAAAGAAAGAAAGAAAGAAAGAAAGAAAGAAGGAAGGAAGGAAAGAAAACATGAGCTCAAGAATGGTGTTGTTCACTTTGCTAAGTTACACACTATGGTGTCAGGAGCCTGAGCCCCTGTCTGTAAGAAGGCCTTAGGATGCACTATAAACTAATGACAGTGTAACTCAGAAGTAGATTCATAGCCCTAAGGCTTAGAACTTAGGAACAGAGTGTGGCATGAAAACAAATAAAATTAGTTAACTTATTTTGTGTACCTAGGCTTTCAGTTCCATGGTACAGATGGAGAAAGCCAGACTGTTATATTGCATATTAGAGGACCTTTAACCTTTGAGAGTAGGGGCATAACTTATGCTTAACTGCACTTAACTTTGACTCAGATTCCCCAAGTTACATATTACTGTTCAGCAGATGCCATTTGTCCCTGTAGTACCTACTTTCGATTAGACACAAGGTTTTCTTAGCTTTTCAAAAAGAAATAGCCTGTGTCCCTAAACACACCCAGGAATTTATATAGAAGAACGTATATGATAAGCAATAAAATAAAATTCACACATGTGCAGAATGTAGAAGAGGTCTGAAGTACTGTTCTACATATCTTCGAAACAGGTCTGCACATGGCAAGGTTTGCTTTCTCTGTGAGTTCAAAATGCAGTGGACAATGATATCTTAAGTCTCTTTATGGGTATGGGATACAGAGTCCAAGGTCTTAGACATACATATTGTTATCTGGAAGAAAAAAAACAATTCCATATTTGAAAGAAAGAAAAGTGTATTCAGTATTACAGCAAAGGACAAAGCAATGCACCATGCTGTAGTGGAAGAAAGACTAATTGTATATAAGACAAAAGATAATAAGAATTTTGAACTTATAAGTGGTATTTTGAATTACAAAAAGATATAATCAAAGTAAAAAATGAATTCTGTACATTTCTAGTAGAGATCAAGTTTAGCAATACTTTTTAAATAAAGTTATATGTTATAGAATTAGTGGAAAATGGAAGTCACATTTTGAGAGCAGAGGTCATTGTTCTATTTCTAGAATATCTAAGAAAACATAAATCTTCCAATGATATTTCTTAATAGTTACAATTAGTGTTGGTCTAGCTGCCCAAGGCAGAAAACACAATGTCATCATTAACTCAGACTTATCTATTTCTTTGTGCTTAAATTGCCCCTAAGTCTATGCTATATATATTTCCTAGAACAGTCAGACTCTCTCTTTCTTCCTCTGACTCTCTTAGCCAGAAGCATCCTTAGATAGATGGATAGATATAGGAGGCGTATGACTGACATTCCAAAATCTTTAATCATCTAAGTTTTTATTTTCTGTTAGAGCAACTGTTCTTTCTCCCAAGGATAACTAGCCCTGTACCATCTGTGAACCTGGTTGGTTCCTCCACATCATTTAGACCTATAATCTGATATTATGGTTTTTAGGAAGATGTTTTAGGAACAACTCAGTCCTGAGGTTTTAGACTGATGGTTCTTTGATGAAGTGAATCACCCTAATTGAGTCATAAATCTCTGATATCTTCTCATTGACCTCTGGGCTACAAGAAAAAAAAGTATCCTTTATCAGTCCCAGCCCAACCTTTATTATGTATGAAAGTTTACTAAGCACACCGCAAATGAATGAGCTAATCTACCTTTCAAATTTCATTCTAATGTGCCAGAGATAAGGGTTGCATGGAGTCCTTCCAGCTGACCAAGATGGGGCCTGCTCCTATGTTGCCTGGAAGAAGCTGAGCCCAGTGGCTTTCTATGATGCCTTCATGAAAATAGTTGCATAGACCATGCTGCCTTCTGTTTTCCACCAATATTATCAGCTTTATGGTTACTGATATCCGTTTTGATATAAATCATAGTTGTGTCCATATGGTTTCTTTGTTAGAGAGATATTTCTAAAGTCTGATTCTTCTATCCAATAGCTCTGCACACAGAACATAATATAAGTATTCACTGTTTTCATTCAAAGAAACTGATTGTAAAAAGAAGAAAAAGAAAGTTGTTAAAAGCTAGTCATGAGAAATTAAATTTTGCTAAAAATTCAGTCTGTGATTATTTACAAGAAATTTAATTAATAATTTAGTATTATGTACACATGGATTCTATGATAGATAATTTATGATAGAAATCCAAATACCACCATGTTAACAAAATTATATTTATTTGAAAAATTTAATGTCTTTGGCATAAAATTCTGACTTATGCTAATTTGGCAGGAACACAATCTTTAATTAATCATCAGAGACTAATATTTTAATTCCTTGTCCCCAACAATATAACGAAAAGGGTGTTTAGGAGGCACTATGTGACTTCATTTAGGATATAAGATACTCATGAAGAGTGCATCTACCCAGAGAAGAAAAAACACAACAATCTGTGTTTGTGTGTGTGTGTGCGCACGTGTGCACTCACACGGCCCTCCTCTGTCCCCCAAGCTCCTATTGACACAGAGAAGATGATGACTTTCTGAAGGCCAGTCAGAAGATCATCACAAGGAGATGAATGACCAACACCTTGACCTCAGGCTTCATCACTGCTATGAAAAAAGTCGGGTGTTTAAACCTTCCCGGCTGTGCTATACATCAGTAACAGCATGAAGGGAGCAATACAACAACCTTTAAAATGTTTTAATCAATCCACATTGACAATTTTTTTCATCTTTTGCCTATTACCCACCAAGTAGATACTTCGAGTAAACTCACAAGTTTCTGTTCCTTAGTCACCGTGGAATATAGTAGTTATGATGCTCTAAAGTCTATTAAAATTAAAGAATTGTGTGCATGAATTCACTAGTTTTTTTTAAGCTTCACTCCACTTTTTAAAGCCATCAAAGTGGCATTAATATCACATGATGCTGCTGGTGTGCACCTGTCTCTGGTATTCACACTCCCTAGACAAGGCAGAAACTGATCCACAGCAGGCAACTAGGTCTTTTTCCACCAGGATTTCCCTTGCCTCCAACATGTATTTTCCTGTTATAAGACAAACCAGGAAGCCAGAGACTTTAACCCTTGAGAACAGTTCTCAAGGGGTAGGAAAAGAAGTAGATTCTTCGCCATTGAGGCATGACCAGCTCTTTGAGCCAGCAGAAGGAGGGCTGCTCTCTAGCTGCACATGGTGACAAGCTTCTCACCAATGAAGGGCTGTGGACTTCCTGTTCTTCCCTTCCCTGCCTCACATCTTTGACTTTAGGTCACATCCCATCAATTTCCAGGATTGGTTTCTGGTAGATGGCAAATCAAAAAAACTTACTAGTCATGTCAAATGAAGAAGGGAAGTACCAAGATTCCATCACACACATTTTCTTTTCAACAGTTTTCTCCATTTGAAAGAAGGAATGAGAGATTGTAAGAGGGGAGAGGGGACAGGGAAAGAGGGGAAGAAAAGGAGGAAAGAGACTAGAGAGCTAATATATAAGTACCCTACCAAGATATGACTTACCTGTCATCTTAAGTCATAACATGTTTTTCTCAGTAGTATTCTTACTAAGCAACCAATGAACATGTGTATTTAAGAACACTTATTGCTGATGTACACCAAGTTATAGGATAGCATCCAGTTTGTGTAGCCTCCAATCCTGTCACTACGGTGTTGTCATGAGTCATGAGTTTATCACAGTAAAACATTTACCATTTCCCAAGTACTATTTAAAGCTTTCTGAAGACATTTACCTGGCAAAGTCTTTACTCTGGGACTCACTCTTGTCTACTGTGGGTGTTAATAACCAATATAAACAATGCCTCAAAAGTCACCAGGATATGCAGGCTGTGATGTCAGAGGAAAAAAAAGGATTCCTGCATCTGATACTTTGCAGAATTTTCTTTCTTTACTCTTTTAGCAGCAGTGGTGAAGTATAAGGTAACCATTTCTGCAGTGCACCTTGTTCAGAACATTTCTGTCAAGGAAAATTGTGAACAACACCTGTGACCTATTATTTCCATTCAAGCATCACTCTCATCTGGTGAGTTATCTGAGAGGGGAAAGGGAGGGTCTGGTTTTTGTCAGACAAATATAAAGTAGGAAAAGTTCGTTGGCAGTATTAGAACCCTATAATAGTGGTAATGACCTCTGTTCAAACTTTTAAGAGAGCAGAGGGAGTTCTCATTAAGAAAGTGCCTTGTGAAGAACAGGCCCAGTCTCTGGCTTCCTTTGGGCTCTGTTCTCCTTATAACACTATGGAAAGCATTCAGCCATTGGAGTTTAACAGTCCTGGGACAGAATATTGATTCTCTTATTTTCTGCCTACACCACTCTTGGCAAGCTACTTTATCTCTCTACACCACTGTTTACTCAATTTTAAAAACTAATGTTGAACCAACATGGTGGCTCAGCAGGTAAAGGTACCTGCTGATAAGCCTGACATTTGATTTTGATCCCACGATCCTACTAGGTGGAAAGATAAAACCAGCTCTCCAGAACTGATTGTCTACTGACCTCTACATGTAACACAGACACACACACATACACACAAACACATACAGACACACACACATACACATAGACATACATACAAATAAAACACATGCACAAACACACACAAATATATGCAAACATACACACACATACAAACATACATATAAACACAAACAACACACATACATACATACAGAAACACATACAAACACAGTAAATGCAATTTAGAAATACTTACATATTTAACTAGCATGCAGTCAAACTTATATACAAAATAACCTTGGGATGATAGACCATTTCAATAGCATAGATACTTGTAAGCTGTTGGAGTTCTAAGAAGATAGGAATTTTGGATGAATTATCTTCACATTAGTTTTAGTTGATGATTGATAACCTCGCATGTCACAAATCTGTTAACAGTGAGAAACCAAAGGCAGGTAGAAAATGGTTCTTGTACAGGCAGAATGTACAGTTGAGTTTGGTGGATAAAAAAACACAGTTTAGTAGACAAGAATGAGGATTTCATAATCTCAACACTTAGCTTTCTTATCTTGGTTTATACTTAATAGAGGATTTTAACTGACTGTATTAGTCATAGTTATTCAGAGAGACAGAACCAATGGAAGGCAGACAAATATTTATCACAAAAATTGAAAATTGAGAAATCCTAAGATTTTAGATAGCAAGCTTGGGACCAAGGAAAGCTGAATGCAGAAGTTGTTGCCTGGAGGACAATAGTAGACTTTAGGCCAGAAAAAGCCAGTGTTTCAGTTGGAGTCCAAAAGGAGAATACATGTGTCTTCCCTCTTATACATCATATATATCTTATACATTCTCTCTTATTCATCTCTTCATAGTACGGGACTGCACCCACCCAAAATAGATAGGACCATCTGCTCTACTAAATATACCAAATCCGTAGAACTTTTTTCTCAAAAGACTCGCACTTACAGCCCTAAAGCAGTGTTCAATAAATATGTGGGATCTCTAAGACCATAAAATGACAAAATTAATTATCGTTTTTAGCTTTACATTTTAATGCAGTTCATTAAGTGTCTTTGCTTTATGTGCTACACAAAGAAGATGTCTTATCAGCAGGGTACCTGACAACACAACTGAGCTACATCTGGAGCATATATATATGAGGAAAGTAGATCACTGGAAAATGCTTAATCTGATAGCTATATATAATCACACACATGCACGCACGCACGCACACACACACACACACACACACACACACACACTGAACAAGTAGACCCAGTCCAGTAAAGTATTACCTGCATCTTATTATATCGATTATATCAATGCTCTTATTTTGTATTTCATAGTTAAAGCAGTCATTACTATCAGCTCTGCTGGAGACTCAGCATTTGTAGGATAAATGAAGAGTTGATCAAAGAGATACAGACATCAAGGGAAGTGGTCCAAATGGTGCTAGCTTCTAAGAAAAATTCACTGAGCTTAGTTGGCTTGCTCTTGATTCAAACTAGAGTCAGTAAGAAAGAGAAGACTACGCTGTGTGGGGTGCAACAGGACTGCCCATGTGCGATAGTGGGATAGAAAGTTGCAGAGGTAGCAACCTATTCTACAACATGTTTATCCCTTCTCCTAAAGAGAAGTCTCTAAATATGAATGAATACAACACAGGAAATGTCCATATTTCCTGGGATATAGTTGGTGAACAGTATCTTTTCTAAATTAACTTCCACTGATTTTTTTCGGATTTTATATCATGCATCCTGATCCCATCCATCTCCCTAACCCTCACAGCTGCCCTCTGTCTTTGCAACACCACCACCTAAAAACCAACAAAATTTAAGAGAAAAACCAAAGACCAAACCAAACAAACAGAGCAAACAACAACAACAAAAAAAAAGAAAACCAAACAAAGAGAAGAATCTCCTCCTGAGAGCTGTGGTTGGCTTGCTGAGTCACACATTCCACCCTTGAGTCCTTTCTTCTTCAATTGTAGATGCTCATTGCCATGAGTCATAGGTCTGGCTCTGACCTCTGTCCTCTGCTGCATCATCTACACTGGGCTTTTCTTGGGCATCTCCCAGACATCCAGATGTTGTCCTGTGTCTTGGAGATCTTGCTGTTTGGAATCTGTGGGTTTACCCGCTTTTTAAACTCTAACAGTTTATAGATGAGGTGGACGTTGGGGTAGACCAACATGTAGTCCCATCCCAGGCCTAGCTGACAGTTGGACCGGTCAGCCTACCAGCTGATCAAAATTCTCTTCATTGTTACCACCCTGGTACATCCTTCAACACTGACTTGGCCAACCCACCCAAAGCAGACTGAAGTGTGTAGCAGGGGCCAGTTCTCCTGTTTTCAGGCCCTTGGGCCCAGTGAGCATAGTTTTTAATTTTTCTTCTATAGAGCTAGTTGTAAACAAAAGAAAAGAAAATATATATATATATACATATATATCTACACACATATATATATACACACACAAATGGCAAAATAAAAGACTTTACATTAAATTGCTTCCTATCTAATTTCCACAGTTTCCTAAGCTTCATTGCTGTGTATCAGTCCACCCATCCCTCTAACCATCTGTAATCCACACTATAGTCCCATTAATTTTAATGTACTTATCACACATTCTCATGCTCTAATCTGAATTGACCACTTGATTACAACTCACTTACTTAAAACTTATTTCACTTGGTTGTAAAATTTACCTAGAACAAAATATATAAATATTGCATTCTATTTTCTGACTTTTAACAGATGTATGTAACCAAACTATCCAGCAGACTGTTGTCATGATTGCAGCATGTTTCCATGTGCTTGTATCCTAAAGTTGGGAAATCGTTACCTTGATTTTTTCCCATTCCTGACTGATTGTTGTGTATTTCAAAAAAAAAATGACCAAACTATACATTTTGTGTAAGCCATTTTCCATGTGAGGTGGACTTACCAATGCTAATACTTACAATCTATGCTGGTTAGTCTTATGTCAACTTGATACACAAACTAGAGTTTTCTGAAATGAGGGAACCTCAGCTGAGATGGTAACTCCATATGATCCAGCTGTCCGGCATTTTCTTAAGTAGCGATTGGTGAGGACAGGCCCAGGCATTTGTGGGTGGTGCCATCCCTGGATTGGTGGGCTTGTGTTTTATGAGAAAGCAGGCTGATCAAGCCAGGGGAAACAAGCCAGTAAGTAGCACCCCACCATGGTGTCTGCATCAGCTCCTGCCTCCAGGTTCCTGCCTTGTTTGAATTCCTGTCTTGACTTCCTTGGATGATGAACAGCAATAAGGATATGCAAACTAAGTATATCCTTTCCTTCTCAGCTTCCTTTTTGGTCATGGTGTTTCATTGCAACAATAGAAACCCTAACTAAGACAAGTTGGTACAAGGATTGTGGGGTCCTGTTGAGATAGACCTGCCCATGGTTTTTGATGGTGGAAGGACTTTGAAACTTTGGGTTAGAAAAGTCGGTGAGTGTTGAGAGTTCAATGAGCTGTTCTGTAGGAACTTGGAAGATAAGAAAGTTGAAAGCAGTGTACATGATGTGGGCTGGGCCTGTGAAGTTTCAGAGGGAAGCTTAAATAGTCTGTTGGAGCCACTTGCTATTTTTAATTGAGATTCTGTTATTCCGCTTAGTTGGGGCTGAAGGGTCAGCTCTAAACCCAGAGAGCAGTCACATTGAAGTAAAACCTTTGCATTACTCAGGCAACTGATTGTGGTCAGCTGGAGCTAGGAAATTATCAGTGATTGAGAACAGACCAGTTGCACCGAGGTAAAATCTTCTGAGAAGTAGTTGCTCCAGGTCGGGTCACACAAGTTATGATCCAGAAGAGGCTGAGGTTGCACTTCGTGCTGGCCACTGAACTTGGTGATGTGAGAGTCACCGAGGTGATACTAATTTTGAAGGCATGAAGGGGTCATGGAGAAGAAGCAGAGCTGGGCACTGTGAGAGGCCAGGAGAGGCCACTGGAGATAGTGCAGACTCAGTGACAGTGAAGGCCCAAGACTGAAGGGGTCATGCAAAGAAGTTGAGGCTTGGCAGCATGAGGAGAATCTGTGAGAGGCTACTGGTGAAAGTGCAGCCCCGTTGCAGCAGAAGACCCCAGTGTTTTGAAGAAGCCAGCAACATGGGATGACCAGCAAGAACAGCAGCAGTGGAGTGGAGCCAGGCAGGGCCTGGAAGACAAGCTGTATCTGCTGTAGAAGAAGGCAGAACTGAAGAAGTGATTCAAACCCCTTGGAGGAGCCCAGATTGTGAGTGAATTCCAGATGATTGGACATTGAGTTATTTCTACTCTCAGAATTTGGTTTAAGTTGGTTCAGATTGTGGCTGTGCCCTTCTTCATCTGAAGAAGGTATTTAATTTATTTTGGATTTTTGCAGGAGCCTCTTTAGAGATATTTTAAAGAAAGTGAAATCTTAATGTGTTTGAATTTTTAAAGACTGTGGGACTTTTAAATGTATTTATGTTTTTGATGTGAGATGTTGGGGAGGAGGAAGAAAAAAGATGTGGCTTTATACTGATTTGTTTGTGTGTCAAGTTGAAATGGGGTCACTTGTGCTGGCTAATCTTACATCAACCTGACGCACAAACTAGAGATATCTGAAATGAGGACCCTCAGCTTAGAAGCTAGCGTCATAAGATCCAGCTGCTTAGAATTTTGTTAATTAGTGACTGATGGAGGAGGGCCCAGCTCCAGCTCATTGTGGGTAGTTCCAATCCTGGGCTGGTAGTCCTGTGTTCTGTAAGAAAGCAGCCTGAGCAAGCCGTGGGGTCCAAGTCAGTAAGCAGCACCCATCAATCAGTTCCTGCTTCTAGGTCCCTGCCTTGTTTGACTTCCTGTGCGGACTTCCTTGAACGATAAAGAGCAATATGGAAGTGTAAGGAGACCCTCTCCTCCTCAACTTGCTCTTTAGTTATGGTGTTTCATCAGAGCAATAGAAATTCAAAAGCATAATCTTCATTTTAAAATTATGTTGATGAGCAATACTGTATTATGTAGCTATTCCATTATTCTACAGTGTACCCCTTCTCCAGTTGGTGGGTACTTTGGCTGTTTCTATGTTTCACTACAATCAACTAAATCAGCCGAGATTGTTCTTACACAATCCTATTAATAACATGTTTCCACTTCCAGAGGCAGGATTGTTAGACCATTGAATGAGAACATGTTTAGTTATAAAAAGAATTTTGCTTAAGCTTTTGCTCTGCTTTGTATTCAACTATAATTTATGAGAGAATTCTAGTTTATCCTCAACTTTATCAGTGCTTGGGGTACTCAATCTTTTTAATTGTAGATTTTCTTGAGATACATCCTACTTTCTCATTATGGTGACTAATGATCTCATCTGATTTTTCATATTCTTAGTGACCATTTATATCTTTTTTCTTTCATAGTGTTCCTTATCTTTTTATATTCATTTGTAAGACGTTTTCAGGTTTCTTTCTCATTATATAACCTCCTGAATTCCGGTCCTTTTTCAGATACGTGTTCTATGACCCTTTTCTTGCAGTATGCAGTCTGATAATTTGTTTCCTTCATGATATTTTTAATATAATAATTTTTTATTTTTATTTAAAAAACTATCTTTTCTCATTTCACATACCAATCCCAGTTTCCACTCTTTCCCCTCCTCCCATTTCCTCCACCTTCCCTCCCACCCCACTGCCCATCCACTTCTCCGAGAGGCTAAGGCTTCCCATGGGGAGTCAACAAAGACTAGCACATTGCTTTGAGTAAGGATCAAAACCCTCCCTACTAAACCTAGTCTGAGTAAGGTATCCATCCAAAAAGAATGGATTCCAAAAAGCCAGTTTAAGCAGGAGGGTTAAATCCTGGTTCCACTGTCAATGGGTCTGCAGTCTGGTTCCTTTGCTCTCTGGACAGAGTTGGTGGGCTCCCATTTGCTCAGGTCAGCTGCTTTAGTGGGTGTCTCTATCATGGTCTTGACCTCTTTGCTGGTATTCTCACTCCTCCCACTCTTTGATTAGACTTTGGGCGCTCAGCCTAGGGTTCTGCTGCAGGTCTCGGCCTCTGCTTCTATGAGTTGCCAGAGGAAGGTTCTATGGTCACATTTAAGATAGTCATCAATCTGACTACAGGCCAAGACCAGTTTGGGCAACCTCTCCACTATTGCTTAGGGTCTTCTGAGGTTCTCCTTGTAGATTCCTGGGGATTTATCTAGTGCCAGGTTTCTTGCTAGCCCCATAATGGCTCCCTCACCAAGATATCTCTTTTCTTGCTCTCCATCTCTGTCGTTCCCCCATCTCAACTATTCCGTTCCCTCAAGTTCTCCTCCCCATTCCCCTTCTCCCCTCATCCTTCCCTTCCACCGTCTCTTCTCCCCCCACCCCCATGTTCCCAATTTTCTCAGGAGAGCTTATCTATTTCCCCTTTCCAGGGAGATCAATATATGTTTCTCTCAGAGTTCTCCATGAACACTGATGCGAAAATACTCAATAAAATACTGGCAAACCAAATCTAATATCACATAAAAAAATTATCCACCATGATCAAGTCAGCTTCATCCCAGAGTTTCAGGGATGTTCAACATATGAAAATCTGTCACTCTAAACCACGATATAAATAAACTGAAAGAATAAAACCATATGATTATCTCATTAGTTGCTGAAAAACATTTAACAAAACCCACTCATGATAAAGGTCTTGGAGAGATCAGGGATATAAGGAATGTATCTAAACATAATAAAAGCAATATACATCAAACTGACAGCCAACATCAAATTAAATAGAGAGAAACTCAAAGCGATTCCACTAAAATCAGGAACAATACAAGGCTGTCCACTCTCTCCATATCTCTTCAACATAGTTCTTGAAGTTATAGCTAGAGTAGTAAGACAGCAAAAAATCAAGGGGATACAAATTGGAAAGGAAGAAGTCAAACTTTTGCTATTAGCAGATGATATGATAGTATACATAAGTGACCCCAAAACCTCTCCCAGGGAACTCCTACAGCTGATAAATATCTACAGGTATGTGGCAGGATACAGATCAACCAAAAAGAAATAAGTAGCCCTCTTATATACAAATGATAAAGAAGCTGAGAGAGAAATCAGAGAAACGTCACCCTTCACAATAGCCACAAATAACATAAAATACTTTGGGGTAACACTCACCAAAGGAGTGAAAGACCTGTTCAATAAGAACTTAAAGTCTTTGAAGAAAGAAACTGAAGAAGATACCAGAAAATGGAAAGATCTCCCATGTGATAGATAGATAGAGTCAACATAATAAAACCGGTAATCCTACCAAAAGCAATCTATAGATTCACCGCAATCTCCATCAAAATTCTAACACAATTCTTCACAAACATTGAAAGAATAATACTCAAATTCATATGGGAAAAAAACAGGATAGTCAAAGCAATCCTGTACAATAAAGGAACTTCTGGAGGCATCACCATCCCTGACATCAGGCTCTATTATAGAGCTACAGTAATAAAAACAGCCTGGCATTGGCATAAAAACAGACAGGTTGGTGAATGGAATTGAATCAAAGACCCGGATATTAATCCACACACCTATGAACACCTAATTTTTGACAAAGAACCTAAAATAATGCAATGGAAAAAAGAAAGCATCTTCAACAAATGGTGATTGCATAACTGGATCTCAACATGTAGAAGAATGCAAATAGATCCAAATCTATTCCCATGCACAAAACTCAAGTCTAAATGAATCAAAGACTTCAATATAAATCTGACCACATTGATTCTGATAAAAGAGAAAGTGGGAAGTAGCCTTCAATGCATGCACAGGAAACTATTCCTAAATATAACACTAGTAGCACAGACACTAAGAGTAACAAGAAATAAATGGGACCTCCTGAACCTGAGAAGCCTCTGTAAAACAAAGGACACAGCCTATAAGACAAGACATCCTACTGAATGGAAAAAGATAACCACCAAACCAACATCAGACAGAGCACTGATCTCCAAAATATATAAAGAACTCAAGAAATTAGATATCAAAATACCAAATAATCCAATTAAAAATGGGATACAGATCTAAACAGAGAATTCTCAACAGAAGAATCTCAACTGGCTGAAAGACACTTAAGAAAATGTTCAATTATCTTAGCCAATAGAGAAATGCAAATCAAAATGACTCTGAAATACCATCTTATACCAATCGGAATGGCTAAGATCAAAAACACCGATGATAGCTTATGGCTGAGCAGATGTGGAGTAAGGGGGAAACTCCACCATTGCTGGTGGGAATGCAAACCTGTGCAACCACTCTGGAAATCAGTATGGAAGTGTCTCAAAAAATTGGTAATAAATATACCTCAAGAATCAGTAATACCACTCTTGGGCATATGCCCAAAGAATGTTCAATTATACTACTAGGACATTTGTTCAGCTATGTTCATAGCAGCATAATTTGTAAAAGCCAGAACCTAGAAACAGCATAGATGCCCCTCAACCAAAGAATGGATAAAGAAAATGTGGTACATTTACACAAAGGAGTACTACTCAACGATAAAAAACAATGACATCTTAAAATTTGCATGCAAATGGGTGAGACTAGAAAAAACCATCCTGAGTGAGGTAACCCAGACCCAGAAGATGATCATGGTATGTACCCACTCAGAAGTGGATACTAGCTGTAAGACGAAGGATAATGAGCTAAGTAATAATGTAGGAGTTTTAAGCTTTTGGAAATTTATCTCCTTTGATTTTTATTTGTTCCTTTTTTGATGTGGTCTGAGAAATATTTGTACTTTAAGCACTTGCAGGTAGTTCTAACTTGTAACGCAAACTGAGACCAATGGCACTGTAGAGATGGGTGCTGTGAAAGGCTGCAGGGCAGGCAGGAGGCAGACAGCCAACTTCACATAGAAGGGCACTAGAGGCTCTGCTGAGGGTATGATTACTGCTTTGCTCCAAACCCTCCCAGAATACCTAGTGCATTTTATGAATACATCATGTTATGTAGATTCTGGATAAGGTAGACAACCTAATTTTGGAGAATTTTGTAATTCTCCATGTAAAATGGGAAATCAGAGATTAAATTTATAAAGCTTCAGTGTGCTATCTCTATTAAGAATATATGCAATATAGTCAGTCATATTATCTCACTGAAGGACTTATATAAGGGCTTATATGAGGGAAATTATGAAGCAAACCATAAAATATTATTATCACATAACAGGTTAGATAGAGTTTAATTTGGAACAGGATCACAAAAACAAATATTTAGTGTAGAAAGACAGGCTAGTTTATGAAATAAAGCTTCCCCTTTGTTAAATATTCCAGTGTATGCCAGGATATAACAAATTGCATGCAGACTAAGTTTATCTCAACACCTGGTTTTATAAATACTTCTTTTTAAAACATAGTCACTGGATAATTACGCATTTATTATATGTGTTTACTTTGACACTACTTGGTCTGTAAGAATATTTTGTCTGAGAGTAACCACTCCTCCCAAAATACCAAAAAAACACACCAAATAAATATCTGTCTTTACTGAACAGTTTTCTGATAGTCATCATATATCATTTTTAAAATTGCATATACATTAGCATAATAGAAATTTGTATATACTTTTAAAATATGGGGAATATGAAGCTATGAATTTAGATGATTCAAGATGCAAAGAGAAAAGGCAGACTGTGAATCGATAGGTAAAGAGCCTTAGTACATAGATTTTTTTTGTTGTATCACGTTTCTACTTAAATTACGAAACAATTACAATCATGTTACTATTATTGAAAATATGTTATCTAACAGATACTAGAAAACAAAGCTTATTGGCAGAATGTTAATATCCTACATTGAAAGGTGACAAAAAGTTTTGGCTATTTATTTATTCATATGCAAATACATGATATGATACAGTGGTACTGTGCTATGAGCCTGAAGAATGTTTTACAGTCATATTTCATGCTGATTCCTTCTTGAACAATATGATTTGATAAGTATGTTGTGCACGGTAAAACTAGACAGAGGAGAAACAGCACCCTGAGATGGACTTGGCATCAGGAGAATCTGAAGGTATCAGGATACATGTAGAAGACATAACATTTGACCAAAATTGGTCAGATGTGGACATATCACTCCTCAGTCAGTAACTGTGTTAAGAAGAGGCTACATACTATAGTAGGCCCTTAAAATAGACTGTTAGAAGACCTGCCTAAAATAAGACAGAAAAGAAGAACAGAAGAAGCTGTAATAAATAAGAAAGTTTATACATAGTGTTACTGACCAGTCTACTTTAGACCAAAGCATCTTCTGAGATGCTGAATGTACAGTGCTAGAATCAGAGCAGTCCCGGTCCCTGAACCACCATCACCCTAAAGAGCATGTTTTCCTCTGCATAGCTGTAATAATAAACAGCTGTTGTTCTTCCTACTTCATATGTTAACTATCTAAGGAATCAAGAGAAGAGAAAATGAATTGACTCAACTGGAACTAGCTCTTGTAGACCAAGGCAGGCTCTAAAGCTACACAGAAAAGTTGCCTCAAAAAACCAAAAAAAAAGAAAGAAAGAAAGAACAAAATGAAAAAAAATTCCAAAATGAAATGCAATTGAAAATAAATCCATCATCTAATTCTCCCATCATCATAAAGTAAATATTCAAGCAGTCTTCTTTGTAAGTTGGTTTTAGGATATAGTCTTTTTAAAATTAAACTTCTTGCATTACATCTTTTGGGCTATGTTAATAAAGAATTTTAAATTTTGACTAAAACATTGGGCATTATAAACTTTGATTACTTAAGGGCACTTGATAAAAATATCACTTGATTTATTCATTTTTGCTCATTTATTCAATCACTCAATGCATAGTTTTTGACAGCCTGCTAAATATTTGAATATTTGAAAAACAAAGAAGAACAAGAAAAGCATTCTACCTTATAGTAGCCCAGTATCCTCTTAGTAAGAAAATATATAAACAAATATTAGCCAAGCAAAGAGGTAAAATAAAAGGCATTAAATATACATCAGGTATTGTGGGAGAAATGAATTCTTCCTTCGTTAAGTGGAGCAGTTATGGGAAGTCATAGAACTAGGATATTCAATTGAAATGTTCTAGACCCTATGTTGCTTACGAAGAATGCATGGAGATAGAGACAGAGACCCACATTCACATCAGAGCAATGGATTGAGCCCCCAAGGTGCAGGTGAAGAGCAGAAGGTGGGAGAAGATGAGTTAGGAAGTTAGGACCGTGAGGGGCTGGTCCACCTACTGAGACAGTGTGCCTGAACTAATGGGAGTGCACCAATCCACCTGGACTGGGACTGAATGAGCATATGATC
>PVIU01001621.1:0-204516 GCA_004026605.1 Ondatra zibethicus | reverse complement strand
TGCCAGTGTGAGTGGTGGTGGGTGTGGGTGTGGTGGTGGTAGTTAGGGTGCTGGCTGTGTATGGTAGTGTGACAGGGATGGCAATGGTGGTAATGATTGTGATATGGTCGTGTGGCTGGGAGCTGGTGTGGTGATGGTAGTGGTAGTGGTGGTAATTGTGTGTGGCGGTGTGGTCATGGTGGTGGTGGCTGTGTTGTAGCAGTGGTGGTGTGGTAGTGGTTGTGTGATGGTGGGGGGAACAATGGAGTGGCGGGGCGGCAGTGGGGGTGTAGTCATGGTGATATGGTAATGGCTGTTTGCTGATGGTGTGGTAGTGATTGTGTGGTGGTGGTGGTAGTGGTGGTGGTGGGGTGGTGTAGGAGGGTCCTTCTGTATTTGGGTTGCTTTTTCAACTCAGAGTGAAGGTCACATACATTGATAACCAAGAACACAAATATGCACACCCTAGAATGACCCATTTCACCTGCTTATGATGTAACTGCTGTGCCATTCTCCTGACGTCACCTCCGGCAAGGTGCTTGACTGGTCCACAGTTTTGTGCCTAGGTTGTTCTGTAAGATTCAGTAGGTGTGTCGTGGTGAGTAAATACAGAGCCTCTGACACAGAAGAGGCCCTGTACAAATACTATTGTAGGTGTGACATCACACCTCAAGCTCCTGAGGATGGAACAGGTAAGCTGGGTTGCAAATACGGTCAAGGAGGACTTGATCCAATACAAGACTCCAACTAGGCTGTGGAGACAGCCAGAATGATCTAAGAGAAAGGGCCTCTGGATTGTGGCAGAGAGGAGCTAGGACAATAGGATTTGTCCCTTTGACTATGTGGCAGAAGAACAAAATAAAGGCTCAAGGCAAGATTAATTAATATTACTGATAGCCAATTCTTATCATGATTGCATGACTGCTTTTGCTAGAACCATTGAAAGGAATCTGGGACTCCACATCTAGAATCACTGGGCCTTTGAAACGGTTGTGGTATTTCATTAAGATTTCATCTGCTTTGATCCTTCCAATGTCTTCCTTTTTTATTTGGTTTTAATGGAGTTCCTGCCGGTGATCAGGAAGCATCTAATGAGAAGTGGCCTTGGATGAAACAGAGTCAGTAGGGCATAACTCGTGAAATAGTGTCAGCGTTAGCTGATGAAGGACGCTTTGTCCCGTGCACCAAAGATACAATGGCAGTCACCTTTCTTTGTTTTATTTTATCCCATGATCTGGAAGACCAGAAACGAGAGATAGAACCCAGACGCAGGAGGAAGGCAGAGGATTCTTCTCCCGCCCACATGTTCCAGTCACCAAATTTCTGGTTTGTTATTGTATTTAATCTTTTATCATGTCACCAAAGAGCCCCAAGATCCAACTTCCCCTTCCTGCTGTGGCTAAACTGTCTGCCTCATGGTCTTCCAGACAGTCTTTACCGACAGAAGCAAATCTCCACTCCACGAGGGTTCTAGAACTTCTATGGGCCTGTCTGGAACACTGCTGTGCTCAGTTAGCAAAGTCTTTCACAGGTAGTGGTGGCATCCAGCCCCAAATTCCCTGTGATGGTAGACAGGTTCCAACCATGAAGGTGACGACGTTTCTCAAACTCTCAGAACCCTGGTCACTGGCTTTAAAATGGAAGGACAATCTTTACATGTATTCATTTACTCAGTACTCTCAGCTTCTAAAGGCAGGCTACCATCACCCTGTTCTCCATGTGGCTGAACCTCAGGGTGATTAAATTTCACCCAGGAAGTATCTCTGTTCTTCAGAGGGAAGAGGTTTTGACCCCGTACTTGTGTGAAGTATTTAGTCCACGGTAATGATTTTGCCTTGATTTCTGAGTTGTGAGACTTTCTGGAAAGAATAAGGATCAGTGAGGGGACAGGCAGAAAATGGGGGAGGGGTTTTGCTGCCGCCGTCAGCTGCCATATTCTGTTTTCTTGCTATGGCCCTTTGGGAAAGGATATTAGAGCTTACGTCCACGACAAATCTCATCGAGCCATATTTCCTGTCTATGCGGCCCCAGACAGCTTTGAATTCTATGTAGTTAGCACGGTCTATCCTCAAAACCATATGGCATGTGCACTGATCCTCACTTTCATTAGAAACGTTGTTTTGCTCAAATCTTTGTGTTTTATTATAAGACAATACAACCGAAATGCTGGCCCAGCACTTCCGCCCCAAGCTAGTGGCCAATCTTCAAAGCATGGTCCCTGGATCACATAGTCAGCATCCGGGAACTTGTTAGATAGGGAGAGCCTCTAGTCCCACCTCAGACTCCCCGAAGCAGCATTTCCACAGACGTATCAGAAGCCATGCTCTGTCAGGCCCGCCACGTGCCTCTAGCGCATGCTCACTTGAGAGGCCCCATACTGTGCGAAACTCTTTTGGAAGAAGGGCTGAAGCAAGCTTCAAAGTAGCTAATTATTCAGCCATGGGAAATAAGGCATCTGTCAGAGGAGGTCTGGAAAAAGTTAACAGTGAGATGCAGTTTTGTGAGTGTTACTCCAGAGTTTCCTTAAACTTAAGTGTGCTCTCAGAAAGTCATTGCAATTTGGGTGTCTCATGGGACTTAGTAACTTTTTATATTGCCGTGACAAAAAGTTTAACGAGAGCGTCTTAAGGAAGGGAAGGTTTATTTTGGCTCAAGCTTTGAGGATACAGATCAAGGTGGGGAAGTTGTGGCATCGGGTGTGTGTGACAGCTGGTCACACTGCGTGCAGGGAAAGATGAGAGATGATGCTTAGCTCTCTTTTCTTCCTTGGTATACATATTCCAGAGCCCCTGACCAGCCCATTTCAGGCTTAGTCTCCCTTCATCAGTTAAACACTCCAGGAAATCTCTCTCTCTCTCTCTCTCTCTCTCTCTCTCTCTCTCTCTCTCCCTCCCTCCCTCCCTTCCTCCCTCCCTGCCTCCCTCCCCCCTCTCTCTCTGTGTGTGTGTGTGTGTGTGTGTATGTGTGTGTGTGTGAGAGAGAGAGAGAGAGAGAGAGAGAGTCGTTTGTCTCCTTGGTGATTCTAAGTCTTGTCAAGGCGACAATGAAGATTAGCCATCCTGAGAGACTTTCCAGTCATTAGAGACAGTTAGCCAGAGGGATCTAGTACTCTACTGTGTCCGCAGAGTGGACACCAGAAATTCTTTATTAGGTGAATAAAGTTAGGGTTTTAGGAGACCACTGAGTAGGTTTCTTTTGGTTTGAGACAAACTGACAAATGAGAAAGAGGGGTTAAAGGGAGATAAAAATCCATTGCTTTCAAATTTTAGTGGGTGTGTGTGTTCCAGATTTTTTTTCCAATGGACCAGCCCCAGACAGTGGCTTAACGCTACTCATCTACCTGCTTGTGATGCAGAACTGGCCACACCAGTGGATACATTCTACTTGGGTTTTGCTTGTTGATGCCATCACATGAGGCCTTGGAGGTGGCTCATTCCTCCACGTGTCTAGCAGTAATGCAGGAATACTCTGACAACCAGGGTTGCAACAGCCCTCCTCATCCTTCCAATAGCCTCTCTCTGGTTGGAGATCTCAGGGTACACGGGCCTTATAGTAACTGTAGGGTCCTAAACAGAGAACTCTGAGAGAATTCAATAGAAGCCATACAGCTCTTTAGCCATCCCTGGGGGCCACCACCTCTGCAGACTTCTGCCTATCAAAGCGACCACAACACGTCTCCCAGGCTCAAAGGGAGGGAATGGAACATACCTCTTGGTGGGAGCGATGGCAAAGAACGTGCAGCTATGTTTTCAATGACACAGGGTGCCATATGGCTCCCTAACATGCCTCCCTCAAGTGGGGTTATACATCAAGCCTCTATCATGGCAAAGATTCCCACAGAGAATTTGTTAAATGCTAGGTCTCCACCAGAGAGCATGTTCAACTTCCTTTTCAAATTTACGCATCAGATCATCTGTTTCTAATCTGGGCATAAGGGATAAGAAAATGTTGGAGGGCCATACTAAAAGAAGTCCCTCCAAGAAAACACTACAGACAGTTGGATTCAATGGTTCTCAACCTGTGGGTCCCAACCCTTTTGACAATTTCATAGGGGGTTGCATATCAGATATCTTGAGTATCAGATGTTTATATTATGATTCATGACAATTGCAAAATTGCAGTTATGAAGTAGCAATAAAAAATTTTATGGTTTAAGGTCACCACAACATGAGGAACTGTATTACACTTTATCTTAGCCAAAAGGCCGAGAAGCGATGAGGAACTATATCAAAGGGTTGCAGCAGTAGGAAGGCTGAAAACCCCCCGGGTTAGGCTGACTTACTTTGTTTTTAAGCTTTTAGAAATGTTGTATTTTGATTGCTAAAATATTGTGTATGTGTGTTCCCTTCCATAACTTACTTTCCCATGAGAATATAGACATTTTGTCTTTATGTTCATTTGCTATATTCATTTGCTTACTTCTTCTTTGTTGCTCGTCAAGTTGTCTTAAAATGTTGAAGCATCTTTATTTAAAAATGCCAGCCTCTGCCTAAACAAAATAGAGAAAGAGATTTTGAAAAAAAAAAAAGGAAGTGGTCTTCAGACTAACAAGTTTACAATGAGCATAAGCATACCGCCATAAATTATGGACATATTCAAATGGAAGTCATGTAGACAAAATGAGCTTATGCCATGTATTCTGAAGGACTCACCCTCGCTCATAACCAGAGTGGCAGCAGTCTGAGGTTGGACAGACAGGCGCTGGGCAGATGGCCCTACATAACTTTTATGTGAGGTTAGTGTGGCCTCTGTGCAAATTTATAATTCCTGGATATTTTGTGATAGATATTAGCAGGCATCAAAGAGTAAGAGCCTTGATTTATAACTTCCTGATTTTTCTTCTTATTGGGATTGATTCAGGGGACTCCATTTTGACTTTAACTATCTTTACTTTTTCTCCACAGATCAAAATCACATACCATAGATCTGATTCACTTAAAGTATACAATCCAGTGATTTTTGGTATGGTCACTATAGACAACATCATCACAGTCAACTTTAGAACATTTTCATCATCTCTAGAAGAAACTCTGCTCGTGGAGTAAAGGCTTGCCACAGAAGCTTGAGGACCTGAGTTCAGTCTCCAGAAGCCACGTAAAAGAGCCGGGCATGGTTCTTAACAGGCATGTAATAGTAATGCTGAAAGGGCAGAGACAAACACATCCCTTAGGCTTGCTGACTAGTCAGTCCAGCCTAGTTGGTGAGCTCTAGGTAAAAGTGAGAGAGACCCTGTCTCAACAAACAAGATGGATCACTCCCAAGGAAGGACACATGAGGTTGATTTCTGCTCTTCACATGCACAGATGTGCATACATACACCCATACTCACACATGCACACATGCCCATGTACACACCTACACACACAGAACACACACCACATATACACACAGAATAAAACTCTATCCATGCCACCTCCCTTTCTCTCCATGGATGGCAGTTCCAGTAAGGGACATCAGCTGTGAGGGCTGAGCTGAGCAGAAGCCCTAGGAACAGGCAGGTCTCCTTTACCTATTGGTCTCTTGACACCAGCACATCACAGAAGGTAAGATGTCAGGTTGTGAAGGCCATACCCATTCCAGTGTTAGCTAGCCTCCCCTTTATGGTGCCCATGTGAGGGAGTTGTGCTTGCCTTTTTCTGGGTGTCCTGGTATGGTTTTAAGGCACTCATGTGTTCATATGCTCCAGTCTATGTTGACAAGCTTACAGTTGGGTCTTTTTAACTTTTAAGAATAAGATGTTCGGGGCTGGAGAGATGGCTCAGAGGTTAAGAGCATTGCCTGCTCTTCCAAAGGTCCTGAGTTCAATTCCCAGCAACCACATGGTGGCTCACAACCATCTTTAATGGGGTCTGGTGCCCTCTTCTGGCCTGTAGGCATACACACAGACAGAATATTGTATACATAATAAATAAATAAATATTTTTAAAAAAAGAATAAGATGTTCAAACCTTCGACCTGTCTGTAATACGTGCTGGGGTAATGGTGGCACAGAACTTGTGAGAGTGGCCAAAGAATGACTGGTCCAACTTGAGGCCCATGCCATGAGAGGTAGCACATGCCTGGCACTGCCTGGATGGCCAGGAACCAGAGACTGTATAGCACAGAGACCTTGATTCAAAGATTGGCGCCTTGCCCAGTTGTCATCAGAGAGACTTCATCCAGCAACTGCTGGGAGCAGATGCAGAGACCCACAGCCAAACATTAGGTAGAGTTCAGGGAATCCCACAGAAGAGAGGAAGGAAGGATTGTAGGAGCCAGAGGAGTCTAAGATACCATGAGAGCACAGCCCACAGAATCAACTAAGCAGGGATCATAGGGGCTCACAGAGACAGAAGCAACTGAGCTAGGTCCTCTGCATACAGGTTATGGTTGTGAGGTATGCTGTTCTTGTGGCCCCCCTCACACGGGCAGTGGGAGCTGACTCTGACTCTTTTGCCTGCTCTTGGGACCATTTCCCTTCTGCTGAATTGCCTCGTTTAGCCTTGATATGAGGGTTTGTAACTTTCTGTGCCATGTTTGGTTGATAGCCCTGGGAGACCTGCTCTTGAGGAGTAGATCTGGGGGAGAGGGAAAGTGGACAGGGGACTGGGAAGAGTGGAGGGAGGGAAACTACCGTCGGCAGATAATGGAGGAGAGATGAATAAATAAATGAATGCATGAATTAATTAGTTAGTTAAGTAAAAAGAATAAACTCTCCCAGCCTGCAGTCTGTGCTGGAGGGGTGGGACTGGGCAGGGGATGGTGTCTACAGGCATAACAGATGCACCCACCGTGCCTCTTCCTTGCTATTCAAGACGGAGCCAGATGCTGCTAATAAAGTGGACCCTGCAACCCGAGACATGCCACAGGCTAAAAGCCTCTGTTCTACCCAACTTAGAGTGACTTATAGCAGACACAGCACGGATTCGAGCCTTTTGCCCACTTTTATGTTGGACTGTTTTTCTTCTTATTACCGGGTTGTTGCATATTCTAGATTCATGTTCTTTATCAGATATTTGATTTACAAATATTTTCTTTCATTTTGACTCCTTTAAAGTATATAATTCAATTATGTTTGGTATTTGGATGTCTTTTCACTTCCTTGATAGTACACTTTGATGTTCAACCGTTTTTTAATTTGAAGTGTTAACTATTTGATTTTCTTTTGTTGTTCATGCTTTTGGACCTATAACTGAGAACCCATTGACAGATCCAAGGTCCTGATGACTTATTCCAGTGTTAGCTTCTAAGAATTTTAAAGTTTAACTCTTGTTTTTAGGTCTTTGACCCACGTTGAGCTAATGTTTATATACAATGTGAGGTATAATGTTATGGACTTTATATTTGATTTTTGTATCCATTTCCTGGCACAGAGTGCTTAAGGTCATAGAACTGCCATTGTGAGTTTCTTTGTACATTCTAATGAGTGAGAGAATTGTTCAGCAAAAAGATGTAATTATCCTACTGGGATTTTAGTCCTGTCCTGCAACCTCCGGGTACAAGAAGAAAAATAAAAGCTATGTTGGTTTCCAAGAATGAATAGCTTAATCAGTTATGCCTACATCAGGAAGCCCGCACAAAAACTTGGAAGGACAGGATTCTGGGAGCTTCTGCATTGTCCAACTAGTGTAGGCTCCCACAGCTGGCATGCCTGCCTTAGAGGGTATGGAAGCCCCATGTCCACCTGTATAACAAACCAGGAAATAAAGCATTTCCATGAGTTCTGGGAGCTGTTTGAATAAACAAGTCAAGTCTTCAGAGGAAATTGTGGGAACTTAGGGAGGGTGCAGCATAGGCAAAGGAACCCCAGACTTGCAAGTAGCATTTCTAGAGGCAAAGGGGATGTTGTGTGGACAGAGGCCTCCGTGATTTTTGCAGGTTAGTGTCAGAACTGAATTGAATTACAGGGAAGCCAACTGGTTTGTACTTTTGCAGAATTGGTTGCCAGGTGTGTGGAATCTCGGTCAGAAGTGATCTGTGTTGTGATTACATGGAAGGAGAAACTGAGTCTAAATTTTTTTTCTATATGAGGTAAGAATCCAGTTTCAATCTTTTACACATAGTTATCCTGTTGCCTGGACCATTTGTTGAAAACATTACTCTTTCCCAGTTGGTTTGGTCTTGGACCTGTTGCCATCAACCAGTCAATGGCAGATATATGGACTGCTTTTGGCTTGCAATTCCATTTCACTGATCCACTCTCTAGCACCGCACTGTCCTAATTACCATTGGCTTGTAAAAAGCTTTTGAATCAAGAAGCATCTCTCATCTTTGTTCCATTTTTTTTGAGATTGTTTGTTTATTCTGGTCTCTAGAAACTCCAAATGAATTTTCAAGTCAAGTTGATTTCTGTGATGTCGTCACAATTCTGATTTTAAAAGAATTGTCTTGAAGGGCTGTGAGCACAGCTCAGTGAGACAGCGCTTTTATACTTACATTGTTTGGTTTATTTTTAAATATTTTATCCTTTTTAATGTTATTGTAAAAGGAATTTGTTTCTTAATTTCCTTTATGATTGTTGCTGGCATAGAAAGTATAATTGATTTTGTATCTTATATCGTACAGTTTTGTTTAACTTGATTACTGGGGATGTTTTGTTAGTGACTTGAGGATTTTCTATGCCAAGCTAATGCTGTTTGTGAAAAGGGAAAGTTTGATGTCTTGTTTTCCAATCTAGATATGTTTTTCCAGCCCATTGGTCAACCTTTGTCTTCCTAGCCTATCATATTGTCCCATTGAAAAGGTTTTACATTTCTATGTGTGGGATTCAAGGCCTACATTTCCAAGCTCTTCCAAATAGCTGGCTCTTGAGCCTAGAAAACAGACCTCTGGGTGACTACATGATGTTGAAACCTGGTACATAGGGTTCTCTAAAAAATAGAACTGATAGAATAAATAACTATATTATGTGTATATGGAGATACACACACACACACACACACACACACACACACACACTAGAGTGGTTTACAGGCTAATCCAACAAAGGCTGTCTACCAGGGTAAAGTCCAGTAGTTGTTCGGTCCATAAGGCTTGGGTATCTCAGCTGCTTCGTATACACTGGGATCTGGAAGAAGTAGGCGCTAATGTCTGTGGAGAAATGAACTTGACAGTGAGAATGTGGGCAAGCTGGCAAAGAGCAGAGGCTTCCTTTTACCATGTCCTTTACACAGTCTTTCATTAGAAGGTAGGACCCAGATTAAAGGTGGATCCCTCGTAGGAGTATCCAGTCGCTTGGGATTGAGTTGATTTAATATGTAGGCAAGTTGATAGCCAAAATAGTCATCATACCTAGGAAGGGGCTATTGGAGAATTTGTTAGTTCTTGAGCACACAAACACTGGTCTAGAGATAGCAGGGTCCATGGGCCCTCGGTAGACATTGGTCCTGTGGATGACTCATATTGGAACTTAATATGTCTAAGAGGATTCAGAGGTGAATATCCTGAGGGCAGCATCAGTGGAGGGTCTTTCTGTCCCAGTCTGAGGGTGGTACTATGACCCTGCTCTGGGTGACGTTCTTGAGGTCCACTCTGTATGAGTCACATCTAAATGCCTCCTCTCAGGGAACAAGACCTAGCACCACCTGGTCTCAGCCTAGTTCCCCTCTTTCCTCAGTGTTCTCATGAGCTTTCTAACTGAAAAGTCACTTCATTCTAGTTTTAGCGGAAGTCTCAAAGAGTGAATTATGTTCTCATGTTTTTGATGACCTTCAGCCGAAAGCTTGAATGCACACGAGTGCTATTCATCAGAACATGTACTTACATCATGTTATTATTTCTGGTGGGTGTCTGCTTTTTTTCTCCCCTAAAGAGTAAACCCATTGAGGTGGAGTAACCAATATTTCCTCAGAGACTATCACCCTGCCCCTCTTTTTTGAGAAGCTGATCCTCCCTCTCTCAAGCCTCACAAGACTCCTTTCTTGACCATGAGATTCCAGCCCTTCTAGTTCCAACAACTGGCAACATTTGGCTTAGGGTGAGGCAACGAAGTTTTCTCCTATTAGCTTTTTGACTTTTTTGCCCCTTTGTGGAGGAGATTTTCCCCTTAGGTAGAAGGTCTAGGAAGATGAAACTTTACGTTCCTGTTTTTCATGTTATTCTCTTCAAGAGGATAACTTCCAGAACAAAGGGAAGATCAGCTAAAACAGGAGGAGAAAAACACGGAAAACAAGCAGGGCTCCAGTTCAGGTCCTTGAAACCATGGCCACAGTCTGGGTGTGCAAGTTGATGAATCTCTCTTTTGCTTCAGCTGGTTTAAGTTTCAATTTTATGAGCTGAACACAAGAATCCTGTAAGGTTCTTTTCCCAGGCTGAAGTCAACATTCATTTGTGAATGAGTTCGCAAAGGACTCAGCCCAGAATGGGAACTCCAAATGCTTACTGTTTCGAAACAGATTATCAACCAGTTGAATTAGTTTATTGAGAACCATGCTGGAAAATGAAGATAAAGCACCCAGTGTTCCTGCTGTGTATTGAAAGAACACGGGCTTGGTGTTTGGTGTGATTCTATGAGAGCAAAACAATAAAACATTCTAGAAAAGGGATAAACACGCTGCCAACTTGGCGAAGGGAAGGCCAATGCGACCATTCCCTTCCTACTCCTCCAGTGGTCTTTCTCTCCTTTTTTTTTTATTTGTTTGTTTGTTTGTTTTTATAACCAATGCACTAGTTTTTTTATTGCTTTATAAATAATAGCATTCAAAATTTTCACTTCCTCCCCTCCTCCCACTCCCCCACTGACCCTCCCCCTCCCCCTCCAGTCCTAAGAGAGGGCAGGGTACCCAGCTTTGTGGGAAGTCCAAGGCCCTCCTGCCTCCATCCAGGCCTAGGAAGGTGTGCATCCAAACAGACTAGGATCCCCAAAAGCCAGTACATGCAGTAGAGACAAATCCCAGTGCCATTATCATTGGCCTCCATCGTCAGCCACATTCAGAGGGTCGACTTTGATCATGTGCTCATTCAGTCCCAGTCCAGATGGCTTTGGTGAGCTCCCATTAGGTCAGGCACACTGTCTCACTGGGTGGACCAACCCCTCGCGGTCCTGATTCCTTGCTCATCTTCTCCCTCCTTCCACTCTTCAACTGGACCTTGGGAGCTCAGTCCAGTGCTCCGATGTGGGTCTCTGTCTCTATCTCCATCCATCCCCGGACAAAGGTTCTATGGTAATATTCAAGATATTCATCAGTGTGACTATGGGACGAGGCCAGTTCAGGCACCCTCTCCTCTACTGCACAAGGACCTAGCTGGGGACATCCCCATGGACACCTGGGAACCCCTCTAGAGCCAAGTCTCTTGCCAACCCTAAAATGGCTCTCTTAATTAAGATATCTTTTTCCCTGCTCCCATATCCACCCTTCCTCCATCTCAACCATCCCACTCCCCCAAGCTCTCCCCAATCCTACCCTTCTTCGTTCTCTCTCCCCCGCTCCACTTCCCCCGCCCCACCCCCAGCCCCATGCTTCCAACTTTTGCCTGGTGATCTTGTCTGCTTCCAATTTCTAAGAGGATCTATATATGTTTTTCTTTGGGTTCACTTTATTATTTAGCTTCTCTAGGATTGCGAACTAGAGGCTCAATGTCCTTTGTTTATGACTAGAATCCACTAATGAGTGAGTACATACCATATTTGTATTTTTGGGTCTGGGTTATCTCACTCAGGATAGTGTTTTCTATTTCCATCCATTTGCAGGCAAAATTCAAGATGTCATTTTTTACTGCTGAGTAGTACTCTAATGTGTATATGTGCCACACTTTCTTTATCCATTCTTCCATTGAGGGGCATCTAGGTTGTTTCCAGGTTCTGGCTAATACAAATAATGCTGCTATGATCATAGCTGAACAAATGCTTTTGTAGTATTATTGGGTATCTCTTGTGTATATTCCAAGAGTGGTATTGCTGATCTTGAAATAGATTGACTCCCAATTTTCTGAGAAGCTGCCACACTGATTTCCAAAGTGGTTGCAAAAGTTTGCATTCCCGCCAGCAATGGATGAGTGTTCCCCTTACTCCACATCCTCTCCAGCCTAGGCTATCATTGGTGTTTTTTTATTTTAGTCATTCTGACATTAGCAGGCTACAGTTTGAGAAGCTGCTGGTCAGACTGTGGGCGTGGTCAGACCATAGGCAACTGATGCATTTTCTCATAAGGGCAGTGTGAAGTAGGGTCTAGGAAGGAAAATGGCTGGTGAGGTCTATGCACCCCTAGCATCGTCTTGTCAATGGTGTGAAGAATGGGTTGGAGGGGATTTAATCTTATGAGAAACCTGCTACACACCACACATTAACGATGGATGGGAAGAAAAGTATTAAGGATCTGAGCACAAAAATCCAGGGATAAAATTTGAACTCAAGTCTCAATGGTAATCACTCAGCCTTGCTAATAACTAGTAACACCCTCTGTCACCTTCCCCCACAGCCCTTCTATAATCTGTGATTTTTCTCTGATTGTTGTGGAAGAGTGGATTTTGGGTGCTGTTACTAATTAGCATCGTGTAAGATAAGCAGCAATTTGGTTGGAACATTTTAATAATAGTTATTTTCTCTTTTGCCTGTATTTAAAAGTTCTAATTTAATGAATAAATTATCTTTAGAGATCTAAGTTATTTCTAGTTTTGTTGTTCCATCTGATATGTTAATTTCGTCAACAGATTTATTTTAATAATGAAGAAGAAACTTAGAGGGAAAAAATGCACCTTGAAGTCTAAACCAACTTGCACATTAATGTCCCAAGGAATTCTTATGCCAAAGGGCATACACAAGGGGTTTGGATGATGAGATTCATAGAGCATTCTTCATATTCAAAGACGGGACACTGCTGAATTAGTCATCTGAACTTACTCTGAGTGATTTTTAACCACTTGGGATAGGATTGATTTTCATTTGAACGAGCAGCCAGAAGTTGAAACAGAAACAGCAATGGACCAGAAACCAAGTCCCAGCTTTGGCTCCATCATTAGCTGGCTGTGTGTTTCGTCACAATCCAATAGTTTTCTTGGATCTCAACTGTTCTCAGAAAATGAGGCAACAGAAATAGATCACTTTTAAGGCCAAGATAGGCATGTTCCTATTATAATAGTCATGTTTTGCACAAGGAAGGTTGAAGTGAGTAGAATAGCTAGGGCCTCCAATCCTATCATATTCTTTGGGGATGGAGGCATGATTTGTAAACTAGCATTAGCAATGACTAGGTGACCTTCGGGGTAGAGTGCATAAAGAAAATGAAGTGGACTGTGTCATAAAGAGAGATCTGAGGTGTTGGAAGTGATTCTAAAGAGTGAGTTCATTTCATAGCTCAATCCAAGATGTTGGAGGTAGGAGGGAGTTCTCTGTACAGAGATGTGGGTGAGAGTAAGGCTGTGGTTGCACGCAGATGGCAAAGCTAAAGAAGAAGCCGGTGCATTCCAAGTCAATGCAGCTGCAGCATACATGGCTAAACTGAAAATGATGCAAAGTGAGGTGGAAGACATAGACAATGGCCAGATCCGATCCATTTGCATCTTATTTTAATATTCGAGAATAATTATGACACATGGGACAGTTCTGGCTGTCTTGTCTTATTTGAACTATTACTATTGGCGCCATGTGGAAAGCATATTGAGAGTAAGAATGAAGCAGACACTAGACCAGTGGACGACAGGCTACTGCTGCTGTTCATGCGAGAGGCAAGGGGAGTCACAGAGGCCATGGGCAAGCAGAGGTGAGCACACGGAGTTGAGAGCACTAACTAAGGCACCATGGTGGTGAGTCTTGACTTTTAACTTAACTGGATGAAGAAATGCCTAAAAGATCGTCAATACAGATCTCTTGGTGTGTCTGGGAGAGTGTTTCCAGAGACAACTATGTATCAAGGGCTCTGACCTAATGGATGATTTAACTCATTGATGGATTCAGAATCTGAGGAGTCTAAAGAGGAGATGAAATCTGGGGGTGGGGTGGAGTTTAGTTTTTAAGGAAATAGGTCTTGTCACGAGAGTGTGTCCTTGAGGTCTATACCTTCTAGAGGATCTGCTCCCTATCCACCATGAGACAAAGAACTGCCTCTGCCACATGTTCACATCATCATGATATTTTGCCTAAGTGCTTGGGGTGAATCAACTAATAATAGAGTCCTCTGAAACCATGGACCAAAATAAATCTTTCCTCCTGAAAGTTGCATTTCTTGGGTATTTGCTCACAACAATATGAACCTAGATGATACATGGATGTCAATAGGTCTGACCTTTTGGCCTATGTGACTCTACACCCCTTTCTCAGTTGACCCCACTCCTCCATATGTCTTACATGACAGGTTAGAATGAGGAAGGCGATAGTTATGTGACAATCCCATGCCCACCAAGAGAACTGAGGAAGACATGAAATCTTTAAACATGGTGTTCCATCTCAATGAGTCAATGGGATGGTCAATGGAGAAACATCTCCCAAGGGAAATGAAAGCAAGGAGTAGAATGATGTTTAGACAAACTGGGCCCCCTCAGATAGCAAAGGGTTGCTTTCTTTCCCTTTCAAATTTGTTCCCAAGAACTTGGTACATTCGGTTTGGCTGTAGTGGAGACAGCTGTTTGAAACAGAACTGAATCCAATTTCCATGACATTTTGTACGCATACAGAGTTTGGCATTGATGTGATTCATGAGTGCAATTAATAAATGGCAGAATTATCTTGGAATTCTCAGTGTATTATATTTTCAGGAAATGTGATCTAGCTAACCTTTATCAATTTATGCTCTGCCTTCATTCTTATTTAGTCATTACACTAGAGTTTTTGGACATGTATCCCTAAAATACAATTATCTTCCTTATCAAACTGAACAGTAGGATGTTTCCCTTCTTCCATGATACCACACCATGGGGCATGTTGATTTGAAAAAGAACAACAAATCAAGTAGAGATTCAAAAAGTGCCACGTTCATTCTAAAAGCTGCTAAGAATGTTATCAGTGCCTCTGAGATATTGCCTACATCTGGCTTTGCCAATCATTTTCTCACCAAAAAACCAACCAAAAGAAAAAAAACATAGCTATGCCAAGGACACCTGGGAGTGTGAATGAGCATTTGGTTCATTCATTGATCAGGTATTGAATACCTTACTCTTTATAAGACTCTATCTAAATATTTTGTGCAATTGTAAATCATAATGATATTCTTGACTTCCATTTGGCTGTCTCTTGGAAGAGTCATGTGGAAAGACTAAATAACACAAGAATTTAAAAAGGTATAATGGAGCTTACAGCGTAGTAGGTAGAGTCAGATGATAAGTCATGGATTGTAGCCATGCTTACTAGACTGTTACATGTGCAAAAATTTCTTTATAATAGGCATGCGCTTCCACCAGCTCTATTTCTTTAGTTACTTTTTTATTGATTTGATAAAACACCATGTCTTAGTTTAGGTTTTTATTGCTGTCAAGAGACACTATGACCATTGCAACCCTTACAAGGAAAACATTTAATTGGTTCTGCTTGCTTATAGTTTCAGGGTTTTATTCCATTATTATCAGGGCTGGGAGTGTAGTGGCACACAGGCAGGTATGGCTGGAGAAAGTAGCTGCTGAGAGTCCTACATCTTACAGGTAACAGGAAGTCACCTGACACAGTGGGCCTTATCCTGAGCATGAGAAACCTCAAAGGCCACCTCCACAGTGACACACTTCCTCCAGCAAGGTCATACCTACTCTAACAAAGTCATACCTCCTAATAGTGCCACTCCCTATGAGATCATGGGGGACATTTACATTCAAACTACCACACGCCATGATCAAGGCAAACCTGTAGAAGAAAGAGTTTATTGGGAACTTGCAGTTTCAGAGAGTGCATTCATACCATCATGGCAGGCATGGGAACAAGCAGGCAAACATGGTGCTGATGCAATAGCTAAGAGCTTACATATTGATCCACTAGCACAAAGTAGAGATGGGGTATTGACCGAGGTTTCTGTCCCACCCGGTCCTGCCTGGTCTCACAGTCATTCAGTCACAAAGAAATACACAGATATCTATATTAATTATAAACTGATTGGCCCATTAGCTCAGGCTTCTTATTAACTAATTCTTATAACTTACATTAGCCCATAATTCTTGTCTGAGTTAGCTATGTGGCTTGGCACCTTTTTCAGTGAGGCAGTCACACATTGCTTGCTCTGTGTCTGGCTTCCTCTGCAACTGGGTGATGACTGTAGCCTGAAACTTCTCTCTTCCCAGATTTCTTGTTGTTCCACCTCTACTTCCTGCCTGGCTGCCCTGCTTATATTTCCCGCCTGGCTACTGGCCAATCAGCATTTATTTAAAATACAAGTGACAGGGTACAGACCATTGCCCCACAGCAATGGAACTAACTGGAAATGACATGCACTTTTGGAACATCAAAGTCCATTCCCAGTGACATACCTCTCCCAACAAGGTCACACCTCCTAACCCTTCCCAAATAGTTCCACCAACGAGAACAAGTATTCAAATATATGAGTTTATGGGCTGCACGGGCAGGCATTCTCATTCAAACCACCATGTCTATGGATTGGGAGTTAGATGAGACTAGATTCTCAGTTGATGTTGATGTCCTTGTCCTGTCACTGAGTTTTCAATGCAAATGACTACATAGGAGATCTGTAAAGTATTCCATAGTAACCAAGGACAGTACAGGGAATTCATAGGGGCACCATGGGAGATTTTTTTTAAATTTAAAGCAAAACCAAACAAGACAAGGTGGTACTGATCCTCTGCTATGAGAGGTGTGGGTCTGAGGTGGGTTATGTCTTGAATAGAGCAGGCTATATTCCTTTGGAACGTTTTCAACTTATTTATAATTTTTGTGTGCCTATGGGGGGCAAGGTGACATGGGGCAATTTGGGGGCATGGTTCTTCCCTGAGCTCTTTTGGATCCTGTCATACCTTTAAAAGGTTGGATCCTTGGTAGCAGTGATGAAAATACAAGTGCCAGTAAAACACCCACTTGGGACAGGCAACAGCAACAGCAGTGTCTGATTTGATTTCTAATCATGAGAAGTTGTGCAGTCACAGGTACACACGTCCCACTGCATAATAAGCATGGCTATATAAAATGTAAATAGGCATTGTTACATTAAAAACCTTTAAAATAACAGCTTTCATTTACTTATGTCTTTGTAAATGTTTATTTAATCATTATTATGTGTATCAATGGTGTATATGTGTGCGTATGAGAGAGAGAGAGAGACAGAGACAGAGAGAGAGAGAGAGAGAGAGAGAGAACAGTTTGGAGGGAGAGTCATGTTTCTCCTTCTACCATGTGAGTTCTTAGTATCAAACTCAGGCTGTGAGTTTGGTAGCAAGAGCTTTTACCCACTGTGCCACCTCTATGCCCCTGTTTGTGTATCTAACATAAATATATGATGTAATTTGGGTGCATCCTCCATACACTGCCCTCATGCCCCACCTTCCTGCTTCCCTTTGTCCTCTTGGTTTCCCTTCACACCATCCAGACAGATCTATAAAGTAGCAACTTTCTTTCAATTTCTACTATTTCCAAGCGACTGTAGTATTGTCAGGATAGGATTCTTTACCACGCTCTTTGGGCAGATCTGTTGGTTGTTCCCAACTTACAATGGTTCAGTTTTGATGATAATTTTTATTTTGCCATGGTATTTAGTTAGTAGCATTGACTAGGAAGCCTAGATTTTGGTTATCTTAATGGCAGGTGCTATGCAGTGTGATGCTGGACCTGTCACAGTTAACCAGACAATCATGAGGGCAAGCATCGAAAGCAAACAGGTTAGACATATTAATGCAGGTTAGATCTATTAATACAGGTTAGATATATTAAATGCCTTGTCTAGTCATGAACATTTCATCTTACAACGGATTTATTGAGATGTAACCCAGTTGAGGGACATTAATACTTAATAACAAGGTCCTCTTTAAAGATACTGTAAACAGAGAAAGTTCTGGAAACCTCTGGGTTAGATAATAGATATTATGAATTCAGAAAGGAAGGCACAAAAGTATGGTGTGGCTGAAGGCCATGTGAAGGACTTAGATCCCCAGATAGGTGCTGAAGGCTGTGGACAGAGGGGAGGCAATATGACTGCTTGCCTAAAGTTTTCATTTTAAAATTTATTTATTTTGTGTTTATTTACCGAGCAGGGTGTACATCATGGCTTATGCATAGTGACTGGAGAACAATTTGCAGGAGTGAGTGCAGGGGTCAGTTCTCCTTCCACAGCGAGGGTCATGGGGATTGAACTCAGGTCATTAGACTCGACGGCAATCGCCTTTACCCTGTGAGTCATTTCGCTGCCCTCTCATGAAATTTTCTGATTTCCATGGACAACAATTGCTGAGGTTTCACACTTAATATAAAACCCTGGCTTTCTTTGGTGGATCTCAGACTTCACACACATTCCTACGCAGAATTCCCTCTGCAAGGCAGGACCAGAGCTAAGGAGCCACCAGCCCCCAACCAGATCCCTTTCACCATCGTCTCTATCTGGAAAGGGTTTGGCACATGAAGCTGTATGTTTAGGACCAGCGTAGTCCTTCCCTGGTGAATAACACAGATGACAGCTGGCAATGACTGTGGCAAACCACAATGTGCCTCTGTGGTCCAAATTCTTCAAGAATCAGATATTTATTTCCATCATCTTATAGGCATCAACTGTCATTAAACACACCAACATCTTAAATTGCCTTCTAATTCTGGTTTTGGAACAGGTCTGCTTTTCTCTACAGATTACATTTGTATATTTGTAGAACATTCCTGGGCATGCATACGATTGTGAAAGAAGCCATCAATTTTACCATTTTGCTACACATTGTTTGATAATGATGGTGATCTTGAAAGAATAGACAGTGGAAGAGGAAGTTGGGTATAGAACAACAGGTGACAGGGAACTGAGACACAGCAGGAGTTGTGTGATATTTTAGGAAGGTTGTTCTCATGGTGTGATTAAGGATGAGAGGGAGGAGACCATGGGAGCACTGGTCTGAAGCTCTGATGTGAGATGGCAGTGGCCTTGGGGACAAAAAAGAACAGAACAGAAAGTGTTGGCAACAAGATGTTTTCCTCCCTGGTGAGGTGATCTATAACTTTCATTGTATTCGGGAAGGAACTTGGAATCCTCCCCCAATTGAAGAACAATTGCCTTAGAAGATTGTTTTGGTAGATCAATGTTGTTAAAAGGAGCTATGAAGAAAATGGCCATAAGGAACAGGAGAAGTGTTCATTAACATATATTTTCAAGACATGTGACTTAAAGGAAAACATATTGCGGTGGGTTGAGGATGTGGAAGAGACAAGTGAAACTCTTAAGACAAGAGAGATGAGTCTGCTGGCACCAAAGAGGGAGGAGCCAGTGAAGAAACACAGACGGCTTGATGGGGAGAGAGAGGACATGTGTTATGGAGAGAGGAAGTCACCAATGGCAAGAAGGGAATTGGCACACTGTACTGGGGATGTGGTGGCATGCCTGATGTCACTACTCATTGCTGTGGCTCTATGACTGAGTTTAGTGATGCATTGCGAACTTTCTCTAAAGTAGTCAGTTAGAAAATACGTAAACGAACAAACAAGGAGATGAAAGGTAGGAGATGAGGGAAGGAAATGAGGAAGGGAGGAAAGGAGGGAGTGAGGAAGGGAGAAAGAGAGAGAGAGAGAGGAAGAGAGAGAAGGAGAGAGAAAGGGCAAGGGGGAAGGGCAAACCTACAGTGTTATAGGAGAGCAGAACACAGAAGTGGAAAAGAGGAGCGGAAATGAGCATCATATGCTCCTATAGACAAAGCCCTTTACTGTGACTATAAACACACCATGCATTAGGGTTAAAACTCCGGGCTAAAGTTTACACTCAGAGCCCCAGGTGGGCTCTGTGGGAAGGGTCTATTTTGTCTTCGGGTACTCTGATTTCTAAAGTGGGAGTGGCCATCTGATGGGCTGTTTTTATTACAATATTCTTCATTTATTTGTTTTGTTTTATTTTCAATTTTTTAAATTGTTTTTATTAAGCTATTTATTTTTCTCTGCTCTCCTCCCTTTTTTCCCCTCCCCTTCCAACCTCTCCCATGATCTCCATGCTTCTAATTTACTCAGGAGATCTTGTCTTTTTCTACTTTCCATGTAGATTAGATCCATATATGTCTCTCTTAGGATCCTCATTGTTTTCTAGATTCTCTGTGATTGTGAATTGTAGCCTGGTTTTTCTTTGCTTTATGTCTAAAAGCCACTTATGAGTGAGTACATATAATATTTGTCTTTCTGGGTCTGGGATACCTGACTCAATATGATGTTTTCTAGATCCATTCATTTGCAAATTTCAAGATGTCATTGTTTTTTTCTGCTGTGTAGTACTCCGTTGTGTAAATGTACTACATTTTTCTTATCCGTTCTTTGGTCAGGGGCATTTAGGTTGTTTCCAGGTTCTGGCTAGGACAAACAATGCTGCTATGAGCATAGCTGAACACATGTCCTTTTGGTATGATTGAACATCCTTTGGGTATATACCCAAGTGGTATTATTCAGTCTTGATGTAGGTTGTTTCCTAATTTTCTGAGAAATCACCATAATGATTTCCAAAGTGGCTGTACCAACTTGCACTCCTACCAGCAATGCAGAAGTGTTCCCTCTACCCCACATCCTCTCCAGCATAAGTTGTCATCAGTGTTTTTTATCTTGGTCATTCTTACAGGTGTAAGATGGAATCTCAGAGTTGTTTTGATTTGCATTTCTCTGATGGCTAAGGATGTTGAGCATTTCCTTAAGTGTCTTTAAGTCATTTTAAATTCCTTTGTTGAGAGTTTTTTCTTTAGGTCTGTACCCCATTTTTTAATTGGATTATTTGTTCGTTTGGTGACCAATTTCTTGAGTTTTTGTATATTTTGGAGATCAGCCCTCTGTCTGATGTGGGGTATGGTGAAGATCTTTTCCCATTCTGTAGGCTGCCATTTTGTCTTCTTGACCATGTTTTTTGCTTTACAGAAGTTTTTTAGTTTCAGGAGATACACTCATTAATTGTTTCTTTCAGTATATGTGCTACTTGGGGTTATATTTAGGAAGTGGTCTTCTGTGCCAATGCGTTCAAGTGTACTTCCCACTTTCTCTTCTATGAGGTTCAGTGTGGTTGGTTTTATGTTGGGGTCTTTGATTCATTTGGACTTGAGTTTTGTGCATGGTGATAGATATGTGTCTATTTTCATTCTTCTACATGTTGATATCCAGTTATGCCAGCACCATTTGCTGAGTAGGCTTTCTTTTTTCCATTTTATATATATATATTTTGCTTCTTTGTCAAAAATCAGGTGTTCGTAGGTGTGTGGATTGATATCTGGGTCTTCGATTTGGTTCCATTGGTCCTCCTGTCTGTTTTTATGCCAATACCAGGTTGTTTTCAGTACTGTAACTCTGTAGTAGAATTTGAAGTTTGTGATTGTGATGCCTCTAGAAGTTCCTTTTTTGTACAGGATTGTTTTGGCTATCCTGGATCTTTTGCTTTTCCATATGAAGTTGAGTATTGTTCTTTCAAGCTCTGTGAATAATTTTGATGGGCATTGCATGGAATCTGTAGATTGCTTTTGATAAGATTGCCATTTTTCCTATGTTAATTTATACCTACCCAAGAGCATGGAAGATCTTTCCACTTTCTGGTGTCTTCTTCAATTTCTCTCTTCAAAGATTTAAAGTTCTTGTTTGGTTAGAGTTAATCCAAGATATTATTTGTGGCTATTGTAAAGGACAATGCTTCTCTGATTTCTTTCTCAGCCCATTTATCATCTGTGTACAGGAGGGCTACTGATTTTTTGAGTTAATCTTGTATCCTGCTACAATGCTGAAAGTGTTTATGAGTTGTAGAAGTTCCTTAGTAGAATTTTTGGGGTCGCTTATGTAAACTATCATATCACCAGCAAACAGTGAGAGATTGACTTCTTCTTTTCCAATTTGTATCCCCTTAACCTCCTTTTGTTTTCTTACTGCTCTAGCTTGAACCTCAAATACTATATTGAATAGATATGGAGAGAGTGGGCAACTTTGTCTTGCTCCTGATTTTAGTGGGATCGCTTTGAGTTTCTCTCCATTTAGCTTGATATTGGCTGTTGGCTTGCTGTATATTGACTTTATTATGTTTAGGTATGTTCCTTTTATCCCTGCTCTCTCCAAGACCTTTATCATAAAGGGATGTTGTATTTTGGTGAAGGTTTTTTCAGCATCTAACGAGATGATCATGTGATCTTTTCTTTCAGTTTGTTTATATGGTAGATTACATGGACAGATTTTCATATGGTGAACCATTGCTGCATCTCTGGTATGAAGCCAACTTGATCATGGTGGATGATTTTTCTGATATGTCTTGGATTCGGTTTGCTAGGATTTTATTGAGTATTTTTGCATCATTGTTCATGAGTGAGATTGGTCTGTAATTCTCTTTTTTAGTAATGTCTTTGTGGGATTTGAGTGTTAGGGTAATTGTAGCCTCATAAAAAGAGTTTGGCAATGTTCCTTTTGTTTCTATTGTGTGGAACAACTTGAGGAGTATTGGTATTAGTTCTTTAAAAATCCTGTAGAATTCAGTGCTGAAACCATCTGGTCCTGGGTTTTTTTAAATTTTGTTTTGTTTTTGTTTTTTTGATTGGTAAACTTTTGATGATTGTTTCTATTTCTTTAGCAGTTATAGGTCTATTTAATTTGCTCATCTGGTCTTGATTTAATTTTGGCAAGTGATATTTATTCAGAAAATTTTCTTTAAGTTTTCCAATTTTGTGGAGTACAGGTTTTCGAGTTATGACCTAATGATCCTCTGGATTTCCTCCATGTCTGTTATGTCCCCCTTTTCATTTCTAATTTTATTAATTTGGATATTCTCTCTCTGCCTTTTGGTTAGTTTGGATAAAGGTTTGTCTATTTTGTTGATTTCTCAAAGAACCAACTCTTTGTTTTATTGATTCATTGTGTTATTTTCTTTGTTTTTATTTTGTTGATTTCATCTCTCAATTTGATTATTTCCTGCCGTCTAGTCTTTCTGGGTGAGTTTGCTTCTTTTTTTCTAGAGTTCTCAGGTGTTCTGTTAACTCACTAGTGTGGGATTTTTCCAGCTTCTTTATGTAGGCATTTAGTGCTATGAACTTTCATCTTAACACTGCTTTCATTGTGTCCCATAAAATTCGGTATGTTGTGTTGTCATTTTCATTGAAGTTCAAAAAGTCTTTAATTTCTTCCTTGACCCACTGGTGATTCAGGCGAGCATTGTTTAATTTCCATGTTTTGTGGGTTTTCTGAAATTAGTGTTGCTGTAGACTTCTAGTTTTAAGCCATGGTGATCTGATAAGATACATGGGGTTATTCCAATTTTTTTGTATGTGTTGAGGTTTGCTTTGTTACCTAGTATGTGGTCAATTTTTGAGAAGATTCCATGAGGTGCTGAGAAGAAGGTATATTCTTTTATGTTTGGATAGAATATTCTATAGATATCTTTTAAGTCCATTTGAGTCAAAACATCTGTTAGTTCCCTTATTTCTCTGTTAATTTTTTGTCTAACAGACCTATCCAGTGGTGAGAGTAGGGTGTTGAAGTCTCCCACTCTTAGTTTAATGTGTGATTTAAGCTTTAGAAGTATTTCTTTTACTTATGAGGATGTCCTTGTATTTGGGGCATAGATGTTCAGTATTGACATTTCCTCTTGATGGATTTTTCCTGTGACTAATATGAAATATCCTTCTTTGTTTCTTTTGATTAATTTTAATTTGACGTTTATTTTGTTAGATATTAGGATAGCTACCCCAGCTTGTTTCTTAGGTCCATTTGATTGGAAATTTTTTTCCCAACACTTTTCTCTGAGGCAATGTCTGTCTTTGAAGTTGAGGTGGTTTCTTGTATGTAGCAGAAGGATGGATTCTGGTTTTGTATCCAATCTGTTAGCCTGTGTCTTTTTATAGGTGAGTTGGGTCCATTTATATTAAGGTATATTAATGACCGGTGATTGCTAGTTCCTATTATTTTAGTTTTCGTTATTGGTGATGTTATTCTGTGTGTTTTTCCCTTCTTTGGGATTTGCTGCTGTGAAATCACCTATTGTCTGTGTTTTTGTGGATGTAGCTAACTTTCTTGGGTTGGAGTTTTCCTTTTAGTACTTTGTGTAGGGCTGGGTTTGTGGCTAGGTATTAGTTAAATCTAGTTCTGTCATGGAATATCTTGTTTTTTCCATCTATGGTGATTGAAAGTTTTGCTGGCTATACTTGTCCGGGCTGGCATCCGTGGTCTCTTAATGTCTGCATAACACTTGACCAGGACCTTTTGGCTTTTATTGTTTCCATTGAGAAGTCAGGTGTAATTCTGATAGGTCTGCCTTTATATGTTACTTGGCCTTTTTCCTTTGTAGCTCTTAATATTCTTTCTTTATTCTATATGTTTAGTGTTTTGATTATTATGTGGTGAGAAGCCTTTTTTTATCCAATCTATTTGGTGTTCTGTAAGCTTCTTGTATCTTCATATGCCTATCTTTCTTTAGGTTGTGAAAGTTTTCATCTATGATTTTGTTGACTACATTTTCTGTGCTTTTGATTTGGACTTCTTCTTCTATCCCCATTATTCTTAGGTTTTGCCTTTTCACGGTGTCCCATATTTCTTGGGTATTTTGTGTTAAACTTTTGTTAGATATATGTTTTCTTTGACTGATGAGTCTATTTCCTCTATTGTATCTTCAGCGCTTGAGATTCTTCCTTCCATTTCTTGTATTTTGCTGTTTAGGCTTGCATTTGTGGTTTTAATCATTTTCTCATAATCTGTTTCTATCGTTCCCTCAGTTTGTGTTTTTTTTATTGTCTCTACTTCAGTTTTCAAGTCTTAACCCACTTCTTTCATCTGTTTGATTGCTTTTCTTTGGTTTTCTTTGAGAGATTTGTTGATTTCTTCCAATTGTTTCTTTGTCTTTTCCTCCATTTCTATGAGGGAATTTTTCATTTCCTCCTTAAGTTCCTCAAAGATTCTCCTAAAGTTATTCGTTAGGTCACTTTTTTCTTTTGCTTCATCTATATTGGGATGTTCAAGTCTTGTTGTTATAGGGCCACTAGTTTTTGGTGTTATATTGCTCTTTGTGGTGTTTTTGTGCTCTTACCTCGTCTACCCATCTTTTCCTCTGATTGGTGTAGTTGTGGCTGTGTCTCTGGTGATCAATCTTCCATGTGTCAGTGGACCCAAGGCTCAGATAGTTGCTCCGCATGGTGCAGTCAGGGCCATGGTTCCAGTGGAGTTTGTTGCCTTGGGACTGCTTTGGTCCCTGGTGCAGGTTGCTGATTCTTGCCAGTTCCATAGAGGTCTCTAGATCTGGCCTGCTTCCTCACAGGTGTCTCCCTTGTACCTGCTCCTGTGAAGGTTGCTGCCTCACAATATTCTTCATTTATTTGTATCACCTGGGTTCAGTTGTATTTAATTATCCTCCCTGAACACCATATTCTTATTTTAATGAAAGTCTTCAAAAGAAATCAAAACAAAGTCTTTTTGATGCAGATGCAAATTATATTTTATGTTTTGTTTGCATGAAAAAAACTCATAAGCCTTTTTGGTGGACTATGGCCATTGCGTTTTGGGCTTTCTTTTTAAACAAAAATAGAATTCTATTAGTATACTGTTATCAATAATGTTCATGAAGTACCAAGAGACAAATTTAGCTTGTTCTTTTAACATCTGAGTGTTAACTAATAGTCCACTAAGGAATCAATAGCCACAAAAGTTTCTACTTCAAAGAAGAGACATACATTTTACCTAAAGTCAGTTTTCATTAGTATGACATGTGTGCTCAGATCCACTGTGTGCTGGATACTACCTTGTTCTTAACTTCAGGGAACTCACAATCAAGAAAATAAGATTATATTAATTAAGAATTCTGGTAAGAATTATGGTTTTGAGCATTCAGGGTCTGGCAAGCACTCTTCTAACAACTTTCTATCAACTACTGACTTGTATCCTCTCACAGTGGCCAATGTTGTAGGCACTACTGTTAGGCTCACTGCACAAGTGTGGGGTGAGTGTTAACAATCGGATGCTGACGGTTTCCTTAAGCACTGCATGTTACTATTGGGAGACGGTAGAATATTTAGGAGGTAGGGTCTGGAGGGAGGGCCTTAGGTCAGTGGAAATCTGCCCTCATTGAGTGCCATGGGACTCAGGCTTCCTCTCTTTTGTTTTCCAGCTGTGCAACGTACTCCCACTAGAATATGCTGGTCTGCCACAGTCCCAAAGAAATGGGCCGATCTGTCAAGAACTGGAAACTTTAAACCGTGAGCCAAAAGTAAATATTTTCTAAGTTAATTATCTCAGGTGCTTTGTTATAGAGACAGTGATAAACAGGAAGAGTTCAATACTTACCTAAGGTCACATGGTGAGTAACTGGTGGTCCCACCCAGCCTACAGTCTAACCATTCCACAGCATTGAAACAGGTAAACTGGGGCAGAAAGCCTCCTGGGTGCAGAGGGTGCTTCCCATGCAGGTGACTTTTGCGTGAGTGTTCAGGGTAAAGAACATGGTGATGTCTATGCAGAGAAGTCTGGACTATGCAGAGTCACTTGACTCAAATGCCGGATGTCCAGGACTCAGTGGGAGGCAGGGTTGGAGACTGCCAAGAGATTTATCTGGCAAGCCCTTAAGGTAAGCAGTTTAGACTCTGCACGTAGGACAGACTCCAAAGAGAGTAAAAGACGTGGGAGGGACATGCCGGGGCATTAATAAGTCTTATACTCCCAGCAATTCTGGGTTCTTATTTGTACTTTTTTAATATACCAAGCAGGAGAAAGGGGGTTAGAGAGAGGGCTCAAGCAGCTTAGAGCTTAGAGCACTTGTTATTCTTGCAGAGGACCAGGGTTTGTTTCCAAACCCCTATATGATGATTCACAACCATCCATAACCCCAATTCCATAGAGTGTAAGGCCCTCTTCTGACCTCCTCAGCGCTGCACACATGTGGTGCTCTTGCATTCATTCAGGCAAAACACTCACACACATAAAATAAATGAATCCAAGAAGAAAAAAAAGGAACCACAAAGATCAAATTAATATAAGTTGTGGTAATTTATTTCTTAATAAATAACAAATCTGTTTATATTTCACATTGAGAAGAGGTTTATAATAAAGGAATAGGGGCTAGCGAGATTGTCCAGCGGGTAAAGATGCCCACGCCCAGGTCAGATGAGCTGAATTTGAACCCCGCAATCCAGATGGTAGAAGAAGAGAACAGATCCAACAAGGTGTGCTCTGACCTCTACACACATGCTGCTTCATGATCAGCCCCTCCACACACAGAAATAAATGTAACAAAAATATTCTTTTGAAAATCTAGCTTTAATTATCATTTACTGATAAGAAAATTTAAAGATATTTTAATTATTAATATAACAGAGGCATTTAATTATTAACTTTAATTAATAATAAATTAAGACTAATAAAAATTAATATAAATAAAACATAGCGAGAGCACATTTCTTAGGAACCAGATTGTCCTGCATGCTTTGGGGAAAGCAGATTTCTTGACGGTTGTTATAAATTGATTTGTACATAATTTTATATTCTATCCTCTTTCAATTCCAGGTTTTCCTCTGGGGCCAAATTGAAGTCTTGTACACATGTGTAATCCAAGCAACCCTGCCCAGGCACCCTGAGGACCCCCCTTTTCAGGAACGGGCTTTCTTTTCACCTAGACATTAAAGTAGCGTGAGACCCCCTTCTACTGTAATGAGGAAAAGCCACTACTTCCCCAAGTTTGCCAAAGCTTTCAGCAGGGTCTCACATTATCAAGGTCACCTCGTGTTCTGAATTTCAGATCTCATTGAATCATTTTCTCCTTTATAATCATTCTTACCTATTACAGTTTTTCCCCTTCCCTAAACAAAAGATCTGCTTTCTTCCTAAAAAGAATTCTTGCATTCCTTCTGGGCCAACTAGTCTAAACTGCAAACAGCTTTGAAAAGAATAATGTTTTCTTTCCTAATACAGTAATACCTTCCATTACTAGAGGTATTCTAATTGCATAGTACATTACAGTTTTCAAAACATAGGCACAATGGAGCAGGGTTTCTTCTCCTCTTGGAGGGAAATGGGGAGGGACTCACTTGTAGACTGCCTTTTGTGAGTGAGGCTTTGTCCTTGCTGACTGGAATATTTGAGTTCATTAGCATATAAAATCTAATTAAGTGCATTTCCTCTTTTATTCTTTACAGTAGTTTTGCCAGGTAAGCATATGCATTAGTCGTCTATTGCTGGATGATAAACAACCCCAGAATGGAGCAGTCTAAAGGCACAAACATTTGTTATCTAACAATTTCTGCAGGTTAGGGACTCTGAGTGTGGCTCTCAGGAGGCCAAAGTCTTGCTAGCTGGCTAGCAGGCAGTCTGAGCTCATCTATGGTAAAGACTGTTCTCCCAAATTCATTTAAAAGGCTAGGGGAGGCCACAGTTCCTAAGCTAAGCTGAACTGTCGCCTGTTTATGGCCTCTCCACGAAGCAGCTCACAATGCGGCTGCTAGTGTTCTTTGCATGAGTGAGGGGGAGAGTGGACAGAACTCACGTTGGAAGATGTAGTCTCTTTGGAATCCAACATCAGAAGTGATACATCTTTATTCTTTGACATAGAATCTATGTGACAGAAATAATCACCAGGCCTCTTCACATTGAAGTTGAGATTACTAAGGAGCATGAACCCCTAGAATCAGGAGTGTATGGAACCACCTTACAGGGTGTGTTAATCCTACCAGGAGAAAAAGACCACTACTGCAATTTCGAGCCAAATTTGGAGCAAACACTAATTAAATACTGGCCAGCATTATGGACTCTGGCCAGATCCATCCCTGGGCTCCCAGAAAAATGGAAGAAAGCCACATTTTGCAGAGGCTTAAAAAGGCAAAACCATAGGCCACTGTATTTTCTACCAGGTCCATTCAGGGGCAAGCATCTATCCTGGCAAACTTCCCGCCTGCGTACTTTCTGCCTACATCCAGTCAGGACCAAGAGTACAGCCTGACGTATTTCCTGCCCACGTACCCCCCACCTACAAGCGACCAAGCACATCCAGTGCAGTTGAGTCAAACAAGCTTGTTTAGGGAAGTGAGAACGTGTGGCGTGCTATCTCCCATAAATAAAAGCCTCCAGCATTTAAGGAAGTACCTGTCCTTGGGCAAGGGGCTCACAGGTTAGAGCATTTTTGCTTTGTTTCGTTTGATAGCTCTTTTAGGCATGGTTATTAAAACTTAAAAGACACCCTTGGCTCTCACAGGTGCCTGCATCAGAGTTTATCGTTCTCTAGTTGATGTGATGGTCTTACGAGCCTGGTAAGTGGCCACTGACAGAACCAGGGCCGCGAGAGCTAGGGGAGATCCTCAGGTGTCAGGAAGCCGTCTCATGCATGTCTGCAGCATTTAATAAGGCTGCAATATGTGACTTGTTTGTATGGAATCAATTCCCATAGTGACAAAATTAAATTTAAAAACTTTCAATAGTTTTCAAGAATGCAGAGACAGTGCAGAGGGGCCCCTAGTCTCTGTTCCAGGTTCTCCCATCATTGCATTTTTGTTTTTCTGCGCTAGGTCTGCCGCTTATAAATCAGAATTGGTCTAACCCTTAGTCAAGTCCACTGGCAAAACCCCATCACATTCCAGTGCTTCTTTTCCCTGACGCTCTTTCTCTGTTCCAGGGTCCTAGCCAAAGCATTCCATTACATATGTCTTCTAAGCCTCAGCCAGTCTGTAACAGTTGTCTCAGAGCTTCCCAGTATTTGATGGCCTCATAGTTATGAGGAGTATGGCTGTGGTATCCTGTGGGATGTTTCTCAGTCTGGGTTCATCAGATGTTTTCTCCATGGAGATTCAGCACTCCAGAAAGGTGAAAAAAGTTTGACACTGATACAAAACACCATCTATAAAAGGCAGAAGGAATCTGAGTTCTCGAACCCTAGGTTATATCTACACATTTGACACAGTGATCTCTTAACGCACAAATCTTGTCTTCTGCCTCTCTTCCCATTACCTGAGAATCTTTCAACATCTTTCAAAGATTAATATCATGTGTTCTGTAATTAACAAGATCCAGGCAGTGCCCTGTTTACTGATGAACCAAGAGCATTTACAGCTTTGTGTTGGGCCTCAGGTAGCTCATCTTAATTCTGACTTCTCTCCTAGTTTTGGTTTTTGTTGCTATGATGTAACAACCGTAACTACAGCAACTTAGAAAGGAAAGGGTTTATCTGGCTTACACTTCCATATGGTTGTTCATCATCCGAGGAAGTCGGGACAAGAACTCAAAACAGGGTGGAACCTGGAGGCAGGAACTGATGAAGGGGCTGCAGAGGGATGCTGCTTACTGGCTTGCTCCTCATACCTTGCTCGACCTGCTTTCTTATATACCAACTCAGGGATGGCACTACCCACTGTGACCAGAGGTTTCTAACCCACCCACCAGTTCCCAAATAACCACTCTAAGACTTACTATTAATTACAAACTATTTGGTCTATTAGCTCAAGCTTATTATTAACTAGCTCTTACAACTTATATTAACCGGTTTCTATTACTCTATATTTTACCATAAGGCTTGTGGCTTGTTACCTCATATCTTGCTTCCCTGATGGCTGCTGGACTCTGCCTTCTTTCTCTGTATCTCTGTCTGGATTTCCCACCTAGCTTTTTTCTGCCCTGTCATAGCCAAAGCAGTTTCTTTATTAACCAATGGTAATAAAACATATTCACAGCATACAAAAGGGCATCCCACATCAACTCACAATGGGCTGGGCCCACCCCCATCAACTCACAATGGGCTGGGCCCACCCCCATCAGTGACGAATTAAGAAATGCCTTACAGCACGATCTTAAGGAGACATCTTTCTCAATTTGAGGTTCTCTTGTTCTCTCCTCTCAGGTGGCTTTAGCTTGTGTTAAGATGGCATAAAATTATCCTGCATGACTTCTAAGGTTATCACTAGGGTAAACTTGAAAGGCTTTGGGTGTCTGCCACAAGGATGGGATTATGGGGTGAATTGTGTCTGCTCTTTGAATGTGTGCTCAAGTCTTAGCACCTGGTATTTGTGAATGTGATTTGATTTGGAAATGGTCCTTGCTGATTATATCACATTAAAAATACGTAGTGGATAGGATGGGCCTATCCAACATCCTTATAGAAAAAATGGTATTGGCCAGTCACAAGCATAGAAAGTCCTGAGATGAAAGACTGATATTGGATTAAAACGTCTATAATAGGAGAAATCCCAAGGATTGGAAAAGTCTACTAGGAAGTATGAGAGAGACAAGATGCCAATCTTGCGTCTGAGCCTCTAGAAGGAACCAACATGCCAACACCTTAACTTCAGACATCTAACCTCCAGAATTGCATGTTAATGTAGTTCTGCTGTTTTTAGCTCACCCACATTTGTGACAATGTGTTAGAGCATCCCAGAAAACCAATACACATAGAACTTGGGAGAATGTATTAGAAGATTTGACATGGTGAAGCTCTGAGTCCTTAATTAGCTTAGGAGGCATTTTATAGAGGATGCTCAGAAACATTCCATGGGTAGGGTTTTAGACTCCTGACCCTATCATGAGCAGACTGTTGTACTGTCATTATTCTTTGGCTTGATACAACATTGGCATTTCACAAGATTAGCTACATATGCACAAGGGGAAATGTCCCATGACACCAAACACATTATTATACATACTTTGTGCCTTATGTGCTTCTTCCAAACTGAGAAATTTGTCCTTTTGTATTCCAAATATAGTTTTAAAAGAAAGGACACGGTTGGCTATCTGCCCTGTGAAAGATAATGAGGGGAATGTCTTCCTGGACCCATGGATGGAACACTAGTGCTGACTTGGCTTGTAGCTAATGGTAAATTCCTCAGGGTCTGCGCCCTGCCAAAGACCTTGGAAAGCCTTGGATGCGAGGATGATGGAGTTAATGACAGAGAGATTAGTTACCAACAGAGGGAAGTTCAAGTGAGGCTAGAGGGGTCAGCAGCAGCTCTCTAGGGAGGGTGGGCCTGAGCAGGGTCTATTGTCTTTGATGAGAAGATGCATACAGGAAGGAGGACCCAGCATCTCTCGTAGCCTCTGCAGTGCTCAACACTCCTTGAACTGAGTTTTGAACAACTATTGGAAAGATACTCTGTGCAGACATAGTGCCTGGTTATTCAGCTTTCAGGGAAAAGGTGGGGCCTGGTGGGCACTTGCTTGCCTGCAAAATTCTTTATGGGGTTCTACCTGGGGTAATATTAATAGTAGCCCAAATAAAATGAGTTACTTCTGTCATCGTACTAGCTTTTGAACAAGATCAAAATCACACTGTTTACAAGATGTGAAGAATGAATTAGAGGGTGCAGGGCCAGAAGGACAGAAACCAGAGATGAGATCTGGTGACAGAATTAAGATGTCTTAGCATGCCACACAGGGCCCTAAATAAAGTGCCCAGCTCCCTCTGCTTCTGCTCTTTCCGAACAACCTTGCACACTGGAGTAAGGGTGTGCACGTGGCTCCTCACTCTCATCTTCACTTTGCCTTACCCACGCTAGAGCCCTAAAAACCCATCTTGGAGTCTGCAAGATGCCTCCATGGGTAAAAGTGAGTGTTTGCAATACAAGCCTTATGACCTGAGTGTGGTTCCCAGAATTCACAGCAGAAGGGGAGAAGCAGCTCCTGAAAGTTGTCCTCTGAGCACCACACAGGCAGGCACACACAAACACACACACACACACACACACACACACACACACACACACACACACAGGAGGAGAGAGAGAAAAAATCATTCAAAAAATAAACCCATCCATAGCACACACATATACACACACACACACACACACAGAGAGAGAGAGAGAGAGAGAGAGAGAGAGAGAGAGAGAGAGAGAGAGAAAGAGAGAGAGAGAGGTGATAGCAATAATCATTTAAAAATAAGCCCATCCTTAGCAGACTGAGGAGTCAATGACAATGGCACTGAGATTTGTCTCTACTGCATGTACTGGCTTTTTGGGATCCTAGTCTATTTGGATGTATTCCTTGCTCAGCCTGGATGTAGTGGGGAGGGCCTTGGACTTCCCACAGGGCAGGGTGCCTTGCCCTCTCTTAGAACTGGAGGGGGATGGGAGGAGGGTGGGGGGAGTGGGAGGGAAGTGGGAGGAGGGGAGGAAATAGGAATTTTGATTGATATTATTTTTAAAGTAATAATAATAAAAAAATAAAGATGAACCCATCCTTTTAGTAGCAGTGATCTTGACTGCTTGTGGAAAATGGATAAATGGGAAAGAGAAGGAAAACAGTTGATGTCAGCAAGGCTTCTAAAGTTAAACACTGTACTCACAGTTTGGGGGAGGACAGACTCAAGCAGGCGTTTTAGAGACAGGAGGAAGGAGTAAGGCTCTGGCTGCTGTTTAGGACGCGACACTACCATGCACTAACATGGAGAGTGCATGAGAGAAAACTACTAAGGACGACACAGGACTAGTTTTAAGAGTAGGAAGCTGCTAGAGTTTGGGTCTGGAACACCTCCAAAGGCCTGCGTGTTGGAGGCCTGAGCTGGGGAAATCCTTCGGAGCAGTGCCTGGCGGGAGGCCTACAGGTCATCTGTGGCTTCCTGCCACAGCCAGCGGTTGTCCTTCAGCGTGCTGTCTTCCAGAATGTGCTGCTGCTTCCCGCCGGAATCTCAGAGCTGCAAACTGCCAAAGGCTGTTCATAGAAAAGCAATGGGTCACCCCAAACATGACCTGCGTCAACATAAACCTTCGCTTTTCACATGTGGAGTATCTCGGGTACCTGTGGCCCGATAGAGTCAGTGAACGATAATCCAGTCAGAAGCTTATGTTATTTCCACTTCTTCATAACCCTGCCATCGGGTGCAACTGTTCACCCAGCTTACTTCTCAACTTCTAAGGTTTGTGAGTAACTGTTCCTGCCTTAGTGAGCTTCTGTAGTCTATTCCCCTAACTGCCCTTCCCTATCCATGCTTGCCTTTTCAAGTATATTATAAATATACTTATTTAATAGGCAGTGTCTGAGGCTTATAAATACACTGATGTCAGAGTGTATCCTTTCCTATCATACTTCTGTCCCTGACCGACCATCTGTCAACCAAGATTCATTTCACATTTTATCATTTTCCTGGATGAGAGAGAACAAGAAGACAACCCCTACCCCGGCAAGTCCTCTGTAATCAGGCATGCATATGCCTCTGCCATGGTGTTCTATCAAGTTACATTGTGCTTGCTATTTTTCCTACATTCAGCATTAAAATTAAATCCCTTTGAAGGTAGAGACTAGAGTGTCTGTCTCTCACTGTATCTTAGTTAAGTAGAGGCATGATGTGTACCAAGGATTCATATTTATTAAAATAATTCTCACAAAAGAACTCAGCTAGCTTTTTCTCTTGAGAAATCTGTCATGCTTACCTGTTATAAGAAAATTTAGTATCTCAGTTCACCAAATAAATACTGTCTGCAATGTGTGGGCTTACATTTTAGAATAAAGAGAATTAATAGCCATCTCCTCAGAATGTTCTTACAATGATACCAGAAGATGACTTTTTAGACAAGTAATTTAAAAAAAGATTTTATTTTATACGTATGAGTGTCTTACCTGCATGTATATAAAAAGTTAACTGCCTGGTCCCTCAGAAGCCAATAGAGGACATCGGATCCCCGAGAACTGGAGTTATAGACGGTTGTGAGCCACTATATGTGTGCTGGTAATTAAACCCTGGTCCTCTGCAAAAGCAGCGTGTGCTCTTCAACACTAAAACACCCCTCTCGCCCCCAAACAAGGAGATTTAAAATGTCACAAGTGCCATGAAGTTGTAAAATATGAAGTTCACAGAAATGCCATTGGGATCCTTGGTTTGCTCACCCTTCGGAACTATAGCATATGTACATACATTTGATATGACCATTCAAAGGCTATGAAAGTACAGTTCCTTCCCTGTCTGAGCAGATATCTTAGTTTAGGTTTCCTTTTTTTAATATAGTGTGTATGTGTGTGGGAGCATGTGGTAATTATACTTGTTCTAATGTGTTGGTGGAAAGGCCAGAGGCCAGCATTGACTGTCTTCCTCAATGTTCCTCATGTTTTAAAACAGGTCGCTCCCTGAGTCTGGAGCTCACTGATCAACTAGACTGGCTAGCCAGTGAGCTTCAGAAATCTGCCTGTCTCTGGCACCCAGGGCTGGAGTCACAGACATTCACCACCATGCCTGGGCACGGGAGAGCCATCTCCTCGTCTCTTAATCACCATCTCTTTGTTTCTTTGGGGGCTTTTGTTCTGTTTGGTTGAGACAGAATTTCATTGGGTGGCTCGGGTTGCCTGCAGCAAGGCTAGGTGGCCTAGGTAATAGCCTGGCACACTCAGCCGCCCTCCTGCCTCGGCTTTCCTAGTGCTTGGCTCATGGATGCAAGGCACTGTGTCACGTTCTTTACATCAGTTTCTCTCCAGTAATTTTTTTTCTTGATTATAGAACAGATTTGCCTGTTTCTTTGTACACCACATAATGTTCTGTTTTAGATTAGATACTGTAACTGCTGGGTTGTAGACTCTGGAACCTGTTACATTCCTTCAAGATTATTGGTTATTTAGTTCCGGTAGGCTGCTTGTTCATATGGTTGGATAGTTTGAACTTGGTAGGGTTGATGACATGATTTGCTAGCACAGAAACATTGGAAAACTACAGAGTTACTAGGTCTTTTAACACTGCAAAATTCAGTCTCCAAAACTTCCACCAGCCAGACTTCCTGTGGGCTCCTCTTGTGTTTATGGGACTGGGTCTAGAGTTCGTCTTCCTCAAAGCCGTCTTCAACCAGGGTTCTTCATCTGAACTGTGTGATGCAAGGAACTGTTTCAGTTATTAACCTCTCAGTTTTTTTTTAATGAATGATATGTGTTAGCATCCTTTAGAAGCAAAGTTAAGCAACCTATAAGCTGTGGGCAGCATATAGCCCCCCTCTTCTTTTTAAATAACCATGATTATATACACCATATACATCACATCCTTGGCTTTGCCTTTTGTTCTGTAAAACCTACAAAAATTCTTTCTCTGTCCCTTTAATAACAAGTTTGCAGGTGCTTGTTCTGGAAGCCAGTGTGTATCAGGCTGGCTGATAGGGATGGCACTTACTCCTGATGCATGGACCTTGCTGACTTCAGTTACTAAGGAGACACTAGCAGAGCAGCCGCTTCGTGTTCTGCAGTCAGTCTCTGCCCTGTGCATCTATTGCTAACTCGTTCTCAGTCGAGTGTGTAAGGGAATAGGCGGGAGATGGTTCCGTCAGGAAGGGCTTTGCTGTGCAAGCACGAGGATCTGAGTTCAGCTCTCCAGGAGTCTAGTGGTGAGTTTGTATCCCAGCATTGGAAGCAGATGGGAAGAGAGAAAAGATTCGTGGCACTCGCTGGCCAACCATCCTAGCCAAAGCGGTGAGCTCTTGGTTCAGTAAGAGGCCTGTCTCAAAAAAACTAAGATGGGGAACAATTGAGGAAGACATTCAGGGCTGACCTCTGGTCTCCACACACAGGCACACTTGGGTTCAGGTTCACATGCACATACCTACATAAACATGTGAACATAAGCCATACCTACACACAGGTTCACACCCCCCCCACACACACACAAGTATGTAAGGGTAAAGCCCACAGAAATTCTGGGTTCTCCCTCTTCTCTTTACCCCCTTTTATGGACTGAAGTTTGTATCCCTCTAAAATACATAAATCAGATCCCTGACCCCATGGTGATGTTACTCTGTGATGAGGCCTTTGGGAAGTGTTTAGGTTCAGATAAGGTCATGAAGTGGGGGCTCCCATGATAGGACCAGTGTCCTCATGACATTTGAGATCAGAGCTCACTCTGCCGGGAAGGGACAGTGAGAGAGCCGCTCTGCAAACTTGGGCGAAGATCCTTTCAGGGTCTTGACCTTGAACTTCTTAACTTCCAGGCCCGTGGGAGATAAATTCCTAGGCTAGAGTATTTTGTTATCAACTTGGAGTTAGTGAGAATACCCCTCTTGTGGCTTCCATGTGTCTCAAGTACTCCAAATACTGATCTCTGCTTCCTTAGTAGGAGGAATGCATTCTGTCTAGGAAGATCACTGTATTACATTGATCTGTTTGGATGGGTCCCTAATCCCCCATGAAGCTCTCCGTTACCTGAGTTTGTGGTTAGGTACCTCTGTTGTAATACTGAATGACAACATGCTTCTCTAGATTCTACCCAAGTCCAAGTTCACCACCTGTACATTGCTAGCTAGATATGGGCCATAGTTGAATGACTTGCTTCACTGAAATAAACAGATAATACCAATATTTCTCCTTAAAAATGTCATCAGACATTTCAGAGGAGACAAACCTCCAGCCATGGCTGCCAGGTCTGGCTCCTCATCAGCTCCCCTAACTTCTACAGGCTCTGAGAACACTGTACCCTCCCCTCGGGTCTTCAGGTTGAGGGTCGGTAACATCCCTTTTCTGATATCTGAATTCTTTTTGATTCTTTTACCACTAGCTCCACTTTTCACAATAGTTCCTTCCTTAGATGCTCTTTGGTTATATCCTTGTGTTCACTAGATGCCCCCTGCCAAAACTGAATCATGGTCAACTAAACAGATTTCCAACACTACAATTGGGAGGGGGCAAGCCCTAAAACATGTAAATAATGTCTACATCAAAGTTTCATCAATCAAATAAAAGTCATAATCTGACAACAGCAGAACCGTGTTGTCGGGGTTTCTGTCCTGCCCGGTTCCTGCAGTCATTAAGTCCCAAAGAAATCACACAGAGGCCTACATTAGTTATAAACTGATTGGCCCATTAGCTCAGGCTTCTTATTAACTCTTATAACTTATATTAGCCCATTATTCTAGTATATGTTAGCCACATGGCTCATTACCTTTTTCAGCGAGGCAGTCACATCTTGCTTCTTCTGTGGCTGGGGTCACAACTGCATCCTCTTCCCAGAATTCTCCTGTTCTTATTGACCCACCTCTACTTCCTGTCTGGTTGTCCCACCTATACTTCCTGCCTAGCTACTGACCAATCACTGTCTATTTAAAATATAATTGATAGAATACAGACCATGGTCCTACACCAGAACCGTTTCTTATAGAACATCTCAAAGACTTTAACATAAATAATACATATTGAAATTTACTTCAAACTTCTTGGCCGTGGTTTCCATATAACACTAGTCAGTCAATCTCACAAGAAACACTGATGTTAGTTTAGAAATCCAGTAATTGGGGCTGGAGAGTGGCTCAGTGATGAAGGACACCGGCTGTTCTTTTGTGGGGCCTGAATTTGGCTCCCAGCACCTACAGGGTGGCTCACAACTGTCTGTAACTCTAGTCTCAGGGGATCTAATACCCTCTTCTGACCTTCATGGGGACTGCACACACGGTACACAGGCGTACATTCAGGCACAACACCAGCACACATAAACAAATCTTAGGTGGACAGCAGACCCGGCCCAATGGTTAAGAATGCTTACTGCTCTTGTAAAGGACCCACGTTCAGCTCCCGGCTCTTACTTTGTGTAGCTCACAAGCATCTGTAGCTCTAGCTCCACGGGAATCCATTGTTTCTGGCCTCTGTGGGCACCTGTGCTTTTTGAAATATTTCTTGACACCTGCTGGGGGCCCAGTCACTGTTGGTTTGGCCCCATATTAAATGACTCCAAGTGTCGGCGTCTGAGTGTCCATGCTTTAGACATCTCTCATTATTCCACTCTCTGTCAAGCTGTCAGCCTCCGTGGCTTACAATTGTCAGCGTGTCTAAGTTTAGCTTCCTTCTTGCTTTTAATAGTCTCTAACATGGGAATCCAGACATATAGGTGGTTAGAACTTTGTACACAATAAACAAGGAAAGCTTATGCCTTATATTTTAGGCATCTGATAAGGTTATCAGATGAGAGCCAGTCAAACTCAGCCCAAATTTAGACTAAACCAGAACTAAGTTGAGCCTGTTTATTTGTTTATTTTTTGATTTTATGTACAAATAATAAATCTTGGCAAAGACAATATATTTTGTGGAATTAATCCATTGGCCCCAAGTTTTTTTCAATATATATGTACATACAATATGTATATGATATATATACATACACACACAAACACACAATATATATACATATACATATATATATTAAAATACAGACAGCTCTCCATTTTGTTTGGTGGAATTCTATCTATTTTTCTGATGTTCATTTTGTGGGTTTCATGTCAGAAAAATTAATCCTGAAGGGAAAAATGAATGTTCACTTTCTGCTGCCTTCTTTTTGATTCACTTTCGTATCTGAGATTGAAATCATCTCTGTGGGATGACAACTCAGAGAACCCAAACATCTGAGGAAGAATACAAAAGTAACAGGAAAGACCCCAAGGAGCGCTGCAAAGGCACCCGCCCGAGGCAACACACGCTTACATACGCTTCCATAATGCATGAAGTCACTGAAGATCTTTGCAGGGCCTCATAGGAGACCTTGCTACATGGATAGTGTTGCATATGCTAACCGCATTTTGAGTTAGACAGAGTGGTGTTTGATGTTAAATAAATAAATAAAATCGCCCTCATGCAAAAGCCTCTCCTTGGGTCTGGAGTCATCACTGGGTGATGCATGACCTTGAGGCTGAGTTTGGATTCATGAGGAATAGTCACCAGTCGATGGAAAGAGCTGGTCATGTGATCTCCTCCTCCTAGGGAGATGTTTTTGCTTGGTTAATGTCGCAAGCGTGCACCCATCACACACATGCATGCACACAGGTTTTTGTTTCGTTTTATGTACTGTGGTTGGGAAGAATTTTGAGTGTCTCAAGCCACTGAAGGAAGCGCTTTTCTGAAGACTGGTGTTTGATTTCCAGGTGAGGACTCAGAGTGAGATAAAACCCAGAGACAGCTGAGTGGTGGCGAGAGTAGCAAGACACCCACAATGCATCAGATTTCTGGTACGAGCCACATGCCTTACACTCATTTGTTTTTCATAATCCTCAGCACGGCCTCATGTTGGCCGCATTTTACAGATCCACAGACTAACTCTTGGGGAAGTAATCCTTTTGTCCAAATCCTCCCATCACGGAAGTGGTAGAAGTGGTACTAAAGCCTTATGGTCCACTTCGCTCATCCCTTTACTGTGCCTGATCTGCCTTACTCTCTGTAACACAAAAGCAATGAATTCACGCTCTGAACCCCGGGACATCTGTTTTCAGTCAGATTCCTCTCCTCATATGCTCCAGGAGTCACTGGCTCGTGCCTGATTTCTATGCCATGGAAACTCAGTCTGTCATTAAGCATGTCATAAAAAAGAAGCGTCCAAGAATGGAAAGGCCCTGATTCTTTACTGCTGATGAGAAAACTTTTTTTACTGAAATACAATATTCAGAGGTAAAAGAAAGAACAAAGTGAACATGCCTGTGCTCTAGGTCAAGATGGTGACTATCAAATGCACCCCCAGGAGGCCTGTCCCATTTTCCTAGTTATCATCTCCTTCCATTTCCCCAGAGCTGACCACCATTATTACTTCTGAAACATTCTGCTAATATTTTACTTTATAGAATGTAGTTAAACATATGTGATCTTCGGTGTGTGGTTTTCCTATCTCAGGGCGTATTTTTTTGTGAGATTGAGTAAAGTTGTTCATGCGGCCGTTCTTTATTTTTTGTTATTGAATAGTTTTTCACCCAGTAGACACACCCTGGTTTACTTGTACACCCTTGCGATGGACATTTTGCTTGATACGATACGCTGCACAGTGGTGGACATACCAGTCTGTGGTCTCTAGTGTAAGTAATGGCACTATGGATATCCTCCACAGTGTGGACAGTTTTAGTCATGATTATGCTGTTAAGTTCAAAGAAGAAATTAACTTTGGGATAAATTGTGGTACTCATGAGGCGTTAATATGTTTCCAACTTTGTCTTAGACCTCATTAGTTGAATAAGTGGGTCAGCGAAGGAGAAACCTGAAGGCCACTCAGAAGGGTTTCAATACCAAACATCTGGGAGTCAGCTCAGCCTGGGGCTGAATGCCTAGGGGGGGAGGATAGATCGTAATGAAGGGAGTCTCAGAGCTATCTGAGAGACCTGCCTTAGACAGCACACCCTACCTGAATGCCAGCTAGCACACATATGAAGCTAACTCTAGCCAAAGTCAAATCACAAATTGCTGCAATTTCTTCCCATCTGTATCATTGGTGAATGGAGAGATCCCTGCCAGAGGGCTATGGACATAGAAGAAAACAGTGTACTTAAGGCCTTTCTCAGCTGAGGGTCACAGGGCAATCAAACACAAACATCCATATCTGTGGGAGAAGAACATCATACACTCGCCTCCGTGGAGATGAGCTTGGGAATATATGAATAGTCACGAGCACGGGGCAGGCTTTGTGTCATCCTGAGGGCAGGGCTGACTCTTAGTTCCTGCAAGAGAACAAACCTGCCATGCAAGGATAAATAGGAACCATGGTTGCTTCCTTAGTTGGGGGAATTGTTGAGCTATGGTACCTTGCTTGAGGGGAGGGGAATTTAAAGCCTCTGATTTAAATTCCCCTCCTGATCAAACCCATCAATCATTCTACTAGGAATAAACATTTTAATTACCTCCCTATACTCCATCAATATAATTGTTACAACACAACGAGGTAAAACAACTAGCCATATAAATGATATCCAACCATCGCATACACGAGAACTCACCCTAATAACACTACATATCCTACCACTTATCCTACTCACAATCAACCCTAAACTAATTATAGGTCTTACATTATGTTGATATAGTTTAAAAAAAAAAACACCAGACTGTGAACCTGTAAATAGGATATAAACCTCCTTATTTACCAAGAAAGAATGCAAGAACTGCTAATTCCTGCCACCGTATTTAACCATACGGCTTTCTTACTTTTATAGGATAGAAGTAATCCGTTGGTCTTAGGAGCCAAAAACTTGGTGCAACTCCAAATAAAAGTAATAAACACTATCACATCCTCCATTTTTCTTATCCTAATACTCCTAATTTTCCCCATAATCCTATCCTTTACCAACATAACAAAACGCATCAACTTCCCAAACTACGTAACCCTATGTATTAAATACGCATTCTTTATTAGCTTAATCCCCCTATCATCATTTTTTAACTCCAACACAGAACTAATAATTACCAACTGACATTGAATCACCATTGGATCCATAAAATTATCTTTAAGCTTAAAATTCGACTTTTTCTCAATCATCTTCCTACCAGTAGCCCTATTCATCACATGGTCAATCATAGAATTCTCCATATGATACATAAACTCAGACCCCTACCTCGATCGATTCATCAAATACCTACTACTATTCCTAATCACTATAATTATCCTAACCTCCGCTAACAATTTATTCCAACTCTTCATCGGTTGGGAAGGAGTAGGGATTATATCCTTCTTACTAATCGGCTGATGATATGGACGGGCAGACACAAACACAGCAGCCCTGCCAGCCATCCTATATAACCGCATTGGCAACATCGGATTTATCCTAACAATAGCTTGACTATGTACAAAAACCAATTCATGAGAACTTCAACAAATCTTTATAATAGATTATACAAATTTTATGCCCCTGATAGACCTACTTATCGCAGCCACAGGAATATCAGCGCAATTTGGCCTACACCCATGACTTCCTTCTGCCATAGAAGGTCCAACCCCCGTATCTGCACTACTCCACTCTAGACTAGCACTATAGTTGTAGCAGGAATCTTCCTACTAATCTGAATTCACCCCTTAATCTCTAATAACAGTGCTATCCTCACAACCATACTATGCTTAGGTGCAATAACCACCTTATTTACAGCAATCTGTGCACTCACACAAAACGACATCAAAAAAATCGTAGCATTTTCAACATCAAGTCAATTAGGCCTAATAATAGTTACACTAGGCATTAATCAACCCTACCTGGTCTTCCTACATATTTGCACACACGCATTCTTCAAGGCCATATTATTTATATGTTCTGGATCTATTATCCACAGTCTAAACGACGAACAAGATATTAGAAAAACAGGCGGGCTAGCAAAAGCCATACCATTTACATCTTCATGCCTGACTATTGGCAGCCTCGCTCTCACAGGCACCCCCTTCCTCACGGGCTTTTACTCAAAAGACTTAATCATCGAAGCCGCCAACACCTGCTATACCAACGCCTGAGCCCTTTTAGTAACACTAGTAGCCACCTCAATAACAGCTATATACAGCATACGAATTATCTACTTCGTTTTAATAACTAAGCCCCGATTCCCATCCTCAATCATCATTAACGAAAACAACCCACTCCTAATCAACCCAATTAAACGTCTAGCCCTAGGAAGCATCATAGCCGGTTTCTTCATCTCCTACAACATCCCACCAACAACAATCCAAATTATAACCATACCATGATATTTAAAAACCACAGCACTAATAGTAACCATCATAGGCTTCGCCATCGCACTAGAACTAAACAACCTAACCAATAACCTATCACCAGTAAAACCTTCAACAACTAACTCATTTTCAACCTCTTTAGGTTATTTCCCAACAATTATACACCGGCTACTGCCAGCAAAAATACTCGATATAAGCTTCAAAACAGCTTTAAACCTTCTTGACCTTATCTGACTAGAAAAAAACATTCCAAAAGCCACTTCTACCTTACATACTTACATACTTACTTACTTCTTCTACACTTAGCAATCAAAAAGGACTAGTAAAACTTTACTTCCTTTCATTCCTAGTTACACTATTCTCCATCCCAATCTTACTAACCATTTAATTTCCCCGAGTAATTTCAATAATAATAAATACACCCATAAATAAAGTTCAACCAGAAACAACCATTAGTCACGCTGAACAACTATACAAGGCAGCTACACCAGCACCCCCTCACCTATTAGACCCAATCCATCACCATCATAAACTGTTCAACCACCTAAACTATTAAACTCCAATACCACTTCTGACCCATCATAATAATCCGTCACAAACAGCATAGCCATTTCCATAAACATACTCATCGCTAATACCCCTAAAACTAATCAACTAGAAACCCACGTTTCAGGATACTCCTCAGCAGACATAGCAGTTGTATAACCAAATACAACCATCATACCCCCAAATAAATCAAAAACACCATTAACCCTAGGAAAGACCCCCCCAAACCCTAACACCGCTAAACAACCTGAACACCCACTAATAATCAAACACAACCCACCATAAATAGGAGAAGGCTTCAAAGAAGTATCTAAACAACCTAAAGAAATTAATAAACTTAATAAATAAATAGATTCTGTCATAATTCCTACATAGACTTTAACTATGACCAATGACATGAAAAATCATGTTATTCAACTATAGAAACTCCTAATGACAATCATCCAAAAAAAATCCACTAATTAAATTAATTAACCACTCATTCATCGATCTCCCAGCCCCATCAAATATCTCATCATGATGAAACTTCGGTTCTTTACTAGGCCTATGCTTAATTATTCAAATCCTCACAGGACTGTTCCTAGCCATACACTACACATCAGACACATCAACAGCATTCTCATCAGTCACCCATATCTGCCGAGACGTAAACTACAGATGACTAATCCGCTACATACATGCAAATGGAGCCTCTATATTCTTCATCTGCTTATTCCTACACATAGGACGAGGAATCTACTATGGTTCCTATAATATAATTGAAACTTGAAACATAGGAATTATCTTATTATTTGCAGTTATAGCAACAGCATTTATAGGCTATGTCCTCCCATGAGGACAGATATCTTTCTGAGGAGCTACAGTAATTACCAACCTCTTATCACCCATCCCCTACATCGGGACCACCCTAGTAGAATGAATCTGAGGGGGATTTTCAGTAGACAAGGCCACACTCACACGATTCTTTGCATTTCACTTCATCTTACCATTTATTATTACAGCCCTAGTTCTAGTCCACCTGTTCTTTCTCCACAAAACAGGGTCCAACAATCCATCAGGCCTAAACTCAGACGCAGACAAAATTCCATTTCACCCCTATTACACAATCAAAGATTTTTTAGGAGCCCTCATTCTATTAATAGCTCTCATAATTTTGGTTTTATTTTTCCCAGATATTCTTGGAGACCCTGATAATTACACCCCTGCAAATCCACTCAATACTCCACCACACATTAAGCCAGAATATTTCCTCTTCGCCTATGCCATTCTACGATCCATCCCTAACAAACTAGGAGGAGTACTGGCCCTAATCCTATCTATCTTAATCTTAGCCGCTATACCATTCCTCCACACCTCAAAACAATGAAGACTCATATTCTGCCCAATCACACAAACAATATACTGAATCCTAGTAGCAGACCTATTAATTCTTACATGAATTGGAGGTCAACCAGTTGAATATCCATTGATCGCCATCGGACAAGCAGCTTCAATCGCCTACTTCGCCATCATCGTAATCCTAATACCCATTGCAGGAATTATTGAAAATAACATTTTAAACCTAGATTAAATGTCCTGATAGTATAAACATTACACTGGTCTTGTAAACCAAAAATGAAAAACATTTTTCTCAGGACATCAAGAAAGAGGGACTCTCCCCCACCATCAACACCCAAAGCTGACATTCTTTTTAAACTATTTCCTGTACATAAATTTATATAGTACATTAATACATTTATGTATATCATGCATTAAATTATATTCCCCATGCATATAAGCAAGTATTAACTATCAATTATTTAACAAATTACATTATAACTCAACATTATATTTAAAAAACCATGACTATTACAATCAATTAATTAATTAATGCTCTAATGACATATCTGCGTTATCTTACATACACCATACCAGTCATAAACCTTTCTCATCCAAACGTCTATCCCTGTCCCCATTTGGTCTATTAATCTACCATCCTCCGTGAAACCAACAACCCGCCCACCTGTGCCCCTCTTCTCGCTCCGGGCCCATTTTAACTTGGGGGTGACTAATGTGAAACTTTACCAGGCATCTGGTTCTTACTTCAGGGCCATATTAATGGTTCATCGTCCATACGTTCCCCTTAAATAAGACATCTCGATGGTATGGGTCTAATCAGCCCATGCCCAACATAACTGTGGTCTCGGGCAGTTGGTATCTTTTATTTTTCGGTATGCTGTGACTCACCATAGCCGTCAAGGCATGAAGGTCAGCTTAGAGTCTAGCTGGACTTATCATTCAAGTGTCATTCATCCTCATAGATACCCCCTACAACATATTAATTAATGGGACCGGGACATATTACAAGCAGTACTAATAATGCAAATGCTAGTATCCTCCTTCATTACTTTCCATGGACCTACTTTTCATGTTTTTTAGACATAACTCATACAAAAAAATTATCTTAGCCAACCCCCCCTTCCCCCCTACCTAGAAATCGCCTATCTTTGCCAAACCCCAAAAACAAGGGACTTGAAATCAGGTACTTTAATCTATTCTCGTAATACACCAAACGTAACTTAAATTTCAGTATTTGAAAAATTTTAATACCAAAAAACAACTTTAAGCCCCCAAATTTCCCAAGTGGAATTTTAGTATTGACAATTGTTAATATAGCTTATAGAAAGCAAAGCACTGAAAATGCTTAGATGGATGCAAGCATCCCATAAACATAAAAGGTTTGGTCCTGGCCTTATAATTAGTTGGAGGTAGAATTACACATGCAAAAATCCTTAGACCAGTGTCAAATCCCACAGAGTTTATTTAAACTCTAAGGAGAGGGCATCAAGTACATAATATAGCTAAAGACGCCTTGCCCAGCCACGCCCCCACAGGACTCAGCAGTGATAAAAATTAAGCAATAAACGAAAGTTTGACTAAGCCATACCTCTGCAAGGGTTGGTAAATTTCGTGCCAGCCACTGCGGTCATACGATTAACCCAAACTAATTATTCTCGGTGTAAAACGTGTTACTAGGAAGCTCATGAGATGTCAAGGAAAAGGATATTACTAGTTCTTTGGCCTTGCATGATACAAAGAGCAGGGCTGTGTCAAAATTAAGAGTGGAATCCAAGATGAAAGTCAGTTTGGTTGAATTAGACACAGGTGAGACACAGAAGACAGGTTTGTAAGGATGATTTTAGTTTTGGAAAATTTCCAGGACATTTTTGTCCTTTGAGTTTTGTCCCTTCCTGTTCTCCATACAAAGAATCTGAATAAGTGATGTCTGGTGCGGGAGAATTGTCTGTATTGTGTCAATTATATTTTAAATAAATGCTGATTGGCTGATAGCCAGGCAGGAAGTATAGGCGGGAAAACCAGACAGGAAGTAGAGATGGGGCAATAAGAACAGGAGTATTCTGGGAAGAAGGAAGCTCCCTCAGCAGCCCTTCCCAGACCACCAAAGAAGAAGGATGTGACCTGCCCTGCAGAAAAAGGTACTGAGCCATGTGGCTAACATAGAGAAGAATAATGGGTTAATATAAACTACAAGAGCTAATAAGAAGCCTGAGCTAATGGGCCAATCAGTTTACATCTAACGTAGACTCTCTTTGTGATTTTCTTTGGGATTTGCCGGCTGTGGGAACTGGGCAGGATGGAAACCCCAACTAGCCTGGCCCTCATGTTATAGATGTCAGCCCCAAAGAGAACTGATTATGAGATCTAAGACAGGTGTGCATGTGTGTGTATGTGTGTGTGTGTGAGACAGAGACAGAGGGAATGAGAGTATTTTGTGTGTATTTTCAAGTTGAGTATCGAGCATCGCCAGGCTATCCCATTCCCTTATTGCAGGAGTTTTCCATATTCTAGTCATAATACGTCTTACCCCCTTGGCTTTTGTGGTAGGTCTGTTCTATGTGCCCACTGGGGACAGAAATGAGGTAGCATTCATGTTTGTATCTACCCAGGTCCAGAGGAGTGTGTCTAGTTTAAAAAAATGTGTCACTTCATCATGTAGGTGAGAGGATGGTACAAAAAGATGCTCAGCAAAATATGATGACAGTGATTGTCTAACTGGTGCCTGTTAGAAGCATGGATCTTCTCAGCCCCCTGACTCAGAGGGTCCCCAGGGGGTTCATTTCACTGAGAAGCATTGATGTGTGCGATGGACCTTTCAGCATATTCAAAAATCCTGTTAAGGTTTGAATATGAAATGTCTCGCTCAGGTTCATGGTTTAAATGCTTGATCTATATATGTAGATGGGCCCATGGGGAGCAGGGGTAGAAATTCAGGGAGATGGGGCCTTGCTGGAGGATAAAGGTCATTGGGGGCAGGTGTTTATGGATGGATTGTTCTTAGTGACTTCCTACCATGCTTTCTTTTTCCTGGTCCATCATGAAAGGAACAGCTCTTCTCTTCCATACCCTCCTCTGCCATAGCCTACCCTGGTGCATGGACCAGATAACCATTGATGGAACTTTCTAAAACTATGAATTAAAACAGATTGTTTTTCTCTAAGTAGTTTCTGTAAGATAACTAATGATTTCCGTCCCCAGGACTACCTTTACCATGTCCCAGACACCGAGTGAGCTGACATGTCCCCTTCACCCTGTGTAACCCACATCAACATAACTGAAACCCAGCTGACCAGTACCCCACAATTTCATCAGAGAATGCGTTTATTATTTCATTTAAGTAAGGAAGGCGGGGGGGGGGAGGCCTGGGAAAGGAAAACAGGAAGGGGGGGCATGAAGAAACACTCTTAGTCCTTGCAAAATGGAATTCGATCCTGCCCTTCGATGTCCCCACGCATGGGATTTGGTCCTCATAAAGGGATGAAATGTCACCAGACTTGCCTCTCGTCTCCATTGGCTTTCTTCTTCATGCCTCGCATTTATTGCTCTGTTTTGACATGCATAGTGCTTGGCTCCGATCTGTTTGGTGTCTAACCAGAAACTGGCTGTGAGAATAGAATCAGATGAGGGGAGAAGGTAAGAAAACAAAAGCTTGGAGTCTTTCCCTTCAGGGTAGAGAGGACCTACTTGGCCAATTCCTCACAGGCTGCTTCTTCTTTTGCCCAAAACTTGATCTTCTAAAGCAAAAGAGTAATCACATACCACCTAACAGTGTTTTATTTACAGATCACACACATAACAGTGGTCACATAATGTTTTATTTTCTAGTGATTTTTGTAGCTGTCTTGGGTACATACACACTGTGGTGTTCGTACAGTGACAAAATCTCTTAATAAAACTTATCTCAGCACATAGCCTTACCATTAAGTAGCACATGGCTAATTTTGCTCATGGCAAAGCAATTTCTCGTAACACACCAGACATAGCATGACGATCCCACAGTCTCTAAAAACCGTCCTGCAATGTGGATATTTTCATGATCCTTTTATTTGATATAGGAATTGAGGCTCTGAGGAATTAAGCGATTTGGGAGTCCTATCGCTAATAAGTGCTGAAGTCAGTATTTGAATTTAGTTCAAAGATGAGCTAATTTGGGATGCCCACATTTTCCCAACGTTCAGTTAGAGTCATGCATATCCCTACAGACCTCAAGGTTGCTCGAATCCTAGCTGGGGTCCACAAACAGACTTGAATTTGCCTTTTTATTCTATTCATTTTCTTTTACTTTCCATGGAAACTATGTTTTGGGGAGCCCCCTTTCCCCCCAGTATATCACAGTCCTCATCATCAGGAAGACTTTTCCTGTTATTGGTGTGCTGATAGTAAGTTTTACAGTGCTTACTTATGCCTGTCTTTCCAGTGACATTGCACCTACATGGTTTTTATTCAGGTTTTTGAATAAATAAAATAAACATAAATTTAAAAATATATCCTTTCTTACTTGGAACATCCTCTGGCCTTGCTTTGGGAGGTTACAGAGAATCTAAGGCTCCAGGGATACTGCCTTCCTGGAAAAGGGGGTTTTAGCTACTAAGTGACTACAAATAAATTTACACAGTCAATCATTTATCATTCAGGAGTTGGCAAACTACAGTACTCATGCTAATTCCAGCCCTCTGTCTACATATATATATGAAATTTTATTGGAATACAGCCATGTCCACTTGTTCTGAACTCTGGGTGTGGCACTGCATTGGCAGAGCTGAATAGTTACAACAGGTAGATAGTTGATAGCCTGCAAAGCCCTAAGTATTTACCTCAAGTCTTTAACAGGAAAAATTTTGCTAATTCCTTATTAAATTAATTGTTTAACAAACCTATTTAAATGTGTGAGCCACACATCATCTTGAATAATGATGGTAACACAAGGACATATCAGAGAGACATCTGGGATTAACTGTAGCAGGAAATCTTTCTCTGTGAGGTTGGATGAGGTTTGACAGGCAGGAGAAATAGGGTCATGGGGGACTCTGACAGCCTCCCCAAAGATTTGGTGTATAATGTTGGTAATGAGAAGTCATCAATTGTTTTTAGTAGGATTGCTGTCTGATCTTTTTCTTGGACATATAAAGCTCACTGACAACCTAAAAGAACCGTCTTACATGATGTGGATATTTTACATGTAACTGGCTGCATGGAACATTGTCATTTGGCATCTCCCTCAGCCCTGCTGCATCCTTAGGACTATTTGAACTATGGAGCAATCACTCAGTGTGAGATAATGACGTTTGCTTAGTAAGAATGTCTACAGAGTATTTCTGTGACAAATAAGCGTTTGAACAACATAGAACCTTGGAATTGTTAGGTCAATCATCTTAACCAAAATCATCACCCTCATTTGCATTTGGTGGGCTTTATAACTCAGGAATTGCTCTCGCTCCTTTTCTACTTACACCTATACATTCTCCTGTTTATATTATGATGGTGATCTATGAATTCATTGAACTGGGTTTGGGAGTTTACCAGAATATGTGTCTCAGAACCCCCTGCCTTTTCTACCTATATAGGCAACCCCCTACCTTCTCTACCAATATAGGCAATCCCCTGCCCAGGTCTTAACTCTTAACTCTCTGCCTTCTGTAATGTGTAGGGCCATCAGCAGCTGCAGTCTGACTCTGTACCATCCACCCAGAACACTGCTGTTGTTAGACCCGCCTGCTGTCATTAAAAGAGAAGAACCACATTGATTTTGCTGATAGTACATTCGGGTGTGAGGGATATCTACGTTGACAGAGAACCAACTGCTAACCCCACAGTTCCTCTTTAACTTAGTTCAGAGTCCAAGTTTACTGTCGTCACTCTTTGGCATGTAACCCCTGGCCCAATCCATGCAAGATCAGATATGAGGAAGCCAATTCGGAGTTTACTGCAATAGTCTGGACAAGAAATGCTGAAAAACAAAACTAGGGTAGAGGCAGCCCTGGCAAGGGAGCAAGGGCTTGAGAAACAAAGAAGATATCCAGGTGGCAGAACTTCGTGACGATGGACTTGAAAGGTAAGGGACAACGTTGGTCTTTGCTTGGGTGCCAAGAAGGATGGTATCACTCCATGAAGCAGAAAATAGAGAAAGACAAGCAGGTCTCAGGGGAAGACAAGGTGTTGGCGTGTGAACATGCTCTTAAAGGTGTCTTCAGAGATTTCAAATGTGACTGGATACATGAATCAAAATCTAGTCGTGGCTCAAGATGTAGCTCACATATCTGGTATAGGACACATTGCAGAGATGAATGAAATATCCATTGGGAGTGAGGCAAAGTGAGCGTAGCCAGAGACGGAGGGAAGAACCCCAGTGACCAACATAGTCATGGAGAACATGGACCTGAGGTACTTGTAAACAACCGAGATGAGGTGACTTGGGATAATTTGCATAAAGGCTGAGTATGGCATAACCATATTCCTTTTAATTCCTAGGAGTGTTTTGTATGAAGCTGGAAAGTGAGTTTGTAAATGAAGAATCTAAAGATGTAGGATACGATACAAGCGGCGTTAACAATTTGGTTTTATGCACTTAGTGTTTCACATGTACATATGCTCATATATTTATATGATTGTAATTTATCTATTGATCTATTTGTAGGTATAATATGATTTGAAGACAAGACAATGGAGTCTGACTAAAATAGGACAAATTTGGAGGAAATTCTGGCCTTGAGAGTAGGAACTCCAACGAGTGAGGTCTACTTGGCTGTTCTTCTGCATTAAATGAAATACAAAGTGCCTGGGACTTAAGCAGAAAGTTTTCTTGGCTTGCAGCATCAAAAGATGTTGGTTGGGACAGTAAGGATGGCTGTAAACTGAAGATAGAAATTCTAAAAAGAGAAGGACGCAAATGAGGGAGCCCAGACATGCTGGCAAATGCTCTTTCAATGTGCCGCTCACCTGAAGGTCTGAGACTGAGGCCAGGTTTCCCATCACAGTTCAGAAGTTAGAAGTCTAGAGCAGCGGAGTCCAATTATGGTTATACAGGGGTAGCAGGCTTTAGAGTTTATGCCCCACCAATTGAAAGGACTTAGCGACAGTCCTCACATTTTCCTAAATTTTATTTTGAGATAAGATTTGAGATAATTTATTTGAGATAACTCATAGAAAGTTGTGAAGGTAGGCCCCATGTAGCCTTTACTTAGTTTCTCCTTGTGGTTTTTACATGATGATAATATAAAACCCAAAGCCTGGGCATAGTTCAGTACACGGTTCTATGCCATTCTTTCACACATGCAGTTTCGTGTAACTACTCAAGGTACAAGCTATCCATCACCACAAAGTTCTCCGTCCCTCATATCACCCCTTAGAGTCATGCCAATGCCCCCCAAATCTCTGTAACCTCTGGTTACAGATGAAATATTCCCAACATTTGCAGTTCCACCAACTGTGAGAACATGAAACATGTGCAGTTAGACTTATGTGAACCTTTAAGAGCTGTGTGCATGCAAAGTCTACAAACCAGTGATCATAGAAGTTGTGTGTGTGTGATAACCAAATCCTGGAAATGAGCAAGACATTCTTCATCCGTAGACAGCAAACTAAATCGCTTTACAGCCGCATCATAAGACACTGCTCAGCCACACAGAGGAACCACTGGTAGATACTACTTGAGTGGATCTCAAGAGCATAATGCTGGCTTCCAGTTGCTCTAAACAAATCTGTAGACTCAAATAAAATAGAAATTTGTGGCCCAGAGAAAGCCATCTGGCTGCTCAGACAAGGGCAAAATTCCCACAGTGTGGCATTTGTCTTGCCTTGTGCTGGCCAAAGTCTGATCCATTGAGCATTTGCTTCCCAAGATGCTGGTTGAGAAAGTACTTGAAGAGTTACATGTGTTTCAGAACCACATGTTTCTCTTAGGACCAGGTGAAAGCATCAGCAGATACTTCAAACGTTCCCAGAATAAGGGGAAAGGTATTCGTTTACTAGTGGCTGAGAATCTGCTCGACCAGAGAACTCTAACCTTCTGAAATCCACTTTGTTCATACACCATGGAAAGCATTATTTGAAACACATTTTTTTAAAAAGATCAACATAGGAAAATTCACTGTGATAATCCAGAATCCTTCTTGGTTCACATCGATCTCTAGGGTCAATCGATCTCACAGGGAAAACATTCTCTTATCAAGAAGCATACAGGGGCAGCAAGATGGCTCAGTGGGTAAACTACTAAATCTGCAAGCCTGGAGATAGAGTTCTAGCACTGGATCCAATGTAAAAACTGAACTTAACAGTGTGTATCTATAATCCATACACTGGGAGAGGGCTTGATGTCCAGCTGGTCTACCTGAATTGGTGAGCCCTGGGTTCAGTGAGAGACCCTGCCTCAAAATAATAAGATGAAGAGCAACTGAGGAAAATTAAGGTCAACCTCCGACCTTCATGCACGAACAGATATGTGACCCACATGCACACATGTGCATGCACACCCACAAAGAGCATACACATCTCAGATTTATGTCGGTTTTTCCTAAAGAAAGATGTTGTGGGTAGAGTAGAAAGTTAACATAAAGAAAAGCCATTGTTGGTTGACTTGTTTTAAATGGTAGATGGATACATAAAGATTCTTTATACTTCTCTCTGTTTTTGTGTTTACTTGGCATTTTTACATAAAAGCATTTTAAAAGGAAATATTTAACCCCAAGCTCCTAATGATTTATTCATAATGATAGTAATAAAAGATTTATCACGCTGTAAGGAATATTCACTTATTCACCATAGTGTCTGTGGTGGTTTAAATGAGAAACGTACACTATGGTCTTGGGTATTTGAATACTTGGTCCCCAGTTGGCAGTGTTGTCTGAGGAGATTTTGGTGGTGCAGCCTTCCTGGAGTAAGTGTGTCACTAGGAGTGAGCTTTGAGTTTAAAACCTTCATAACACTTCCGGTTCATTCTCTCCATTTCATGCTTGCATTTGAAGCTGTGAGCTCTTGGTTTTCTGTTGCTCCTACCATGCCTGCTGCTTGCTGCCACGCTTCTCCACCACCGGTGTCTTACCACAGTGGTAGAAAAGAAACTAATCCAGCATGCTGGTGTGGAAAGCACTCTCCATAGCCTCTTTTTTGCAGGCTCAGATTTGGAAAAACATGTGCTGTAGGTCACACAGCTAGGAAAATGAAGGAAAACGAACAGCAGCAGAAGGTGGATCCAGGTCTGACCACTAAGGCTGTATTCGTAACTAGTGTGCAGGATACTATACCAGGGCTAAAGAATGCCACGCCCCTATGCCCTCTGGCCAGCAAACATCTCCCCTAGAGGCAAACTAGTGAAAATCAAATCACAATCAAGGTTTCTTCTCATGTGTGAGCCAAGAAAACTCACAGAGTCTCTAAGAACTAGAGCAGACGTGGGCCATTGTGCAGGTGGCGCCTACCCTGTGACACCTTGGTCCCTTCTTCACAGTTCTGCACATGTACATGAACACATTCCCTTGCTTTCTTCAGCCATAGCTCATGTCTTTCCTGAAGATGGAAACTACGCATAAGGTAACAGCACCGCTCCCAATCAGAGAGCCGGATTTAAAACCTTCTGCTCTGCAGTTTTCCAGAGCAAATAACACACTGCTCTCTTAGTCATTCTATTATCCCCACTGCCTATAAATTTTCAGTTCATTGCATGAACTGGAAGAATGCTTTGCTTTAAATGAAGAAGAATCAGTGAGTTCTGTGTGCCATCAAAAGAGGCGAACGTTACCAAGCCCTGGAATTTTAACTTTGTTGATGTCTCCTTAATTCTGAGGCAATTTTCCAAAGATTACTGACCTCATTGTGTCCAGTAAATATAAAAACAATGAATATGAAAGGGTCATGGAAAAGAATTTGGGTTGCATTACTCTTTTTAAGTTGAAAGTGAAGGGAAAGTGACCAATACTATTCGTATGCTGACATTATAGATTTACTAGAAAGGGCTCACTAAGCAGTTTCCCATAACCCAGGCTCTATGGAAGGGAGGGTGACACTCCAAAGAAAGGGACATTTTCAGGGAGGTTTTGTCCTCAACAACAAAAATCTTTTCAGTAAAAGAAACACACACACACACACACACACACACACACACACACACACACACACACACTGGTGTTTGTGCAAGTTTTGTAAAGACAAAAGTATGCAATTATGCATGAGGGTTAAAAAAATAAGTCTCTTTTGTATTAAAATGATTGATAGAGATTTTATGTCTTGAATTCAAGTGGCCCTATCTAAGCCAAATTTTCCATTTATAAGCAAGTCTTACCCAGTTATTGACTATGAGGAGCTATTGGTTTATCTACATTCATTTTTTAATCTTCATTTTGTTTGTGAGCAAAAGAAAAAGCAACTTACTTACTCACTTGGCTCAGTAAATGTTTTATTATTGTATGGCATAGAGAGCCACAATCCAAAGGAAACAGGAACCTTCAGCGTCAATGACCACAACACACTCATCCTTAACCCAACCATCCTGCAGAAGATTTTAGGATGCTATAATGGTCCCTGACTGGACCAAGGGCCCTCTCCCGCAGAAGTGACAAGATAACTCATCCTTAAGTCATGCAGACTAAGTAAAGTTAGCTATGAACTAGTTAACTCGTCACAGGAATGGATGCTGAGACAAGAAACCTTATGCATAGTGTGAGGTTCAATCAAGGAAAGAAAGAATAGCCCCGATTTGCCTAGCAGGTGCTCATTGAGAAACGGAACTAAAATTCCAGGATGGGAACCTGCAAGTCAGCCTTGTTCCCACTGCTACTTAGAGAGGATAAATCCTGAATCCCACGATGTTAACATCCTTGGTTAAAAGCATTAAGGAAGTAGTTTGATGAAAATAAAAATAGACCGGGGAGAGAGAGAGAGAGAGAGAGCATGGTGCCTAGATTAGGGATGGCAGACTTTCAGACTGTGGTGCTTGGCCGTAAGCAGGAATCATGTGTTCGCCCCCTCTTGGCCTACTTCTCCACTGGATGACGGGACTCTTCTCTTGGTAGAGTTAAGCTGCTTACGTAGTGACCTACTAGCTCACCTTTTAACATCATAGCCTGCCTGAGCTGTTACCAAAGAGCCTCCTTGCCTTGCCATAGGCAATGTCCAGGTGGAATATTAAGAAAATCAAGAAAATTAGCCTTCCGGACCTTTCAAGTTTGAGGCAAGAACCAAATTTTCATTTGTCATTGAAAAACACATTGCCAGGGAGGGGAGCAGAGAAAAATAAAAAAATAAAATAAAAAAATTTAAAAAAAGAAACAAAAAAAACAAAAAAAACACTATCATCACTAATGTAAAAAAAAAAAGAAAGAAAGAAAAAAAAAAGAAAAACACATTGCTATATCCACGATTTCTGGAAAGGGATTTTTTTCCCCCGTCTCCTACCAGCTGAGCAGCCAAGCATTCCTGCAAGTGCTGCTGCAGCTTAACACCGAGTCATGTTTGAGTTTTTCCCATGCTTTCCCATTTGACCTTGGTTCCTTCTTTCCCTAGAGAAAAATCTGAGATTCCTGAAGAATCCTTGCGTCTCCAGTGTAGCGTTTCTCAGTCTTGCATTCTTGCCTGTAACACTGTGGGTTAGCCTTTCTTCTCAATTAAAACATCCTTCAAGAGCTTTGCTTTCTAAGCCATCCCCCCACTGGAAAGCCTGTTTTATATGTAGTGTGTGGATGTGCACGCGATTATGTATAAACCTCCTCTTAGAAGTAAGAACATAGTAATGAAAAAGAAAGCTCTTTAGCTGCACCCGAACCCCAAGGCATCTTCCCTCCCTAAAGAACTGGCTGTGTGAGCCCCACTTTCTGTGCTTAAATTCTTGCCCTGCTCTAAGCCGTGGGCTGATGGGCCAGGCTATGGGCTTGGAAATCCAGGTCACAGCTTGACACCCAGACTATGGGAAATGACATATTCAATGGGGTCTGAATAAGATGCGACACTCAGTGCAATGGTACCTACCAGGCTCCAGCTCCTGCTCTTTGGAGATTGTATTATGTGCAGCTATCATCACCTCTTGCTATTATTTACATCTCTTCCTGGCTCTTTGTCTAACACTTGGTTTCACAGGATGCCATTCAGACGGGAGCAGAGCAGCCTCCGCAGTGGAAAGGGCTTCCCTTGCAAGTCTAAAGAGTATAGGCTGTTCATAATTAGACCTGACAGTTATTAAAGTGTGCCAGTGTGCCTGTCTTTATTGAGAAGAATTATGGGCCCATGAGAGACAAGAAGATATCCTGATACCTTTGGCTGGCCCGCCAATGAATCTGTGGCATAGCTTTGTGAGGGTTACAGTAGGAACCCAAGATCCCAGGGCATGTGGGAGAAAAATGCAGTTCTTCTTCTTTGGCTTAAGAGCTTCAGACAGCCAGGAGGAGAGGAGGGTGGGAAGAGGAAGAGGAGGAGGGCAAAAGGAGAAGGAAGAGGGGAGGAAGCAGCATCAGCTACCGCCAGCAAACCCATCTATAACGTATCTATCCCTGTGGGGTCCTGACCCGCTAACTTTCCCCCTTGGCCTCTTCTCACGCTCTTCTCTATCTTATCTCCTGAGGTCCATTTCCTCCTGCCTGACAAACTCCACCTTGATGGGGTTCTGTACTGTGTGCCTCCTTCGCCCAGAACTCGCTTCCCTCTCTGTTAACTCTTGCTCACCCACGTCTCAGCTCACAGAAAACTTCTTCTAAAAACAGACTCAGGACACAGGGGGTCTGGAGAGATGGCCTAGAGGTTAAGAACCCTTGCAGCTCCATCATGAGGACCAGAGTTTGGGTCCCAGCACTGGGGTAACATTCTGTGTGCCCCCTGACCTATAATGTGTGTTCATGTACATATGTCCACATGTGTGTGAAAGTCAGATGTCAAAGTTCGGAGTCTTCTTTGATTGCTCTCTACTTTTTGTTTTTGAGTAAACCTCAAGCTCACTGACTGAGCAGCAAGCCTCCCCAGTACTGAGATTATAGATGTGCGCCCCCACAGAACTTTGTACACAGAGAGCTGGGATCTGAAGTCATGCCTTCGGGCTTGTATGGCAAGAATGTTTTGCCTACTGACCTACCTTTCTTGATCTTAAATTTGGGGCTTTTGAAGGGCAATAACTTTTGTTTGGCCTTATATGTTTAATAAATGTTTGTCGAATGAATAAATTAATGAATAAATGATTGAGTGAACAAAGTGAAAAATTAAGGAAAAGTGTGGGAGAAAACAATCAGATCCTAATTTTTATTTATGAGCCAGGTGCTAAGCCAGACGCCTCTGGACTATAAATTGAGGCATACTGTTTATATTAGCATTCTATGATTTTCAACTGCACTCCTATTTTAAAGCCATCATTTGTAGTTTGAAATGACCTCTGGCCTGCTTCCAATCATCCCTAGCAATGGCATGCCTTGATACCCACCACCAAACTCTCAGTTCAGACGCAGAGAAAAGTAGCTTCCCTGAGTTCGAATGGAGTTGTTGCCCAGTTGACATGATCATCTATGTTCCATCAACTGACTAATTAAAAAGGAGCTGATGAGGAAGGCAGTCACGTGCCCAGGGTCTTACCTCCTTCCTTTCCTGGGCAACTTTTCCTTAGTGGCCTACAAGAGGCCATTTTATTGCTTAATCCAACAGCAACTGGGGTTCTCTCCATGTGTGAAAAAAGTGCATTCAACTGCAAGTTGCAAGGTCTTTACCAGGCTGGCATAAGCAAGGGAGAGGGCTTTGCTTTCCTCAGATACTGGGAAGTGCAGATGTAGGTTATCCAGGGGTACCTGTTGCACCGGCTCTGCCACTTCTCGTTCTCCATCTTTCAAGCTGCAAGATGGTGGTGTGCAGTCTTCAGTCCACTCTCCACAGGACAGAGCAGCAGGCACGGTTTCTACCTTTCAGCCATGAAACAGAATTGACTCTTCTTTAGAGACCTAAATTTCCTTCCCTCCCTCCCTCCCTCTCTCCCTCCCTACCTCCCTCTCTCCTTCCCTGCCCACTTCCCCCCTTCTCCCTCCCTCCCTCCCTCCCTCTCTCCTCCCTGCCCACCTCTCCCCTTCCTCCCTCCCTCCCTGGCCACCTCCCACCATCACACTGGTGAACTCACCCTTCTGAGAAATCTTCTAGCTCTCGTCCAGGGAAGATGGTCCCACTACACAATACTTCTCCCCTGAGAGGCTCAGAAACCTTAGTCCTCTCTAGGGCTTTGCATTTGCCATAGCATCAAGACCACAGCTCAGTAAATACTTGTTGGATGTCATTCAATTAAAATTCATTGGCACAAGATAGATTTTATCCTTAGAGAGTTTCCACCCGAAGTCATTATGCAGCCGAGGAGAATTTTGTTGCTAGATCCTGTATTCAAAGCTGAACCACACTGGAAGGTTTTCAAAAGATAACATTCTTGTTAGCAGAGGCCAAATACAGGCTGCTCACACAGCTCTGAAATACCTTGAAAGACCACTTAATACTCCTAAAGACCAAAGCTGAAGTAATACCAATTTTAGAAAAAAATTTATCTGATTCGAGAGTTTTGTTTTGACTCATGTAGCCCAGGCTTGCCTTGAAGTTGCTATATCGCTAATGTTGGTTTTGAACTCTTGATTGTCCTGCTTGTACTTCCCAAGGCTTAAGATTTCAGGTGTGCACTATCATGTCCAGCTTAATGTGTTAGGTTATGGGTTCTATTTCCAGCACTGCAATAGTGAATACCTATATACATAACATACATAGTTGCTTTACCACTATATATGTACACACACACACACACACACACACACATATATGGAACGAGAGAGAGAGAGAGAGAGAGAGAGAGAGAGAGAGAGGAGAGAGAGAGGTGAGTTTTCAGTATACAGTCCTGACTGGCCTTGAACTTGCTTAGTAGCCCGGAGTGGCCTCAAGTTCACAAAGATCCCCTAACTCTGCCTCCAGAGAGCTAAAGTTAAAGACATGTGTCATGACACACACACACACACACACACACACACACACACACACACAGAGTAAATGAATATTAAAAAAATAAGAAATAAATAGAGTAAAAAACCTTGAGAAAGACCCCTGACTTCAGCTTCTGGTACCTCCAAGCAAATGCACATGCATGCATATGTGCACACAGAAAAGGCGAGTGCATGCAGCTCTTGGGCCCCACCCACTGAAAGCTTATTCTGTGTTAACCTACAACATCATCTTCCTCGCTCTCCTTATCTTCCCGGGTTCTTGCTCTTCATCTAGAGTCCTTCTATTTGCTCATGGAGTCCTGACATCTTTCACAGTCTGCAGTCCCAACTTCACTCCCTGACTGGCCCTGGGACTGACCCCCAGGGGCACAGCTAGGGATTATTTTTATATGATCAGGACACTAATTCTGGTTAGTCAGAATGAGCCCTGCTTGACTGTCTTTGTGACTGTAATATCACTAGAAGCCAGCCCATTGCAATCCCCTGGACAGCCATGTGATTTCACTCTTCCAGTAGGTTTCTGACTCAGAGACCCTAGGGTTTACAGTAAACACAGAAGGCGAAGTCCTAACATTCCCCCCCCCCCGCCCCAATAGCTTCCTCTCACCTACAACTGTGTCTAAGGAATCCACAGATCTGGCAATTTCACCAGGCTCTCCTCAGGCCCACTGCTCCATCCTTCTGGAAGGTCACAGATGCTTCTCTTGGGCTCTGGAGCTTGCCAGCTCCCTGCAGATTTAGTGCTTGGGATTGCCCCTCCTTCCCAAGGCTGTCTTTCTCTAAAGTTATATGCCTTTTGGTCGCCTCCCCTCCATGCCCACCACCTGTACACCAGCTAGGTCCTCCACGTCCCCTTCCTGGGAGCCCTGACTCCTAGACCTGTAGGATCATTTAGGGCCCTCACCATAACCTGTACCTGGGAACCCACTAAATTAGAAGTGCTAAGGCCCAAAGGTTGCATTTCTGTTTTATTTTTTTCTCACTGTGCTCCATTATGGTAAAAAGCAAAACCACACCGTGAACACCAGGAGTGTGACTAGATCTCTAAGGAGAGAATGGAAAGGAACTCGCGCGCTAACCATTGCAAACCCACTCCGTCCACATATGAGAATACCAAGTAGCATGCAAGATTGCTTCCGTAATCTTGTCTATGCAGCTGCATTAGTCACATTTCCGCTACCGTGATAAACACTAGGATCAAGGCAACTGATAGAGGAAAGTTTATTGGGGCTCCCGGTTCCAGAGGATTGGGGTCCATAATGGAGGGCACAGCACACAGCAGAAGGCATCAGACAAGGTGGCAAGGTGGCCGAAGCTGGAAGCTGAGAGTTGAGAGCTTTCATTTCAACTCTAAGGAGGAAACAGAGAGAATGAAGTGAAAAAAAAATGGCATGTAGCTTTCAAGCCTCAAAGCCCACCTCCAGTGACACACTTCCTCCAGCCAGGCCACACTTCCTAAACCCACCCAAACAGTGTCTCCAACTGGGGACCAAGTGTTCAAACATCTGTGTCTGTGGAGGGCACTTCTCATTCAAACCAGCATACCAGTCATCCCAGAGAAGCGCCCCATCCCCCAGGGGAGAGGTGTCCACAGAAAGCCTCAGAACAGAAGGCCTTCCTTGGGTCCAAGTCACAAATCTTCAGTGCGCGAATCTTTCTATGGTCACGAGTGACTGGTGAGGGGGCCTGGAGTTCGTCTGCAAAGCTCATGTGATAAACTGGGGTCTCTCTCATGGAGCAAGGGTGGAAGGACCCCAGACAGTGGGTTGTCTTTGGCTGCGTATCCAGCCCTAACAGCTCTTCTCTCGGATCCTCCGTAAGATTCCAGAAAATGAATGAGCTGGCAGGATGTAGGGATTTGCTTTGCCCTCCCACTCTACAGCTCTACTAGCCACTCAAAAATGGAAGTGACCAGACAATCAGGTTTGTCTGCTGTGCTAACGTGGCAAAAGTAACAAGCTGAAATTTTGTAGTGCCCCTGCCCTTCATTTGAAACCAATGTCCCACCACCACTAGGTGCATTTAGGACGTGAAGGTACAATACAGTCTGCCAAAGTTCACCTTGCTTGATGTAGTCATTTGAGGTGTCCCTGACCAGATGTTACTGGCATCTACCTACCAGCAGGCGTGAGTTCTATTTATATGGTTTAGGCTGCTGTTCAGTCCTGGTCCTACCCAACCCTCTACAGGGCTCTCCTTTTAGAAGGCAAAGCATGGCTTTAGAGGCAACTGTTCTGATGTCTAGTTCTTGCCTTTGTCCACATATCCCACAAAAAGATTAAGACCTTTTAAACATCCTTCCCAGCTAACACAACGAAAGAAGGTCCTTCATAAAGCATCCTGTCCAAATATTGTACCCAGAAAATTGTACCCCCAAAATAGAGAAATGAAGACTCGCAATAAACAAAAGCAGGGAGTTTATCACCCCTACCCATCCCCACTGAAAAGAAAAAAAAACGATGCTTAAAGAGCAACGGGAAAGCTTCAGAAGTAAGAACTATATGGAGACAGGTTCAGAATACAGAAATACGGGGACAGTGGGGAGCAAATTGCTTTCAATTTCTATCCAGGGAGCAGAGGTTTCCAAGTGGATGGAGGCTTCTTTACGCCTTCATGAAAATGAAGATTAAAATATAATCCTAGCAGGCCACCCATGGCCCGCAGCCCCTCTCAAATTATGCTAAAATGTTTGGTGGAGCTGTTGATTGAGAAAATACCCAGCGATCAAATGAATGCAATACCCTTTCTTAATTGGATGTCTATTTTTATGAATCACGGTATCTGAATGCATTCTAAAAATAGCCCCAGAGATCTGGCAAGGTGGCTCTGAGCAGTCTGTGGAGACTGCAGATATCGCAGGCCTCTTGCAGGCTTTGTGCACAAAGACTCAAGTCAGCACGGGGTGCCGGGGATTCTGCTCCAGCAACCTATCATTTTCACCACCCAAACGCAGAGTCACCCAAGCCGGGAAGGGTGCAGCAGACTCGGTTTCTGTATTTTCTCCAGCCTGGAGAATTGAAGAACAAAAACAAAAAGATGAGCAAGGGAGTTGCTTATTAAGGGAATGAGGGAGGGAACCAGACCTCTTCTGAGAAAAGAATGGGATCTCGAGTCAAAGACAGAGCTTCAGGCTACAGAGAGCTACCCTACCTCAAGGGTCTTTCTGCATCCTAACGACACCTGCATCAATTCTACAGCTAGGCTGGGCCAAAGGCTGTGTGTGTCAAAGTCACAGTCTACAGAAAGGACAGAGTGACACGTTCCAACCCGCTCTTCCAGATGGGACCCCGGGCATCTGCGCTCTGCTTGTTAAGCAGAGCTCACTGTAGCTCTTTTGTGGTCACACAGGACCACATGACTGTACCAATGGGTACTGAGAAGATACAATGATGTTGCTTTTCTATCACTGCAAGTGCACCAGGCTCCTTGGTCAAATGATGGTACCAAGTGGGTCCTTCAGTCAAGCCAGACCTCTGAGAACTGTGATTTCTCCATTGAAATCAGTGACGGTCAGAAGTATGACAGCGCTCTGGTCGGCCCTATGTTGTTATAACACAACACCACAGATGTAGTCACTCATAAAGAAAATATATTTATTCCTTACAGTTCTGGAGGCCGAGAAGTTCCATACCAAGTCTAGCCCCTGATGAGGGCCTTTGTGCTCCCCATGCTAAATCATCCTGTGGCAGACAGCAGAAAGGCAAGAGAAAAGACAGGATTAAACCTATTCTTTTACAGGGAATCCCCTCACATGACAGTCACCCCACTTCTGCCGTAACAACCTTCATCTACTCATGAGGGCTCTGCCTGAATGGCTTCCTGAAGTTCCCAGCTCACAGCACTTGCAACGATGGAGAGTCATGAACTCAGGTGCACACACTCCGGTGTAGCAAATGGGAAATAAGCCTTCCTTGGGTTATGGCACAGCAAATCTGGAGTTGCTTCTTTTTCACTGACCAGAGAATTGGTTAGGTTTTAAATGCCTTCATAAGATTATATTGATAAGGTGAAGTGGCTGTTTTAATTGAGGGGTAGCAATCAGATATCCTCCATCGATCCCGAGCCTGTCATCACTAGTTGGTTTGACGAAGATAGAGCGGATTTTAGGAAAGGCACTGAGAAAGGCTACAGACGTGTTTCATCCAAAGCAAGACCTTGGCTGCTGCCTCTTCCTAGGCAACAAGCAGTGCAGGCAGAGGAAGCCCGCACCACCAAGGCTTAGAATCCCCAGGACTCCAGCCTGCGTCATTTACGGGCATCAATCTAGCTCTTTTCATGGATGTGAACTTTTTTTGTGCCTGAGTTTTTAAATGACATTTTGAACATTGGCCAATTCGCATCATTTTAGTCGCACACCCCAAATCTGCTCCGGCCCTCTCAAATACACTCAGGTTCGTGTCTGGACAGTTTTGATGATGTAGTCTCCAACCCACTGTTTAGCCACACACTTTAGTGACGGGCGAGGGTGAATTGGGCAGCTTGGCATGTGTCCGGTTGTGAGTGTAAGGATGAAGGCTCTGATGGTACGGAGGGAGAAATAGATTGTCCTGAACTTGGCAGTAATGTCACTCTGCTGAGCTCTGCCAACCTGATGCTTGGCTATTTACAGATCTAGGACCTTTGGGGGAAAAATGCAAACATAACCCAGAATCACAAATAAAATAAGAGAAAGGGGCTGGGTGGGGGGAGAAGCCCTCTTCTTTGCAACACCTACTGATTTGGGCATAATTCTTTCTAGTGGGTATTTTTAAAATAGGGACATTTAAACAAGGCCCAACATTGTTTCCCCATTGCCATTCCCCTTCCTTTGATGGACATCTCATTATTAAGCATCTTATTATTAGCACAAATGCTTCCTGTAAAAACATAAAGGCAAGGATGCTTATTAATCAGAAACCAAATTTCCAATTCAGGCACATAATCAGAGATCTTGGAAAGTATGAGCGTGCTTATTTGGTTGGAAGAACCGAGAGCAGCTTCCTCTGGAGGCTCTGGGTCTGGAGGGCTAATGATACACTGTGAGACCTGAGCAATGCTACTTACAGCTCCGGGGGTCCTGTGGCTCTCACCCAGAGGCACACAGAGGACCTGACAGATGACTGCAAAATGAGATGTGAGGAGAGTGAGTGCCACTGTGCTTTGTCCTGTTTCCCCCAGGATTTGCCTCGCCTTCCAGCATTATAGATCCCTCCTTTCTGCCCCTGACACTGCAGATCTTAGCAGAGGTGATGTAGTTAGTTTAGGGGATTGTGCCCCCTGAATTTGAATTTCAGCTTTTCCACTTACTAGCTGTGTGGTCTTGGCTAGGTTATCAAGTTCTCTGGGCCTTTCTCTGTGATGTGGATTGCACTGCCTCCTACATGGATTTAAAGATTAAATCAAGTAGAAGCATATCACACAGGGAACCAGCAGTCGCTTGTTTCTAGCCCAGGGTTGAAATGCCAAGCAAGGATGGCGGTGAGGTCATCAGTCGAAGGGGATATTCCAGGCCTGCAGAATTTCCCTGGGCAAGGATTTGGCCTGGAGTTTCTGCTTGCTGTGTAGCTTTCTTAAGGTCTTGCTAGTCCTAAAATCCCCCCCAAAGATTCACAACCTGGTGGGACACAAATACTGAGGCAGTATAAAAAATTCTTAAAAGTTCTTTGTTCATGGGCAGAGCGAGCTGTGAGGGAACACTGTACCATGAGCCTGCTTTCTTCTGTTATTAGAGCATGCCTATAGTCCCAGTGCCTGGGATCCTGAAGCCGGAGTTCACACGTTTGAGGCCAGCCAGGACTACACAGCAAGAATATGTCAAACAAAAAAAAAAAAACAAAATTAGCAACAACAAAAATTTTTTTAAGGCAGAAAGGGCAAGAGGAACCGTAGGAAAGGAATTATTTCCAAAGCCAATCGCTGAATGCTGGCTTATAACTTTTAGATGGCAGTCAGCAGACTTTTCTTTCTTCCAAAACAGAAAGTATTTCTTTGCAAAGAAAATATGATGACTGCACCTTATCCAAGAACATTCAAAGAGCTCCCCAGAAATTGCACGCTGTAATCCCACAGGGGCAGCTGGTTCCCAAGCCCTCTTCTGCATACAGTGCCTGAGAACAAAGGCGGAAAGTTGTTGACCTGCCCCATCGCACCAGGGCAGTGCCAAGCGGAGGCCGCTCTGAGCTTCGCTGGGCTTGCTGAGTTTCCAGCCACAACCCCGGGTGCTTCTTTGTCACAAAAGGCTCAGTCCTATGCAAATTGCTGAGCAACTCAGATGTGGGTTTGAAAGTTCACTCTGACCTTTCTTGGTGTCTGGGACGATGTCGTTCTTTTAGTTTGTAATGGGAAGACATTAAGCTACCTGGCTGGCTGGCTTTTGTAGGGAGTTGCTACCTCCCCACTTTTTAATGCACTGAAATTTCTGCTCAAACGCTCCTCTTTGGCCTGACCTGCAGGCATTGTTAAAAGGCAAAGAGGGTTATTTGTGACCTGCTTCGGGTTTTACATCTTTCCAGAAGCAATTCAGCACCTTTCTGTTTTAATGCAAGCTCCCATTTTTCTGTTGCCTTGTACACCTAAAAATCCATATTCCTCAGCAATGGATAGCTGTGCCCAGGACAACAGACCCAGATGGAAATGATGGGAACCCAAACTTTGCAGCGCTGTGTTGATAGGGTGAGGGCGGGAGTTTCGGGGGTGTGGGCTGGAAGCACGGTGGAATCTTCAGCGGGAGTTTGCTCAGTTTTCTGGGTGGCTTCCTTACCACTCTTCCTGGAGACTGACCCTCATCTCATTCTTCCTTCACAGAGGAAGGAAACTGTATGGAGTGGGGCGGGGTAGACAGGATCTTCTCAGGGAATCGCCTGCCCAGCAGACATTTTTCTGGCTATGAAAACAAATAGAAAAGAACTAAATAAACATGTCTTTGCATTGTTGGATTTCTGAGAGAGTGAAGAGCAAAGCATATTTATAATAAGCCACCCTATTGAAGGAGCTACGGGGTGCCAAGGAACATAGGATCGGGGCTATCTGAAGGAACATAGGATTGGGGCTATCTGAAGGAACATAGGATCGGGGCTATCTGAAGGAACATAGGATTGGGGCTATCTGAAGGAACATAGGATCGGGGCTATCTGAAGGAAGAAAGACACCTACAACCGCTTCTTCCAAAGCCACAGTGTATTCACCTGCAACTTAATGCTGTTTCTCAACTCCTGAGGTTTTTCCCAGCATGCCTTGTCACAGACTATGGCTACTGCCTGAAGGAGGCACAGGCTGTGCTGGGAGCTGGCTTTGGGTCACACTCCTCTGATTGCTTTCAGCACTAGATTCGAGCCTGGTGAGCACACCAACAGCAGACACACTCACAAATGGGACCTTTAATGGTCCTCCACTTCAGCCAGATGTGGGACGCACATCTGAAATTTCAGCACTTAAGAGGCTAAGGCAAAAGGTTTCTCTCAGGTCTGAGGCCGTCCTGGGCTACACGGGGAGCTTGAGGGAAGTCTGGGCTATGTCGTAAAACCATACCTCATACAAGTAAATAATGATTTTTTTTAAAAAAAAAAAAACAAGTCCATTTGAAGGGAGAAAGAGAGGTTGGTCAGGAGTCACAAAGCTGAGGTCTGGCAGGAAGGTAAGTCTTAAGTCAAAGGCACCCAGGACACATCAGGACTTCAAAATATCTGGAAGAGAGAGCGCTAAGGCCTTCACTACAAAGAAATGATAAATGTTTAAGGTGATGATTATGTTAATTATCCTGATCTGATCATTACACATTAAATATACGGAAATCAAATTATCATGTTATACCCTACAAATATGCACAATTATATAGCAATAAAAAACTGAAGCTAAGCAGGGCAGTGATGCACACCTTTAATCCCAGCACTCAAAGACAGAGGCAGGCAGATCTCTCTGAGTTCGAGGTCAGCCTGGTCTACAAAGCAAGTTCCAGGACAGTCAGAGCTGTTACACAGAAAAGCTCTGTCTCGAAAACAACAACAACAACAAAACAAAACTGAAACTAAAATTTTGACTCTCATTTCCCATTTAATTTGGGCAGTTGGAGATTTCCCTGACTTTACAAGGATAAAACTTTTATCGGGATATGTATCAAATAGCATATTCTACGTGCATCGATTCATTCATTTAAATATTACCAGAACAACCCTATGAGATAGATAACACCACCTCCATATCACAGTGAGAAAATCAAAGAACAAAGAAGTCAAATAGTGTGTCCAAGGCCACACAGCAGAGAGTGGCAGAGCCAGAACACAAGGCTTGGGGTCAACTCCCAAGGTCCCCATTTAACACCCCTGTCAGGATGCGCCGTGGGCTGGCAGCCAATGGAGAAACACTCATGTGGCAGCTTGGAGAGGATTATTGTCGAATGAATAAAATCAAACAAATAATTGATTCTGATAATAATCCCATCAAGGAAGTCAGAAACTTGTCAAAACACAAAATCACAACAGTTAGTGGTTTAACTATCTTAATTGGCTTTATTTGTAATTCTAGAGTCAGGCAACGATTCAGCTCTTAAAAGAGAGACCGTGTTTGGAAGCCGTGGGCACAGGAGGCTGGCTTGGTTCAGAGACGAGGTCTTTGGGAAGCAGATGCAAAGACCAAAAGTTGGGTTCAGCCATTCCATAGTTACTTTGGGCTAGGGAGAGAGAATAGAAAAATAACTCACTGGTTACTATCGGGTCACTATCTTGTTAAGGGTTAAAACATACCAATTAGTACCAGACGCTTTGAGAAATTTGACTACTGTTTCCTCTGAAGGTCAGGAAATACATTCATTTGGGGTTTAGTGATACAAATCTTAGCTTCAGTGACCCCGATTTGGATTGTAGTCTGGCCTGTTGAGGCCTATTGCAGGAAGTTAGCCTAAAACAGTGTCTTCTATAATTCCCTGCAGTTATAATTCTCTGCAGTAATGAAGGTCAACAAACGCAGCTACTGCAAGAAGACACTGTTCCATCTCAGTGGTCCACCACAGCGGAACAGTAGTTCTTTCTCATGCGTGGAATGACAAGCTCAAGGTAGCCTAAGGTGGGAGTGGGATCCAGGTTCTTCATAGGCTGTGGGTCTGCCATTTTTGGTGATTGTCTCTTGATCTGACCTCACATCAGAGTGCCCAGGCCTGCATTGCTCTCAGGTGGCAGGTGGTACCCGAAAGAGGGGAGGAGAACTCAGGGGCTTTGGAGACAGGCCTGAAGTGTCGTGAACGCTGCTGTTGTGTTGTCAGAACCTGGTCACCGTGCCCTGGTGGCTGCAGAGGGAGACTGGGAAAGGAGCTTTCCCAGGTACTCAACAAAAGTGCGCAAGGAGGACCCACTTTGATGCCACCCGCATCCAGGTTTTAGTAGTCAGAAAGCTACGTGCTGTATAACTAACTTAACAAAGTCTTATCCTCTGGCTTGAATGGAAATTTCCATCATTCTTGACACTGCTTTGAGTTTGGTAATGAATGTGGGAGTCTCACAGAGTGAAGACCGGATATAAAGTGTCCAAACTCTTCCAGGGACCACCAGCACTGGTCTGTTAAGACAGAATAGGGTGTTTGAACAACCTTAGAAAGCTCAGACTATAGGTGGGAAATTTTAATAAGGCTAGACTTAGTGGAAAACTGTGAGTATTGGGGATAGAGGAAGCAGTCAGAGATAATAGCTTGATTAGGATGCTTTCTTTAGAGAGCAAAATACATGCATGTGGGTTTAATAAGTCCCAAGTTTCCTTATAAAGAGGTTGATTATTTGCTCAACACAACAAAGGAAGAATCGACTTTAGTCACTTTTTAGACCATGGCAGGAATGAATTTACCTCTTTGTTTATCTAAATCTTGACTCAACTAGGTGACCTCATTTTGAGAGAGTTGCTGTCACTGACAAGTATGCTTGAGGTTTACCCCAGTGACAACTGGCAATGTTCCCCTTGTTTTCAAAATTATAGTTCATTAAAAGCAGGCTTGGCTTTACTCTCCCATGGAGTGGGACTTTTAAGTTTCTAATTTCTAAAGATAGGCTGAATTATTCATAAAAGGTATCTATCTTTCTCACTCTAATTACTAATCTCTCAATGCTATTGATGGTCTCTAGACTGCCGTAAAAGCTTAATGCATTCTGCACTGGTGAGTCGCCCTGGCTAGCAATGACTTTGGTCTGGCAACAAAGGAGTTAAAAAAATAAAGCTTGAGGTGGGGGCCAGGCAACTGGGTGATTACAAAATGCTTTCGTACATTAAAGTAATCTTGTAAGCATTATGCCTGAAGTCACAGTCACCGACTTATTGCCTTAATTGTACACTAGGGTTTTCCAAGTCATCAAGATTGAAGACTGAAAAAAACAAATGTTCTTTGCGACTTTTCCAGCACACTAGTGTGTGCTCGCAATAGCCTGTCTTTCCACTTACAAAAACGCTTCAAATTCATAACGATCATAGAAACCAACCATGATCAAACACTCACTGTGCGCTAGCTTCCCTCTACACACCTTGTGAATGACTCCTCTGTCATCCTAGGAAGGGAGGACACTACATGACTGAGCTGCCAGTGCCCTGGGTACTTGTTTGAGATTCTTAAAGTCTCCTTAGCTCTGCTCTCTAGATTCCTTAGATGCTAGGAGGCGCCATTTGCGAGGCCGCTGCTATGAGCTGAATTATGCTTCCCTAGAATTCATATTTGAAGTTCTAACCCCAGAGGATCTTAAAATAAGACTCTAAAGCCAAGTGTTTTGCAGCTACAGAGTCAACCAACCATGGATCCAAACTACTCGGTTGCGGGGAAGGGTGATTCCAGAAAGTTCCCTAACGCAAAACTTGAATTCTCCAGTTCCAGCTACTGTGCTGAATCCATGCCAGCGATGTGCTGTGTAAGCCAATGCTGTGGTAGCCTCCACATCACCTCACAGACCCACAGTCGCCAACACGCATCTGTACACTGTTTGCCTTAGGTCTTGCTCATATCCTAAGAATTTAGGCCTAGATGAGTGTGTCTGCACCAAACATGCACAGCCTCTTCTCTTCTTGAATCATGCCCTAAATAGTGAACTAGCTCTCTACAGAGAATTTATGTTGCATTTTATATTATACATTATGTATAATTGAATTGATGTATCCAAGAGTGGCCATAGGCAATTTGCAAATACAATGCAGGTAATAGACAAATATGACAATAGGCAAATATGTTATAAAAAGGACTTGAGCATCTGTGGGTTTGGGTACCTGGAAGGAAGAGAGGAATGTTCTAGAACCAATCCACAAATAGACAGAGAGAGGGCTGGATAGAAAGAGGGTCCTTAAAGAAGTAATGAAACAAAAATGGGATCACTACAGTGGCCCTTACTCATACAACTGATGTCCTTATAGTAAAGATTTGAGTGCTGTGGTTGTTTGAATGAGAATGGCCTCCACAGGCTCACGTGTTTGAATGCTTGGTCATCAGGGAGTGCCCCCAATGGGGAGAGATTGAGAGGTGTGGCCTTGTTAAAGTAGGTGTGGCCTTGCTGGAGGGAGTGTATTACTAGTTGTGGGCTTTGGGATTTTAAAGTCCCAAGCCAGGCCCAGTGGCCTAGATGCCCAGTACCTCTCTCTCTTCCTGCTGCCTCTGGATCTGGATGTAGAACTCTCAGCTACTTCTCCGGCACCATGGCTGCCTGCGTGCCGCCATGTTCCCCACCATGGTGACAGTGGACTAAGCTTCTGAAACTGCAAAGCAGCCCCAGCTAAATGCTTTCCTTGATAAGAGCTGTAGAACATGGACAAAGACAAGCATAAACATTCAGAGGAGGGCCACACGGAGACAGCGGCCATCTATGAACCTCAGCAAAGGCCTGCATGCACTGAGGTCTTAGGCTTGAATCTTCTAGAACTGTGAGGAAATAAATCCTTGTTACTGAAGGCTTTCAGTCTGTAGTATTTTGTTATGGTAGCCTACCTAAGCACTGTTATTCTATTTATTGTGAAGGGGGGAAAAGAAAGAGCAGATTAAATTTCAATAATGCCTTAGAATTTTCTTTTGACCTAATTTTGTTTTGTTGAAACACAGGCTTTCATCAAGCTCAGGTTTTGTACATATGTAGAAAGAATGCATGAAACATGAATGTACATATGTAGAAAGAATGCATGAAACATGAATGTACATATGTAGAAAGAATGCATGAAACATGAATGTACATATGTAGAAAGAATGCATGAAATATGAATGTACATATGTAGAAAGAATGCATGAAATATGAATGTACATATGTAGAAAGAATGCATGAAATATGAATGTACATATGTAGAAAGAATGCATGAAACATGAATGTACATATGTAGAAAGAATGCATGAAACATGAATGTACATATGTAGAAAGAATGCATGAAACATGAATGTACATATGTAGAAAGAATGCATGAAACATGAATTAAGGTGTTCAGAAACGTCCTCACATGTAGAATATAACTTTCTGAAGTGCTCTTCTGCGCCCAGTCATTAAACTCCGGCTCCCCACACAGGCATCTCCCGTGTGGTGGAGCCTGCATTGACACTGTCGCTCTTCCGAGGAGCGCAGCTGCTGTCTGGAGGGACTCGCTTCAAGCCTCATAGACATCCTGCGAGTTTTCACACAATGATCTTTGGATCCCCTGCTCTTGTTTGTCTTTCTGGCACATGATAAACTTACGTTGGTGTCAAATTATTGTGGAAAACTCTACATTCAATGAATGAAAAGCAAGAGGACATGGGAGTGGAAGGATGACCAGGGATGGGGATGGGACTTCGCAATGGGAGAGAGAAAGGGCTCCATCTTTTATAATCAATCAGTCAGACTCACAACTTCACCTCTCTCTTGGCATCCCTCCATATTCTGGTTGCCATGCATGTCTTCTTTTCTTTCCTGGTAGGGGACAGAGGTATACTTCATGTGAACCTCAGGCATGCTGGGGTGCTGAGGGGTGAACTGATCCGGGTTATTACAACTGAACCAGAACAGAGCAACATAAGGAAGGGCCCAAATGTGGACATCTGGCTCAAGTCTCACTCTCACATAGAACTTCAAATTAAAATTCTGAGGGTTTAAAAGCGTAGTATAGTTGGAACTAGGTAGATGGCTCAGCAGATAAAGGCGTTTGTGCTAAGCCTGGCATCCTGAGTATAGTCCCTAGGACATATATGGTGGAAGGGGAGAAGTGACTCCTACAAGTTGTCCTTTGACCTCTACATACTGTGGTACAATCCCTTCACACACATACACACATGTGCACATGCATATACACATACATACATAAATAGCTAAATGTAATAAAACAAAATTCTTAAAATGATAGTTGTTCCCACATCTAGAAATGATCCAGGTCTTCCCTGATTTCTGAGAGGCCACAATGTCATTTTAGCCCAACTTTGCAGCTGATACTTATGGAGTGGCTTCTGTGACGAGTTCAAGTCAGCCAAGAAGGCAGGCTTCATATGTCCACAGGAGAAAGGCAGGCTCTCTTGCCTCGGCCAGCCCACTGCCACCAGAGGAAATAACCCCAGGTGAGTGACAAGCAGTCTGCTGAAGGAGGTTAGAGAAGGAAAAGCTCCAGTGTTATTCAAGAGGGGACCTGGTCAGGGGACGCAGCAAGTGTAAGTACAGTAGGAATGGCCTGTGCACAAAGGAAGATGTAGTTAGATGTGCAGATGGCGGGGGGGGGGTTGGGGGAGGCAGGGGGGTTGGTTGTACTGAAGCAGCAGTGTGAGAAAAGACACAGGGTTATTAAAAAAAGAAAAAGAAAGAAAGAAGCAAGTGCAAGCATCAAACCAAGACAGGGGCTGCATCTGGTAGATGGACCAGATGAAACAGGCAGGGAGCGAGGGCATCCTGCTGGAGGACCAGTGTGATTCTCAAGGCAGACTGCGTATTACCACCACAGGGACATTTATAAACACTGATACCTACATCTCGGCACACAGCCATCAACTGCTGTTGAATGGAGTTGGTAGTTTAGCATGTAGTCTGAGGTCAGGGTCTTTTCTTTCTTTCTCTCTTCCTTCTTCCCTTCCTTCTTTCCCATCCTTCTCTCTTTCTTTCTTCCTTTCTTTCAGGTAGGGTCTTCTTACATAATCAAGCTGGTTTGGAACTTGCTACATAGCCCAGGATGACCTTGAATTTACAATCTTCCTTAACCTTCCTTTCAGGCTTATATCATTATAATATGCCCTTCTCTGTTTCCCTCTTCATGTAGATAGACTTGTTCACAAGTCCAGGAGTTCTGAGCTCTCTGATCTACCCATTGGTACCTGAGGAAACATGTCCATTCCCAGCATGATGGCGGCAGTGTGGATCTGAACACGCGCAGGCATGAAGACATTGTAGTCTTGAAGAGAGAAGTCCTGTAAGGGATTCCCCTGTAAAAGTCCCCCTTGACCTGATGCTTGACTTGAGGGAGTTTATGTGGTAAAAGGCATGTAGTCAACTGTACGGGGTTCCATGTCCAGAGAGACAGCTGAATGCTTTACTTCCCATTTCAATAATCTGCCACCATTTAGTCGCAGAAGCACCGACCTGTGCTAGGAAGGGCAGGAAGAAGGTGCAGCGTGACCTTGGCAGTCACCATCACAACTTTGGTCTTGCCTATCAGTCACCACCTCTGGGGACTGTAAATATTGACACTTGGCCTTAGAGAAATCAATTCCTGCATATTAGCCTCCAATTGCATATATTGATGTGCAGATCTAAGGGCCTCGGATGAATTTGAGATGACTTCAGCATTTGAGAGCTCTTCCTGGGAGCTGGAGGGCCCATGGCTCTGCCTCCCCTGGCAGATGCCTTCCTGTGATTGGCTACAGCGTTGGCATCGCTATCATCTTGTCTTGTCCTATTATCTATTCGCAGAACTTGCAGTAAGGCCATTTTAGCCGCCAGCAGATGAAAGAGAGATCTGCCTCTCAGAATTCAAAATTAACGCTTCAAATTCTATAAAACAAAGTATTGGGAATAAATTCTAAAATATATATATTTAAAACCTTTTGTTCAAAATTCCATATTTTTTGGATTGGAATCCCATTAATCTTTATTCATATCACCTCCAGTCTCAATCCAAGCACCAAGTCCACAAGATTAAAAGTGTATGCTTGGAGTTTGTCGGCATCCATACACTCTTGCCACACACAGCCGACTGGCTGGCTTACTTCCCTACAGGAGTGACTGAGGAGACCTGGAGATGTAGCTCAGAGCTAGAATGCTTATGTAGCATGTACAAGGCCCTGGGTTTGATTCCCATCATCAAATTGTTTGGTAAACTCATCCGGGCACTGTTAGATGGGATACCTGGGACTGATGGATGGGAGTGAGCTAGTGGTTCTGGCCAGAAGGACATGGCGGCTACAAAGAACTGTCTTTTGTGTTACAAAAGGAAGGGACGGAAGCGCTGAGACAGAAAAACCACCTTTTCTCCAGCTCACCCTCCCAACCCCCCAGCCTTCCCCACCCAGAGACTGCTGGGAAGAACAGGAAGAGCTGAAGGGTGTATCCCAAAATAACTAAGGAGCCCTCCAGGCGTCACTCCCCAGCTCTGTACCCTCCGGAGCTGCAGTTCCCTTAGGCAAACTTGGCTGTGGTTTGGGCAGTACAGGTAGGAGAAAGCAATTCAATTACAGCTCCCCTTGGTTTGAAATTGCGTAAATTGAGCACTGTCCCAGCAGGGAGGTTGGAATTTGCCAGCTGAGGTTGGAATGCACAGTTGAGGTGTTGAGACCCCTAGGAAGATGGTTGGGACTGCTCCTACACTCTGACTTACGGCCACTTTAGACTATCCGAATTTCTGTCTCCTTTACCATCATCTCTCGCTCACACAGGGTATTTTATTCAATTTTTTAAAACTAAATGAATAACTTATGATTTTTAAAATCACAGATATCATTAAGACTTCATTATAAGGATGTTGCATAATGTGAAACCAAAAATAAAAAGTGCCCGTAGACACCAGGCAAAGGTTGTTGTTTATATTTTGGCAAGTTTGCTTTTGGCCTTGTGTATGCGTGTGTATGTATGTGTGCATATGCTCAATTCAGAAGGGCAGAATGAAGCAAAGTCTACTCCTAAGCTACAGCCACTGAGGATGCTGTTCAACAACACACAGGTGTGTAGTTAAGACCCAAGGACCACCAGGGGCCTTGCCTGGGCCCCTCCAGGCCCCTAAGCAAGCCGTTAGATTTCTAATTTACAGTTTGGCGGCACCAGGCAGCTTGGTGATAAGCAGGGCTTGTTTATTTGTCTTTGATGGATGCCAGGTGGATTGTGGTCAGACAATCTGGCTTCAGCAGCCCCAGCCCTTTGATTCTACCAATCCAGCACGAAGCCATTCCCCTAGCAAATCGAAGGTCACACAATGGGTGCCCACAACAAAAGGGCAGTCACAATGATGGCTGCACCAGGAAGGGGGACAAAGACAGAGAAAAGAGGAAGAAAGCTTCTCCAGAGAGGAAGCCAGCAAGGTGGCGAGGCAGGCTGGGCAGCAATTCAGTTTGTGTTAAAGGTTTGCTCCGCAGAAACCAAGCTTTTGTCAATCTTTGAATTGCACAACCTGTGTGGCTTCCAGAAATGATCTCAGGTGATTTGCTCAGTTTGGGCATTTTTTTTCTTCCTCTCTGAGAGCCACCAGTTTGCAAGGAGGTAGGTAGTCTCTTCTAGGACAGGTTGATACAGACTGCAAAATGAAAAGCTAGGAATAACCACATGCCAGTGAGCACAGAGAGCTGGGGATGACCACATGTGTTTACAGCCTCCTAAAGCTGGAGCCCAGATGTGGCATGCCACAGGATGGTAGCTGGAGGCCTCAAAAGGTGAGGGACCTGGCCTGAGCTTGGGATGATAGGGCAGACATTCTGCTACCAGGAGCCTAAGGCCCTTTGGGGCCCCTATGCTACCTGGAAATTCCTTCAGCCTGAGCTGCATCATCCAACTAGAGAGGACTCCAGCATGGTCATTTTTTCCCTCAGTCTTTTCTGCTTTGTGGAATACAATATATTATGTAGTCAGAATTTAAAGAGTTAATGAGTTTAGGCCCTCCAAGAACCAGGTCTTCAACTTTAACTCAGGGAAACGGTACTGTAGCAAAGGGGTAGTGGAGTTGGAGCTAATGATGTTCCCCAAGAATCCACCTGGGACACCAGCAGGGACAGTGACTCTTTACGTATTTCTCTAGAGAACTTCACTCTCATGAAGGTGAGACACATTTCATAATATGCCCCAGGGATACACATTGTCAGCTCAGCTCCAACTCCAAAGTGCTAGAGATTCAGGCGGAGTGTGCAAACTGGCCTAGCCTGGGACTGATGCTCCCCATGTCCTGGGTGTATGTGAATGAACTTTATAGATGTCAGAGTCATTCAGAATCCATCAGGTGATTGAGAAAAAACAGAAAACCTGCCTACGAGCAGATTGTATGATTGTGTTCATGTTCTGAGGTCCAAAATCCCGAAGCAACTATCAGAGTGATTTCTGCAATGGAGCAAATGCACCCATCAGTTCATCCCAGATGCTCCAGAGCACATGCTACTGATGATTGAAATGGCAGCCATGATGAATCCTTTACTTCCTCCAGATGGTGAGATGAAGGGATGTTTGGTGATCTGGGGACCTGAGGAACCACTCACTATTCCTAAGTCAGGTCAATATCTCAACAGACTCCCTCCCTCGTGCCCTAGGGCATTAACGGGACTGTGGCCTGAGTGGTGGGGAGCCTAGTCCTACAGGAATGCTTGGTTCCCGAAGAATTCATAAAGCTGACTGGAGTAAAATGAACCTTCCAGTGTACCCTGATACGATGCTATTACACATAGACACACAGACACGCACACACACACACACGTGCACACGCCAAAGCCTCACTTGTGTGACAGAACCCCCATACATGAACATGTCTTGAAGACACATTCAGTTGCTCTCTGTGAGGGTTCTGCCCTGGAAGGACACTGTGAACATTGTTACCTTATTTTCATTTAAGTGAGTGTGGTCTTACCTTTGAGGCTGAGAATAACCTGCAAAGTCAGCTTCACTTTCCATCTGTGTCAATAAAAAAAAAAAAAAAAAACAAAGCAAGTGAAGTTTTGTCATTTTGCTTCTCTTCCCTGCCTCCACCAGGGCCTTAGGAGGGTGCCAGGGAGGATCCTCCTCCCGTAGGCATGGGACTGCGCTAGCCTGCGGTCTGGAGAGCAGAGACTTCTGCCAACTTCACTTGTTGCTTTCTTTTCCTTTTCTTACATTTTATTTACTCGTTTATTTAAAATATTCACAATTTTTTTAAATTTTTTTCTTCCTTCTTTTTGCAGGAACAGGGGTGTTTTTGAATGGGACACAATGAAGTTGCTTTGTTTTCTCCAGGCTCTTGGAATGTAAGAGCAGTGAAAAGTGGGTGCCTGCAACAGGCTTAGGTGAGTGGAATACTTTCATCCTGCTGTGTTCTTTTGAATTATTATACATACACGCACACACAATGTCAAAACTTTAGGCTTTCTATAAATGATGCTTTTAGATTAATTGGCTTTATGCAAATCACCAAAGCATGTAAGCACACTGTGAAATAGCCATACGTGCTTCATGCTGTGTGATGGTTTACAAGATAGCATGCTCTTTTGTGTTTATCTCAATTCAATCTTTAGTTGGTCCAGGAAGAGAGGCATCAGTCCCAACCCGCAGATCAGGGAACTGAAGTTCAGAGAGAAAAAGCCCATTGGCGAGGCCTCCCAACAGGCAGGTTGTACAAGGTGGCTCCATCTCAGGTCTGACCAATTCCATGCCTTGTCTCGTTGTCTTAAAAACGTGTTTCTTCTCAAATGAGGAAAGTGTCTGTTTTTTAAATAACACATGCTGGTATTTTCCTCAGTATAAAAGGAAAAGTTATAAACCCTGAATTGTGTTCGTCTTGTTAGGCTGCAGTCTGTAACACTGATATTTGACCAGCTTTTGTGTATACTCAGCTTCACAGTATCTTTCTTTGTAAGAAAGGAAGAAGAGAAGAGAAAATAAAATTTAGAAAACAATCGAAACCAGAGATGGTGGCTGCCACCTGTAACCCCAGCCAGCACTCAGGAGACTGGAGCAAGAGGGTCACGGCAGGCCTGAAGCCTCTCTGAACTACAGCAGTGGTTCTCAGCCTTCCTAACGCTGCGACCCTTTAACACACTTCCTCATGTGGTGACCCCCAGCCATGAAGTTATTTCATTGCTGCAGCACAATTAACACAAACCCAGAGACAGAAACTGGGGTTCAACCTGAAGGTTAGAAAAGCAAAACAGCCAGCCATTGGCTCTTACCTCTGCCTCAGTCTGAAATGGCCATCCTGCCTCCAGGAATCCTCAGAATAAGATTGACTGAGAGCTGTCTCCTCCTGTTTCATAATCCTCTCTAGGGCTGGGATTAAAGGCATGTACCACTACCACGCGGTGTCTATGGTAAACTAGTGCGGCTACTGGGATTAAAGGTGTGTGTTATTGCTGCCTGGTCTGTAAGGCTGGCCAGGGCAGCTGTTTTACTCTCTGATCTTCAGGCAAGCTTTACTTATGAAGATACAAATAAAATATCACTACATGTTTCTACTTCATAGCCATAATTTTGCTATTGTTATAAATCATAATGTAAATATCTGATATTCAGGGTAGCTGGTATGCGACTCCCCACAAAGGGGTGGCGACCCACAGGTTGACAATGGCTGAGTGTGTTCCAGGCCAACTTAAACAAGTGTGAGACCCTATCTCCGAAAACCAAGAGAAACAAAAATAAGAGCGTAAAAGAAATTAATCACACACACACACACACACACAGAGAGAGAGAGAGAGAGAGAGAGAGAGAGAGCAAGAGATCGAGAAAGAGAGAGTGGGGTGAATAAGACAGCAAAGAGGGAAGCAAGTAAGAGAAAGGAGAAGGCACTAGAACTCATGAGGCTCAATGGTCCCTTCCTGAGTCCCACTGTCTACAGCTTCTCACCCCACAGTCTTGGCTTTTATTCTGCTTTCCCTTTGATCAGGATCTTCAGTCACCAGACTCCTTAAGTAATCAACGGAGACTGAGTGTATCATATTGTCTTTCATTCTTTTTTTTTTTTTTTAAGCAAGGATTGCACAGATTTCCAGCCGCCCCCCCAGGGGATGAGAAGAAAGAAACGATCAGCAGAACAAAGTCTTGCATTTATTAGAAGGGTATAAATACTACTTTCTCTTCCCAGGGGGAAAAACACTGGGCTAAAATGAAATGCCCTCCACATATGAATTCAGAGAAATGTAAAGTTAGCACATATCCGAGCCACAGAGGAGAAACATGACCTCAGTGTTGAAAGAAGAGAGATGAGAAAACAGAAAATGAAAGAAGCCTTTTTTATCATTAAACAATTAGCTGGAGGAATGATACTAAGTGTCTCCTAAATGGATGCATTTATAGGAAGAAATGAAAACATTTGAATAATTTGATTAACGCACACAAATGACAAATGATAAAAGCCCGTGAGCAATTGAAGTCCTGAAATTGAAGGCTTGAAGAGACAAACATTCTCACCCCTAATGTGATCACTGGCATGGAAATGTGATCGGCAAGAGCTTCTGTGAGAGATGCTGTCTAAACTGATCATTACAGACTCGCTATTACCCAACGCTTTTGGCACACGGAATCCCCTTTGCCACCAGCTTCATGGGACATGAAAGGAAGAGGACTTTTCCTGTCTTAAAGATGTGAACACTGAAACTGGATGAGAAGGGGGAGCCCAGGAGCCAGGGCCACTGTTGTCTTTAGAAGCGGTTTCCCAGATGGCACTCCCTTGGACACTATGGCATCTTTGGTTCCCTGTGGCTGCCCACAGACGACAATGGTGGGACCCGCCCCAGGGCAGGATGCAGCTTACTCTGGTGCCAAATCCCATTACTAAAGGTGCCTTTGTGAGGATGAAGTTTCCAGAAGACGTTTTCCCACAGCACGTGGCCACATCTTTTGACTTTGGAATTCTCCAAAGGAACTGCACTGAAAAGATTGTAGAGTGCTGAGTGACTACGGCTACCACAATTAATTACTCTTATTTTAAGTCTGTTCATTTTCAAGGGCTGTCATAACCAAATGCCACAGGCTGGGTGACTTAAATGACAGAAATGCATTTTCTTACAATTCTACAGGTCAGAAGTTGAGATTCAGTGTTTGCAGGGATCTGTTGCCCCTGAGGCTTCTCTCCTTGGTTTACAGATGGTTCGAGTCCCGCAGAGTGCTCATGGGATTATTCCCACGTGCGTGTACAGGTGGATTCAGGCTCATCACTATTTGTAAGAACACAGACCCATTAGATTAAGAAGCGCTCTAATGACCCAACCACGACCCGATTGCCTCTTTAAGAGCCCAGTTTTCAAGCTCACTTGCATTTTAAGGTTCTGAAGGTTAGTTAGGGCTTCTGTATGAGAATTTGGAAAAGTAACTCATGTTCTAACAAAGCCTTTTGAAGCTGTTTTAGATTGAAATGGCACAGTAGGAGTTCCCGGAACCAATCCAAGAGGCCCACAGGCAGTCTAAGACCGGTGGACACTGCAGACCATGCCAACACTTACACAGAGTGTATGTTCCTCCTGTACACACACCCCTAGAGGAGTGAGTTGTGAGTTAGATGCAGTAAGAGATTCACAACAGCTAATCATGAAATTAGGCAAACATAACAATATACCACAATCAACATTATTTAAAACTTATAAATTACTTACTTCTGGAATTTTCTATTTCATATTTTCAAACCAGGGTTGACAATAGTGATTGAAACAGTGCAAAGGCAAACCATGGCTAGAGTATGTGTAATTCCTCCTGAGGCTGGGTCTTCTTAGGAGGACTAGAATGTTCTGGTGTACTTCGGAATGGTCCATTTTCCTCCCCAGTCTGGAAGTATATGGAGGGGTTTCTCCAATATTCCTTGTGAGGACATGTTTAAGCTGATGGAGGCTTGACACTGAAGTATGGGCCTTCCGGAATTTTAACTCTGGCACTAATCCGCTCTGACCTTCAGGTGATTCCTTATAAGGCTTCTAGTTGGGCACTGACTCACAAGGGAGGTTTCTGTCGTGACTGTCTCTCTGGTAAGTTCTTACTGTCTATGTTCATCTGTCCCGTCTGGCCTTTAGCCCGTCCCTTCAGTTTTGAGGGAGTGCTTAGCCCTGTGACCTCACATCTCTGAAGTCTGTGAGAAGGGCTGGATGGCGTCCCTTTTGCTCAGCTTTTGCTAGGATTTAGATGAAGAGGAGACTCCTAAACCAGCCTAGAACTTTCTTCCAAGATGATTATCTGTTGGCAACGCTCCCAGGATTTTGTTTCATTATCTTCAAAACAGTATTTTTCATTTATTATTGAAGACGATTTTTCACTCTTTGAAAGCCTATGCCAATGACTCTTTTCCTTTCCACGCATGGTACTTTCTTCCTGTCTTTTATTGCTGCCATTGGGAATTCCGGACACCTGTCTAATCGCCATTGTTCTGGAATCATTTTTTTTTCCTGACGGTTCGGGATCTCCTCAGGCATGCTACAATTTTAATACATGTGCCCAGGTGTGAATTTCCTTTTATCTCTCCATCCTGGGACTGTTGGGGGCTCCTGGCTTTGAGAATTACAGTGTTTCAACAAACAGTTCTGGAAAATTCTGTTATTTTCCCTTTAAGTGTGCTTTTTCTCTTTAAACAAGTGTTCTATTCTCTCTGCCTCTCTCTGTGTGTCTCTCTGTCCTCTCTGTATATGTATGTATGTGCTGTGCATATGCCTCTGTTTGCAAGAATGTGGGTACACACACGTGGAGAGAGGGTGAAAGGCCCAGGTTGACATCCGTTGTCTTCAATCCTTCTTATTTATTGAGGCCAGGCAAAAACTCAAAATTAAACCTAATGGTCACTATATACACGAGTCTAGTCTAGACTTCTTGCTCTGAGGATCTCCTGATTCCATCTTCCAGAGCTAGAATTATAGGCCAGATACCAAATCCACCCAGCATTTATGTGGGTTCAGGGGATCTGAACTCTGATCCTCATACTTGAGTGGCAAGCACTCTACAAACTGAGCTGTCTCCCAAGTCTGGTCTTTACCTCCCTCCAGACCTCTAGAATTTCTCATTCTACCCTCTGGGCATTTTAACAGCTCTTGCACGCCACATTGTCTCTGCGTTACATCATTAGTAATTCAATGATATTTATTTTCCACCTCAATAATCCCTTACTCAACCATGTCAAATAGTCTGTCCAGCGCAGCCAATGAAGATTTGTATGAAGGCAAAATCAGATGCACATAAAATCACCCATTTAAAAATGGACACTGCAGTCACCCTCCGCACATTCACAGGGCTGTGTGAACGCCACTTCTGTGGCCTCAGCCAACATCAACAGTCCAAAGGAAAGCCCTGTGGCACTGGAAGGTAGCTCTCCACTGAGAGCTTCTCCCTTCTGCCTTGGCACCAGTCTGCACTCTGCCTCTATGCCCTGTTTCTAAGAACCATCTTTTCTCTCTATGAATTTATGTTGAATATTTCATAGAAACAGAATCATACAACATGGCATTTTCAGTTCCTTTCACTGGGCGTAGTGCTTTCAAAGTTCATCCATGTTAGATCATGTGGAATGATTTTTTTTTAATTTTGAGATTTTATTTATTTTTGTGTGTATGAGTGTTTATCTGAATGGAGGTCTGCACATTACAGTGCATGCAGTGCCCAAGGATGCCCAAAGAGGGCAATGGATGCCCTGGGACTGGAGTTACAGACACCTGGGAGCTTCCATTTGAGTGCTAGGAACTGAACCCAGGTCCTCTAGAAGAGCAGTTGGAGCTCTTAACTGCTGACCTAACTCTCCAGCCCCCAGAATTTTACATTTTATGGCTAAGTAATAGTCGTGTGTGTGTGTGTGTGTGTGTGTGTGTGTGTGTGTGTGTGTGTGTGTGTGTGTGTGTGTGTGTGTGTGTGGTGTGCCGCATTTGGTCCACCCACCTACCTGTTTCTGCTGTATAAGTTTTTGGATGCTTTCTTGTGAAGTCCTTGGAGTGTAGTTGGTATCTTTTAGTAACTCTATATTAATTTTAAATAACTAAAATGTAATGAACTTTCAAGCTCAGTTATTGCAACTTTAATTTCTAAGCATAGTCCTCGATTCTTTTGGGGAGCTGTTTGCTCATTCTCATGGCCTTTGCCAACTGCTCATATTCTCAAACCTCCCTGATTTCCTGAAACTCATTACTAAATAATCTCATGTAAAATAATAACTTCAATATCAAAAGTTTTTCGGCTCTGACTCTGCAGTCTGTTGTTTCCGGTTGACTGTCAATCTTTCTGTGTGTGTCTGTGGGCATGCGTGTGTATTAGCATTTAGACTGAGTGATTGTGCTCTGCAGAACCCTATTCACGGAGGTTTGGGGGGCTTTTGGTTACTTGGTTGTGTGGTTAGTCTGTCACCTCAACCTAGGGACCTGTTAAAATAAGTCCTCTGCTGATGGGCCGGCACCAGCAGGTGGGGGAGTTTGGAATGTCCTCTGTCCGATGAAAGGTTGACAGTCGCTCCCAGAGAAGTGACGGTTCCGTTGTTGTTGTGTTTGTGCTGCCCCGTTGCTTCCTGGCCACCATCTCCGTGGTCAACAGAGGCATGGCTGGGGAGCGTGCATGCTCCATAGTCACTTTTATTCTCAGTTAGATAAATGGAGGTCCCGTGGCAAAAAGATTACCAGAGACAGAAGAAAAAATATAGCAAAAAAAAAAGTGAGTTTGGGGCTATAGAGCTGCCTCAGAGTGCTGGCCATTCTTGCAGAAGACAGGGCTTGGTTCCCAGCACTCACGTGACTATGACAACCACTTGAAACTCCAGCTCCAGGTGACCCAACTGCCTCTTCTGACCTCCAAGGGCACTGCACTCCCATGGTGTTCATACATATATACAAGCAAAACACTTATCCACACAGACTATAAAATAAAATCTTGAAGAAAACACAAAAACAGCTGAATTCATTGAACCCCTAGCCTTTAAACGTATAAAACAAAGAATTGACAAAGCTTTAAGAAGAAAAGCAAATCCTTCATAAGAACTTAAATTTTTAATCTGGTTCTCTTAATTATTAATAGATCAAGCTAATAGAAGTATCGCCAGAGACAGAAATTCTGATTAGCAGCACAGTGAGGCTGGGAGAATGGATACACATTCAACTCCCCACCCACCAACAGAGTACACATCCACTCCAAGCATAGAAGCCTGGTAGAGCAGGGCACACACAATGTCTAGATACCAGTCTACTGTGCTACCATTGTCTTTTAACAGGATGTCTCCAATTTCTCTTTCTTACAGGATTCCAGCTAGCTTGAACCACACAGAAGACTCAGGGGCAGTTTAGGAGGGCAGAAGGGAGGCGAAGCCATTTCCCAGCACACACCACTGTTGCTTATCCACACAATCAGCCCAAGGGAAGCAACCCTGGACCTTCTGGTGCTCCTCCTCCCGCATCCCTGTTCAGCAGCTCTGAGCCCTGGGCCATGTGTGTGCCAGAGATGCTCCTTGGAAGGAACCTTGCTTCCTTAGACACCAAGGTCAGGGGCAGCAAAAATGGACAATGTTTCTGACTGTCCTCAAGGAGGCTTGGCCCATGCTGGTGGGTTCCAGCCCTCCCTGCAGACCTGATGCCCCTGCAGCAGACCTGGAGCCAACACCTTACAGAGATTGCTGCTGGGCCAGCTCTGGCCTGTGGGAATGGAGCCTCTGTGAGAAATCCATGTCTCCTAGCAGTGCTCTTCTTTAGCTAGCCTATGCCCAATACACCCACAAAGTGATAAGAGTAGCCCAGGAAAAGTACACAGTGGATCAAGTCAGGCATAGAACTCTTTAGTTAAATAAGTAGCTTTAGACAAAAGAGTGGAGATTGGACAGAGAACGTAGAAACCATGCAAGTTCTCATCTGCCTTGCACCTTGGAGACACAGCTACTGAATATGGTCTCTAAAGAAACTCACCGAATAATAAACGCAAACTTTAGTGGATTTCACTTATTTTAAATGCCATTTCGAACACTGGCTTGCCAATAATCCTGTGTTCCTGGTTTCTTCCTGAAGACGGCCCTTACTGCTGACTAATACTGGCTCAGCTAGTATTAAAAATTGTGAGGAAAAGCATTGATGATTTATGGACTGACATTTGTGAGGCATTTAATATAAGCAAATACTATGTCAAATCTTCTAGCATATTACCTTATTAATCCTCTTGAGAACCCACTGAAGTAGGATATCTTACAGAGGAGGAAACTAAGAGATAGTGAGTTATAGTTATTTTTCAATCCATACAGTTTACATATGGCAAGGCTGGGGATGGAGCCACTTCTATCTCCAGGGTCTATGCACCCATCCACAATGGCTATTACTTACTCAGTGCAGAAGTCACAGGCTTGTGTTGTGCTACTGTAATATTCCATCAGCTCCAGGCCTCAGAGCATTTACATATGAGCCCTCATGTCAACGGCTAGCTTTTTGCTTCACCAAAACATTTGCTTTTATCTCAAAGCCATACCCATATGGAGACTTATTGGCCAAACCAAAAATGCCAAGTTGTAGACCAGATACCCTGCGCTAATGCAAAAAGTTCTCAGAGTGTGGCTGAGAAGCCCTTGCTTTCCAAGGATGTGTAGGAGAGAATTTCTTATGTTTTTCCCAGCTCTGCATCTGGGTGAAGCTACATTTCCCTTACATACTTGAACCCAAAAACATACCGCAACTGACTGAGTGCAGAAAAACACATCTGAGGGCCTAATGATCTTCACTGAACCAACTCTCAAAGAGACTCCTAAAGCACAGCCGGTCCTACTACATTCTTTTCAGAGATCTTTAAATATAGAAATTTCATAAAATATATTTAAACTTATTTGTAATGAATTATTGTTATTTAATAAATTAAGTAACTTTCGGTTTCTATTGTTGATTTCTCATATGATACTAGGGATTTAGTTTTCAGAAACAAAAGTTCTATGGAAGCCTAAATAATTTTCAAAAGTGTACAACAAGGTTAAGGCTAAAGGTTTGAGGTCCACTACGCTGTGCCATTGAGTGCTCTTCCCCATCACCAACTGTCCACCAAAGTGACCGACTGCTCCAACTCCATCCACTCGAGCGGGATACGTTAAACAGAAACTGGCTCTAAACTGAGACTGCTCAAAAGTCATTATATTCGTGGGCTGGAGAGATGGAGCATGGATTAAGAACAATTGCAGCTCTTACAGAGGACCTGGGTCCAGTTCGCAGCACCACATGGAGGCTTACAACTCCAGTTCCAGGGATCCAGCACTCTCTTCTGGCCTCCATGGATGCTGCACAGATGTGATACACCCACATGCAATGCACGAAAAGACTCATACACGCAAAAATCAGCAAATTAATATTTTAAAAATAAAATTATTGTATCATTTTCTTTCTCATAATGACCTGGGGGTAAACATTATTGTTTTCAACGGAGATTCAATATTAATAAATGAAATAAAAGACCAGTGAAATGAATATGAAAATTAAGAGTGGGGCTCAGCATCCTGCATCATCAGAGAAACACCAATGAAAGCAGTGAGATGCTATCACACAGCTATGAGAATGGCCCACATCCCCCTGACGACATCAAGTACTGACAAGGACAAGGAGCAACAGGAACTCTCATTATGCAGTGGGAATGCACAGTGGGTTCTCCCCTGTGGAAGGCAGTTTGGCAGTTTCTTACAAAACAGAATATATTCTTGTCACACTAATTCTTCCACTGAGCTCAAATGAGTTGAAAACATATTTACACAGAAACTTGCATGTGGGTGTTTACTCGCATTTCTCAAAAATATGAAAGCAACCAAGATGTCTTTCAATGAGTGAATAGTCAAATAAATTTATTTTAAAAATCCATGTAGTGGGGACTGGAAAGATAGCTCAGCAGTTAAGAGTAGTGGATGCTCTTCCAGAGGACACAGGTTCAATTTCTGGCAGCTCACAACTGTCTGTAACTCTAGTTCCAGGGTATCTGGCACCCTCACACAGACAGACAAGCAAGGAAAACACCAATGAACATTAAATAAAAGTATATACATAAGCAAAACCCATAAGTAGGATATTATTCAGCATTGAGAATAAATGACCTTTCAAGACATGAAAGAATGACAGAGGTGTATTACTAAGGGGAATATGCTTATCTTAAAAGGATGTGTAGTGTATGATTTCAATATTCCTGAAAAGTCAACATTAGGGAGTTGTTTTCGAAATTGATGATCGGTAGACACTTGAGGGAAGAAAGTGATGATCAAGAGTAGAAAAGGGAAGCTGCCATACTGAGGACTCTGTTCAATATTCTGTAGGAGATGAAATGAGGAAGTGGAGGCTCCTTGGGATTAAATAACCTACCCACAACCATGTGTTTATCCCAGGATTCCAAAGTCAGCCTTCTTAATGGCCTGGCTCTTTTTTTTTTTTTAAATAATTTTGCCTTTTCTTTTTTATATTTATTTATTTATTATGTCTACAATATTCTGTCTGTGTGTATGCCTGCAGGCCAGAAGAGGGCACCAGACCTCATTACAGATGGTTGTGAGCCACCATGTGGTTGCCGGGAATTGAACTCAGGACCTTTGGAAGAGCAGGCAATGCTCTTAACCACTGAGCCATCTCTCCAGCCCCTGGCCTGGCTCTTGAGCACATGTCCCTGTGAAATCCTTAACAGAATGTCTAAGTTTTCTCGGTGGCACACGCGTGGGATCCTTGTGTCTTCTTAGGACCACGCCAATAAAACAAGGAAGAGCAAAGTCTCAGTGTTGCCGCTACTCATGGCAAGCAGGTCTTTGAGGCAGATCTTTGTGGAAACCTCGCAGGTGATGTATATGCAAAGGAGGGAAGGCCTTCTGTCGTGTCTAAGCCTGCAGTGGGCACTGTTGCATTAGGCATTAGGAACTGGTCTTCCCATGTGGTCTTCCCACCCTGAAGGCCAGGCCTCACTCTCCTGTTAGACTGACGAGGAGCTGAGACTCTGAGAATGCACATGGCTTCATCTAACATCATGTGGATAATGAACGCCAAGCTAAGGCTCTCCCCAGAATCTTCTGTCTCCATGGTGCCTATGATAGGCAAGCTCCTCCTGACTTTTCATGCCAGTGTTAAAGCTGGTGAAGAATTCAAGGACATAGCCCCAGTTTGATATGGGGATTCCTTCTCCTAAAGTCCAGATCCAGCCTCCCACCCTGGAACTCAGATGGGGAAGTGAGAGAGGACCATGATAGGCCAACTAAACTCCATCTGCATGACTTTCGATAATTACCCTTGAACATCACAGGTGTCAGATAGTCTGACACCTCAGACGACTTTAGTCCAGCTAAACACCCTGTATAGCAAGAGCCCTGGTGCTCTGTCCTCAGACAGTATAATCCATCATTAAGTAGCTGTCAGTGTCTTCCATGTCCCTCTATTATGTATGGGGTGCAGGACTACCAATTAGTTTGAGCAAGTGCTAAGACTAAATAAATGATGAGGAGATTTCTATTTTCATCTGGGATAATTAAAGCCTGCATTTGGGGCACTAAGGTGGAGTTGGGGGTTGGAGAAGTCACAGGAAACATTATAAACAGTGAGAAACCCTTGAACACCCACGAGCAAAGCCAATGGCCCACTCTGTGGCTTCTGCACGCAAGTCAGGGAGTGGACCAAGCAGGCCCCCCTGCTGGAGTCGGCAACTGGGCACTGAAGAGAGGCAGTTAGACAGTACTCAGGATTTTATTCTTTCTTAAGATCCTCTTATATAACCGATCTGTTGCGCAATCAAGCAGTTGGTGATTCAAGGAAGCTGGCCTGAACCTTAGATAAGAAGCTGAATTATTCCAAGGGACACATGGAGTCAGGCAGGCTGGAAGACACTGAGGAGGGCAGGGGGCCTCCCACACAGGCCAGGGTGCTGAAGCTGAGAAGTTCCCTATGTGTAAGCCACACAAGTCCCCCATTTCCTGAGCATCTGTATTTTGTGGGCACTGGAACCCTTCTTGCTTTTCCACTGAAGGCCCCTGGCTTCCTCTTGGTAAAGTCAAAAACATGACCCACTTGCAACAGAGGCACAAAACAGCAGTTTGCTAGGGAGAGGAGGAAATTGAAAAGAAATGATCTCAGTGGATCCTATGTGCATTAATTAATGTCCAAATTCAGGATTACACACACACACACACACACACACACACACACACACACACACACACGCACACACACCATACAATAACAGCTGGTGGTGGCTGTAGCAAGAGTGGAATGGGGGACAGGGAAGACAGGACGATCCACAGTGTGTCTGAGATGGTTTTTGTTGTTGTTTTTGTAGTCTTTAGCTTTTTTCAGCGTCCATCGTTCTGGGGAAAGCACCTGGAGCCCAAGTCTCCCCAAGGGAGTCAAAGAGCATGACACCTGTTCGGGGGTTTTTAAAATCAGTGACAGAGGCGTAGGCCAGATCCTCCCACTACTGCCTAGTGTGCTCCATTTTCAAATCTCGAGGGAAGGCGGTGTGCAGCAGGGTAGATGTCTTCTGTGCGTGCATGCTCCGGGAAAAGGAGGCAAGGCCAGCTCTTAGATCCCTGGGGAGCTCAGGGACATGGCGGACACTTTAATCTCCACATGGGTGGTCCCTGAGGACCTTTAGTAAGAAAAATGTTCGAATATCTTGACTTAAACTTTCTCTTCTTTTGCAGCGATACGGGCTTATTCATGGAACCCTAATATTTCCAAATAAAAAATTCTCAACAGATCTAAGCAGAAAGTTAGCAGTAGGAGTTAATGCCATGTTTTACTATACAATGGGGTGGCTAGAAGAGACAATGACATATATTTTATCGTCCCTACAAGAGAGGAATTGGGGTACCTATATGTACACACACACACACACACACACACACACACACACACACACACACACACACACACCCCAAGGCTGGGAATGTAAAATCAGTGGCAAAGTGCTTGTCTAGCAAAAATAAGGACCTAGGTTCCATCCCAGAATTATCACAAAGGAAATCACTGTGCCCCATAAATATGCAAAATGATTTAACATCACTCAAAGTGAAAAAAAAAGGCCCAAGGCCAAGATCAGGCCCTGAGGGTGTCTCTTGACTGGCACTTGACTTCCTCCTCTTACTTTGATGAAGAGAAAGGCATCAACATCTCAGGTCAAGAGGTTCCTGCCCTTGTTCACTGCTCCTGGGTAAAGGCACAGCAGGGCCTCAGTCAGTAGCTCCACCCTTCTGGAAATGGAAAGGATGGAAAGTGGCTTAGAACCCAGGAGGAAGCCAGAACCCAGGGAAATATGAAAATGAGAAAGGTCATTTGTGGTGTATACGAGTTCTGTCCCTATAGGAGTTCACGCGTCATGTTGAAGGCATGGTTCCCAGTCTGATGATGTCATGGGTCTTGGAACCTTTAAGAGATGTGATTCAGGAAGAGGTCACATGATCACTGGGGTTCTAGCCTTAGTATGGATTGTCACAGTTCTCACATGACCTCGGAGTCTCCCTGGCTTCCTAGCTCACAGTGTGATTCTTCCTCTGCACCTGTCCCGCCATGATGTCATCAGCCCCATCCGAGTGGCCCTCACCAGAGCTAGCACAGTGCTGCTTGTACTTTGAACCTCCCAAAACATGGCTTGAAACTTACTTAGTTTGTAAACTGTCCAGCATTATTGTTTAGTTATAGAAAACAGATCAACCACAAAGGGCACAGTATCCCCAAGGACTGCTCATCCCTTGGACTCTAGTTTGCTAAAGAGACATCAGTTCCCAAAGAGGACCTAAGTGATCCAAGAAACAGCCTTCATACGGGGATGTGTTTTCTCAAAGAAAGAAAGGGGAGATGCAACAGAGCCATCAACAATAGTGGAAATATCCTGGGCTGCTGGAGGTGGGGATGGGATGATTTCCCCAGGAAGCTCTGGCCTTGAGTTGCACTGACATTTGGGAATGCAGGGAGAGAGGCTAAGTTTGGATTCCAAACAGGATGCAGGGGAGGATAGACCCACTCTGCACACCCAACGCTCCCTCTGAAGGCTGGCTGATGAGTTTTCAGCGCAAAAATCATCATCCTCACAGGACATCCTTCTTGGCTAGTGAACGTCAATCTTCACCTCACTTGATTTCCAGCACCTTTGTCATATAACCTCACAATGAATTCCTAAATCTTTCTAAAAGTCTACAGTACAACTAGCAGGTAATGCAGAGATGGGAAAAAAAAGCAAGCAGAAAAGATGGTCAATGTATTTATAGTCTTCTTGTCTCCAAGGAGATAAATATGGCGGTGAAGGCATGCATCATAATTACTCCAGGCACAGAAGAAACGTAGAAAGCGTAAACAGCCAGAACAATATCCAGCATGCTAAGACACTGTGCACATAGCCTTCTTGGTGCCTTACACACGTATTTGTGCCTTAAGCCCTCCCAATAGTTTAGTAGTGTTGTTATAGCCATCTTATATCTAGGAAATTGAGATCTGAAGAAAATGGATAAGTGTCCCACAGTCGCGACCAGCAAAATAACTGAGGTAGGATTTAAAACCACCCTATCTGACACACGCTGTGGTATTTTAAGTAAAAGTGAGGGAAGAAAGAGAGGCATGGAGATGCCAATGGGATCTTCCTGTTACTAGGCCCCTCAAGATGCTCACATGGCAGAGCTATGCATGGAGAGAACTGAGTTGTCCAACCGTGAGTGCATAGGTGAAGAGGAGAGATTTTCACTCACATGTGTTGCCGTTCTTCTCCTCAATAACTAGAGACCCTTCAATACAAACACAAAGAAGAATGGTCACAGAAAGGCATCGTCCACCCTGAGTATCTTACACAGATAGTGGCCTGGTGCTAAATGTGAGGAGGTAAGGCCTAGGCAAGGGCGTAGGAAGCAGAAGAAAATAATTAGAAACCTTGAAACAGACAATGTCCTAAGAGAGGAGGAGGAGCAAAAGATGATTCCAAGGAGGGTGGGAATGAATGGAAAGTAAAAAAGTAGACTCTGTGGGTCAGAAGACGGGTGTGATCTGATATGAGGAAATGGGAAGATAGCCATGAGACTAGGCCCTCATCAAGTAGACAGCAAGACCCATCACCACTGGGGTGATTCTGAGATGACAGAGGTTTCTCAACACAGAGCACATAAAAGAAGAAAAGCAGAGGTTCTAAGAGGACGTCTGATTTTGGTGACAGGAAGCCAGTGAGCGGCTGAGGCAAACACTTCTTGGGGTTCCAGAGGAGAGTCAAGAAAATGGAGTCTCATAAGGCTGTGCGAGGGTGAGTTCAGAACGCAGGCTGGCTTTCCAATTTTCTGGTGCTGATTTCAAAAGGAAACCAACTAATGAAGGCATCTGCTCAGCTTTTATCTGGAGCCGGCAGAACAGAGGATAGACGAAACCAAAGTAAGACACAGTTAGCACTCTCAGCAGTGAGCCAGAGAGGCTTGAAGAAGTGCCTTGAATGACCAGTGGTTTCTTTATGTAGCCTGATTACATTATATTTTATATATTCTTTCATTACTTTGAATTTTATGCTTTGTGTATTGTTATGTGTGAATGCCTGCATGTGTATGCACCATGAGTGTGCAGGAGCCTGAAGAAGTCAGAAGAGGGCACTGGATACCCCAAAACTAGAGTTATAGGTGGTTTTGAGCCATCACATGGGTGCTGAGAATCAAACCCGTCTTCTGCCAGAATGGCCAGTTCTAACTGCTAGGCATCTCTACAGCCTCATTTTATTGTTTGAGCTGGGGTTTGAGGCCAGCCTCAGGTGGCCTCAAAATATTTCAGGATGACCTTGAACTTCAGGTTTGCCTCTACCTCCCTTCTGCTGGGCTTACATAGTGCTGGAAACTGAACCTAAGGCTCTGTGTACTCCAGGCAAGCACTCTGCTAACTGGGCGACATTGAAGCCCTGGGTATTGTTTCAGTGACACTTTGATTCTTTAAATGTTTGTTTTTCTCACACAGGAGTTATCGCAGCTCTTCATAAACCTGAATATTGATTCATCATCTCATTGCCAGCCTCTGGCCACAGCAGCAGATGTGTACTTTATAAGATTACATCGATTCAGTTATAGACAAACAGATAAAAAAAAACTTTACCCTGTGCATTTTGTTGTTGTGTTGTTATTGTTTTATCTACAATCCTCCCACATTAAAAATATCTCACCTGCCACAGCCTGAAAATCATTCCTACCCACTCCATGCCCCACTTCAAAGGTCTACTACTCCCTAAAGGCCATGGGTTTGCATTCAAAACCTTTGAAGGATCCATGGGAGAAAAAGATAGAAGAGCTAAGAGTCATCTGAGAGCCTTCTGTATTACTACCACTTGAGAGTAAAGGCTATTTCTAAAGCAGAACAGATTCTGACCTTCAGTGAAAACAGTCTCAATCCTAAGTATTATGTTAGGCATTGCAAAGGAGAGAGAAATAAAACCACATGCATGAGGGCACTGTTCTCCAAGCAGCTTGAAGCCCATGAATGAAGGAGTGGATGCACAGAGATTACACAGTTGGTTGGTACAGAGTGAGGATTGGCATGCTAGGCCATGACCCCTTGGCAGCCTATGTTGCACTGGGCTTCTCAAGGGAATGCTGTTACTTGCACAAATTGACAAGCACCATGAGATTCTTGGGAGTTCAGAGTGAGAGCTGGTGGAAACTGGGAGCTCAGCAGCAGAGATGCCTTTTCTGTTTAAATGAAGCTCCCATAAGGAGAGGAAAGGAAAGGTCATTCAAAGTGAAAGGGCAGAAAAGAGGCTCAGGGACAGAGCTGAAGGCGTTTAAGGTGGGGTGGGGAACTGCAGAAGACAGCAGTAGTCCGTGAACGCTGAGAGTGCTAGCTCTAAAAGACCCCACAGCATCTGTAATCACTATCCTGTAGGCGCTTTGAGAACCTCTTCATTTTAGGCTGGAGAGAGGGTAGTCAGTTCTGGAGCTTGGAGGAGCCATCTGTGGCTGTGGAGTGAATCTGATGGAGGAATGACATTTGCTGAATGGAGGAGCAAAGGAAAGAAGGCTAGGAAGAAGAAAAAGAGCAGGGGTTGCAGCACACAACGCCTGTCTGCGCACTATGCGCTACCATACAGTTCGCAAGCTTCGGGCAAGGGGCTGGAGGTTGAAACACACAAAGACACACAGACAGATGGACAGCGACAGAGAGACAGAGACACGGACCTCTAGTCACTGATAAGAAGCCCTTTATTCAATAGTACCATGGAGGCTTATATTTTCAACAGTCAGGTGGGCCAACAGGTGAAAACCTTATCCTCTGATTCTAAAGGCAACACGTGCTCATGAAGCAGAGCTGGTAAACAATTATGACACAGCTTTCAGTAACTCAAATCAGAGGGAAAGGAAAGATCTCTAACAGGGAAGAGCAGCTGAAGGCCAGGACTCCAAATGTTCCCAACAAGGGGTCTAACCAAAGAAGCCTGTGATAGCCAGGAGGAAGGTGAATGTTGACAGAAGTTTCTGTCCCACCCAGTCCCACAGCCATTCAGTCCCAAAGAAACACACAGAGGTTTACATTAATCATAAACTGGTTGGCCTATTAGCTCAGGCTTTCTTATTAACTAATTCTTACGTATTAACCCATAATTCTTGTCTGTGTAGCCACATGGTTTGGCACCTTTTATCAGTGAGGCATTCTCATCTTGTTTCCTCTGCACCTGGGTAACAACTGCAGACTCAGCCTTCCTCCTCCCAGAATTCTCCTATTCTCATTTCCCCACCTATACTTCCTACCTAGTTGCCCCGCCAAGACTTCCTGCCTGGCTACTGGCCAATCAGCGTTTTATTAAAGCAATACAGCTGACAAATCTTTACAGAATACAAGACCATTGTCCCACAGCAGGTGAAGCAGGCAGAGCCTAAGGAAGGGAGGCTGAAGACAAAACTAGGCAAGTATAGGCTGTTTTGCTGGGTGGGGACAATGCTGAAGAACAGGATGCTTTGGCAGGATGCTCTGGAAGCAGGATTCCTAATTATCTGGAGGGTCCTCTTCTTGGAAAACCCTTTACCCTCCTCAGAGATGAGTGTTCACAGAGTGCAAATGCACATGCACGTACACACACACACACACACACACACCATTTTTTCTTCAATTTCAAGTATTTCATAGACTCTTTGAAGTTTCAAAGCTGACTAACTGCTTTTGGTGAAATAGTTGACATCAGATAGTCTCCTATGATTATGACTCTCCCCTAAGGATTGAATAGAGTGAACACGTATCTAGAACTTGAAGCCTCCAGTAATCAAGACCTCCATGTCTCTATCTTCATAGCTGTGTCTAGGAAATGCAGACAAAAATGTCCCCCATGGGACAGGCAACTGTCTTAGGAAGACTGCTGCACAGAAGCCCCAATCACTAGCCAACACTGTAGAAACTTCTCAGTCATTGCCATAAACCGAGAACTACATTTTTATTAACAAAACATTATTAGTTTTTATAATTTTATATAAAAACAAAATATATTTGTACTATATTTACCTCTCCTCAGCTCCCCTAGCCCCTCCCAAATCCACCCTGCTCCATTTTGCTTTCTGTTGCTGTGATAAAATGCCATGACCAAAAGCCACCTGGGTCTATTTTATCTCACGTGGTATAGTACATTATTGAAGGAAGTCAAGGCAGGAACTATGCAGAAATACTGCCTACTGGCTTGCTCCTAGACTCACATTCAACTAACTTTCTTCCACAGCCCAGGCCCACCTGCCCAGGGATGGTACCACTCACCGTGGGCTAAACCCTCATACATCAAGTAGTCATTGAGAAAATGCCCCATAGGCCAATCTGATGGATGCAATTTAGAACTCCTCCCTTTTTTTCAGACAATGTCCCTTGCTTACCTAGAACTTACCAACTAGGCCTGAAAGGCTGGCCAGGAATCCACCTGTCCATGCCCCCTCTCCAACACTGCAAGTACAATCACACATCGCGTGGCTTTATTTGCGTGGGTTCTGGGAACTGAACTTAAGTCCTCCCAAACACTTTGCTGGCTAAGTTATCCCCCATACGCTGAGAATAACGATTTTTGAAACAGGATCTTGTTGTACAGCCCAGGCTTGCCTGGAACTCACGCTGCTGCTGCCTGCTCCTCTGGGAGCTGGGATTACATGATATACATGGTCTAGTGCTCCAGAGGTAGTGGGACCTGGGAGAACATCAGAAAGTTTGTACTCTGAGGGTAAAGAGGCGTCATGTGGGTAAATTGCCCAATCACAAGGACAAGCTACACACGGTGGACGAGCCACACCTGGCAGAGAAGCTGCATGCTGAAGAAACATGTTTTCCATAGAGGAATATATACAAATATCGATGGCCAGTTGGCATGAATAGTCTGAAGTAAACTCACTCCTATCCGCTATACCTGAGAAGGGCCTGCAAGCATCATCCAAGAGCAATTTTGTGTTTTTGAAGAAACTGAGGTCATAAGACTCTTGGCTTGGTTTCTTGGGGTTTTCTCACAAGTACTCAGGACTCTCCTCACAGGACTCCATTCTTGGACTGTGTTCCAACAGTGCAGCACCACGCAAAAATTCAAGAAAACCTTGTAACATGTGGACAGCCCCAGAATCTCTAACTATATCTTCAGGAGAAGACCTCAGCCAGCAAGAAACTGAAGAGCCAAAAGACGGTGGATTTAGACACAGCAATGATGAAGGCAAAGAAGAAGGACAGAAAAGTCAAATGTCTTCTCCCGAGGGGAGGGGGGAAGATGGCAGAGACCTGCTGAGAGAATCTTGCCCATATGGGTGGGGTTCTCAAAAATATAAATGTCTCCTCAGCACCTGCCGGGGGTCAGTGGAAAGTCTGACGATCACAAGGTATGCCTGGAACCTCAAGCTAAACCCTGGGTACAGAAAGTGCATGCATGCAGGTCTCCCAGGGAATAGCCATTTGTCTCAAGGCTTCTCCCATGTCATCAGCACGGTGATAGAAACTCGGGCTCTGAACTGCAGAAAGGATTTGGGAGCACAGGCTGAGTGAACATTAGAGATTAAGAGCGGCTCTTAGGTAATAAATGGAATGTGAATGATGGGCAGAGAAAAGAGAATTAGAAAAAAATACATCTGACAGCCATTATTTTACTCCATAAATTATTTCATCGGTATCTGGTGCAGTGTCTGGGTTAAGTAAAAATCTACTCACACAGAAGACGCAAGGAGAGCTAATGCTGACAGCTCTGTTTTTTTGAAGTTGAAATCTAAGCTATCAGCTATCCCTATCGTCAGCCTGTCCAGTGACTGAGTCCTTCCTTACGCTGTGTCCCTTCTGACACAAGTGGCACGGACGTGACTTTTCATCCCGTTAGAGCAGCTGGGGATGAGGCTTTGGGTCCTTGCACAGGGGGACATTTGCAGACAGCTGACACTTCACCTTCCAAAAGCAGAGGGAGTTCTGCAGTTCTTGGACACCCTCATCGCTTGAGGCTCCTTCCTTTGTCACATATTGTCCCCAGCCAGTGCTTGAACTGCTAGTCTTCTGGGTCAGCAGAAAGCTCCCCAAATTGGAGCTGAGAGTCTTTGCTGACCATCCTGAAGGCAAAAATCTCAGTGTCCAATTAAAACTTGCAGGAGGACCCTTGGCTGGCCCTGCCCTGCCTCCTCAGGCCTGAACTGTGTGCTCAGAGAGGGGCTGCTTGCTCTTGTCCCATGGATGGATGGGCAGGAAGAAGGTGGGTAAGGCTGGGTGTAGTAAGAGGCGAGCGGGATGCGTTCCCGGTGCCCGTCTAGCTTAACCCCCAAAATAATTACACAGAAACTGTATTCATTTAAATACTGCCTGGTCCATTATCTCCAGCTCCTTATTGGCTAATTCTCACATATTAATTTAACCCATCATCAGTCTAACCAGCGTCCATCTCGGGGAGGAAAACCATGGCATCTGCCTATCTGTCCTTCTTCCCAGAATTCTGTTCTGTCTACTCCGCCCACCTAAGGGCTGCCCTATCAAAAGGCCAAGGCAGTCTCTTTATTCAACCAATGAAAGCAACAGAAATACAGAAGGACCTCCTACACCAGCTGGGCCCTCAGTACTTTGTAGAAACATTTTTGAGGGGAAGCAAATTATTCTTCTGTATGACATTATTTTAATAACCCAGTGGCTTAGTCTGTTTGAGCTACTACAACAAAGCACCATGAGTTGGGTAATTCATAGATAACAAAAATTGACCTCTCCTCATTTTTGAATGAGGTTTTGGGGTTTTGAAAAATCAAGACAAGGGCATTTCAGACATGGCCTGCCTTCTACTTTATAGGTGGGGCTTTGTGTTACCCATTCAAATGGCAGGTCCCCGGGACTCCTTTTCTGAGAGCACAACCCTATCTCTGCCTGAAGATCTGCCATGTCCTCAAGGCTGCACCTTCTAACACCACCGCACTGGGAGACTGGCTTTCAGCTTATGCGTTTTAGAGGGACACAAACGTTCAGCCTGCATTATCCATCCAGCGTAGGGTGAACTCATGGCTATCCATCGTAAAAACCACCTGGGACTGAATTGCTTATGGTCTCCAGTGGACCTGACAAAAGCTGAACTATAAAGAAGAAAATTGCATCTCAGCTAGCTCCACCCCCATGTGAGTCTTAAAACTCTGAAACATTTTCCCTGGCACCTAATGGTCCTGTCTCTGCTGAAACATTAATGAGGGGCTCATTAACAACAGCTCATTAAGGAAGAGCTTTCTGTATTCTGCCTTGGCCCAGTTCTGGACCATGTTGGGAATATCTTGTTCCTTATGCCTTCAAATCTCATGTCCGGCCTTGTTTAGGCTCTTCCGTCGCCATGGGACCCCATCCTAATACTGAATGCCTCTTCTCTTGTAATTGTTCATTGGTGCCCAGACCCCACCCCTGCCATCTTTATGCCACAACTCCGTGAGGAGAAGTCCTGGGTCCCACTTCAACATCACATCCCCTGTACAGAACAGAAAATGCTCACTGTATAATCAGGAGCTATTTGTGGAACACATGCATAAATGAGTATTGTGCCAGGGTCAGCTTCCTGGTGTCTCCCAGATGAGGCTGGAGGAGAATATTAATGACAGCTGTTTAATAGCGCACAGCAAACATGTGAAGAGCCACCAAGTCCCTTCGGCTTCTGGTGACTTCGTTTTTCTCATCCCTAGCAAGAGCAGCTTGGCTGCCGCTGCTCTCCCCGGAAATAGTGCCAACCCTCCATAGGAGGGAAATGGGGAGATATAGGAACATTTGATTGTCAGGAGGCCTCCTTCTACTGACAGGAACCAGGAATTCAATGTCTGGGGCAGTCTGGCACGATGAAGAATTGCTCACGGCTACTCAACCCCTGCCAGCTATTAATAGCATCCCATTGAGAAGCAGGGTGCGGACATTGGCTGTCAAGGGGGCGTGGCCTAGCATGCTAATCTTTACTCTGTACCAACCAACTGTGTGATCCTTAGCACACCGGCTCATCTCTGCTCATCCACTCCTTCTTGTCTCCTGAGAAGTTAAAACTGCCTGATTTTTTAGCCACCAATGTAAAAATCAAATAATTATAGTGAGCGTGTACACCCTCCCAGGCTGAGACAGTCATGGTATGGGCAGTAGACGGACTGCGGGTGCCAAGGGACAGGAAGAGAGCAGTGACAATGTCTTCTGGGTTTGACGGGGCTGTTGTGTATGTGGGGCCTGCAAAATAAAACAAAACAACAAAGAAAGAAAAACAAAAGTAAAGGAAGGAGCAAAAGGGAGGAGAAGAAGAAAGGAGAGAGAGCTGGGGACAAGAGGGAGGGCCTAGAAGAGGAGGAAGGGCTGAGGGCAGGAGGAAGGGTCCAGGATAGGAGGGAGGTCACTTGGGTAGAGTAGGAAGTGAGAGGGGAACAAGAGAGGACAGTAGGGGGGTGAATGTGATCACTGTTCACAGTATTCAAGTACACCAATTAAAAAAAATCTACCAAAAAGATAAGACCAAATATATGTTTCCTTTATCCATTTCTCTGTGACTAGATGATTGGTATGGTTCTGGAATTTAGCATGAGAACAGCACACATGAAAAAACAGCAACTGGGCTGGCTTTCCTAGAAGTAGAAGGGGTTACCCACAAAGAACTGCCAATTAATGCCATCGGTTAGGTGCCTGGCGCAGATCCTACCCTGATGACCATTGTGAAGGCATCAGTGACGGGAGGGCTAGAGAGAGGCCAAAGGAAGGCAACCCAGACCAGCCTGGAAGTCCCTTCTAGACTTCTGCTGCCCGCCTCCTACCCCAGATGGCTTTTGTCTTCCTTAAGCAGCTTGTCTCTTCCGTGCCAGCAGAGCTTCTGTCTCCTCGGTTAGCGCTGTAACTGTAGTGCGCCGCTCAGAGCCCTGTTTGACATGTAGTAAACACTTGACGCGTATTTGCTGAATAAAGGAAAGGATGTCTACATGCATGGCTGGTTTCTTCCAGATTTAGCTTAGGCATCCGCTCCTCTAGAAAGCCCCGCGGGACTCCTCCAGACCCACATGTTCCATGTCCACATTTCAGCCACAGAGCTGACAAACTCACACGGAATTCTACCTCCGTTCGTCTCCTCGGCAGCCTGTGAACAGCTCAAGGGCAAAGATCAAGACTCCCGCATTGCTGTGCGCAATTCTTTGGGCACTGCCTTGCCCATAAATCAGTAACCCAAACTAAAATAAACCACACATGGCCATGGGCAGCCCACGCTTTCTCTTCGGCGTCTGCAGTGAGGGGGATGGCCCCTTATGCTGTGAGCAAACCCCGTACGCCCTGAAGTCCTTGGTAAGGAGTAGCAAACATGGCCAATCAACGCCAAGTCATTCAGCAGGCAAGCCCCTGGAAAGGAGAGCGGGCTTTCACATGCTCCTGGCGTCTGCTACTAACTTCCAGGGTTTCCCTTTTTATTTCGATGAGCAGAAATGTTCCTAGAGAAATGCATATAAATGAAGACTTTGCCCTTTTAGATGGAAAGCTATTTAAAATGCAAATTCAGAATTTGCTCTGAAAGATTTAATCTTTCAGATTAAAAGATTGAGAAATATTTTCAATAACAGTTTTGCGCCAGACACTATACTAGGTGCTTGGAAGTTTGTTCTCTTACAACAGCCTGAAACATGCATGCAGTCATGCCTCAGTCTCCTTGGGGGGCTGGAGGGAAGCCCTCCAGACTCTAAGGATACTCACGACCCTTCTACAAATTGGTATTGTATTTATATATGATTGGCACGCCTTTCCATGTCATCTCTGAGTCATAACACAATGGAAGTGCTGCAACAATAGTGGTTGTTCTGTATTGATTATGGCATAGCAGCAGAAGTCTGCACGCACTTAGTACAGATGGGATCTTCTCTTCCAATATTTTAGATTCGTGGTTTGTAGGGATAAAACCTGTGACTGTGGGAGGCAGACTGTATTAAATATACCCAGAGTAGCTAAGCATCTTGATATGCATGGTCTCTGGCATGATCCCTGAAGGTTCATATGACGAAAGTTTGGCCCCTAACTGCTGAGGCTACTGGGAGGTGTTGAGAACTTTAGGCAATTGGGCCCAGAGGGAGGAAGTAGATCACTGAGGATTGGAAGAGCCCTGCCCTATCCTTTCTCTGACTCCTGGTCACCAGTTTACTCATGGCATATGTGGTGGTTTGAAAGAAAATGCCCCCCACTAATGGGAGGTGTGGCCTTGTTGGAGTAGGTGTGGTCTTCTCAGAGAAAGTATGTCACTGTGGAGGTCACATATATGCTCAAACCATGCCCAGTGAGACAGTGCACTTCCTCTTACCTGCAAGATGTAGAACTCTCAGCTACCTCTCCAGCACCATGTCTGCCTGCATGCCGCCATGTCCCACCATGATAATAATGGACTGAACCTCCAAACTATAAGCAAGCCACCACAATTAATGTTTTCTTTTATAAGAACTGCCATGGTCATGGTGTCTCTTCACAACAATAGAAGCCCTAACGAAGACAGGAGTCGGTGCCAGGGATTGAAGTATTGCTGTGATAGGCCAGACCATGCTGTTATTTGGAGTTTGGGTTAGGAAAGCGGTGGAATTCTTTAAGCACTGCTTAACTGACCACACTGGTAGGAACATGGAAGATAGTGGTATTAAAGATTATTTAAACTGTGGGGCATTGGCTCAAGAAGTTTCAGAGGAAAAGAATTTTCGTCTGTTACCTAGAGATCATGCTTGTGATATTTTGCTGAAGAATGTGGCTGCTTTTTGCCATCCTCTGAAGAGTCTGCTGGAGGTGAAAGTGAAGAGATCTGGATTAATTCTGTTGGCAGAGGAATCTCAAATCAGCCTGGTATCGACACTGTGGTGTGGTTATTACTTGTCACTCGTACACAGATTTATAATGAAAAGGAACAAGAAAATGTAAAATTTGAGGAGAAAAGGAGCACCAGGAGGAAGAATGGAGCAAATTCCCACGATAAACAGACTAAGTAATGCAATAAAGGGAGTGGTGACCTCAGGGCAGGATCCCACCCAGCCAAGTTTCCAACCTGGGAAAAGGAATTAAAGGAAAGCTTAGAGCTGGGTGCACTGCACACCTTAGAAGACAGAGGCAGAGGCTGAATTTGAGACCAGCCTGGTCTACAGAGCAAGTTCTAGAACAGCCAAGCTTAGGCAGTAAAGGTAACCATCCAAAACAGAATGCTGGTGAAGATATACTTGAACAAGGGGCCATGTTCCAGCCCCAGCAAGCAGTAGAACCTGGCAGCTTCGGCCATGTGGTTCTGGAGTTAAGGACGGAAGAAAGGGACTAAGATTTGCCTCCATGACTAAGGAAAGCTAGTGAGGCTAGGTGTGTGGCAAGGGTATCCCTGAATGGAAGCCTAGAGAGGTCATTGTGTGAAGCTGTGAAGGTAAAGTCTGGATTGTCTTGGAGACCCCAAGACATTGGAGATGCCAGAGTTATGAGATACCTGCTGGGAAGAGCTACTAAGAGGAAGTGGAACCAGCCCCAGAGAAAGAATGTGTTACAGTCAACAAACCTGAACGGAGTTAGAGATCTGAAGAGTACTTTGACATCAAACATGGAGTTGCAGAGTTTGGAGTTTGCCCGACTATCTTTCAGTCTTGCTTTGACCCAGTATTTCCTATGTTCTCTTCCCTACGTTTTGGAATGGTAATGTATATCCTGTACTATTATATGTTGAAAGCATGTGATCGACTTTTTTATTTTAATTTTACAGGAGATTACAGTTATGAGATTTCATAAATCTCAGAAGAGACTTTGAACTTCAGACTTTTAAATAAGTTTGAGATTTTATAGACTATGGGGACTTCTGAATTTGGACTGAATGCATTTTTGCATTATGATATGGTTACAAGCCTCTAGGGGCCAGGGGTAAAATGTGGTGGTTTGAAAGAACATGACCCCCAAAGGGAGTGGCACTATTAAGAGGTGTGGCCTTGTTGGAGTAGGTGTGGTCTTGTTGTTAGGTCTCATATATGTTCGAGCCACACCCAGTGAAACAGTTCACTTCCTATTGCCTACAAGGTGTAGAACTCACAGCTACCTCTGCAGCACCGTATCTACCTGCACTCCAATACGTCCCACCATAGTGATAATGGACTCAATCTCTAACTGTCAATGAGCCACCACGATTCAATGTTTTCCTTTATAAGAGTTGCTATGGTTGATTCCCTAAGCTTTTCTGGCCATCCAGCGGGGTTCCTGCTGCTGGGCTTTCTTTCTCCCATCCCACCCTGCCCCCAAGCCCGCCTTTTCATCCTTGGAACCCTGCAACAAACCCTGCCCCAGTGCTGAGGGGACTGGAGAGGTGAGTCAGTGGCCACAGGGCCAGACAGCCAGAAGCGCCACTCTCTGGGACCTTCCCAGGCGGAACAGAATTCAGCCAAGTCCCAATTCTCTAAGCTTTTCTGGCCATCCAGTGGCCAGTGTGTTCCCGCTGCTGGGCTTTCTTTACCCCATCCCCACCCTGCCCCCAAGCCCGCCTTTTTTGCCTGTGAGGTCCTTGGAATCCTACAACACAGACTGCTCCAGTGCTGAGGGGACCTAAGAAAGGGCAGACCAAGAAAAACTCCCAAGTATTCAGTCAGCCACAGCAAAGATTGGACCAAGACGCCAAGACTCTGCTGGCCTCATTTGAAGGAAGAAATGGGTAGGCGCCAACGTAAGAATTCATCCAACATCCTGAAAAGCAACATGGTAACACCAGAATCCAGAGAACATGCAACAGGAAGACTTAAACATGCTAACCCAGAAGAAGTAGAAGAAAACGACTTTAAATGTAACCTTATGAAAATGATGGAGACCTTTAAACAGGAAGTGGAAAACTCCCTTAAAGAAATAGAAGAGAAGACAAACAAAAAGTTAGAAGAAATTAATAAATCCCTCAAAGATACCCAAGAAAACCAAGAAGAGGTCATCAAACAGGTCAAGGAAACAATTCAAGACTTGAAGACTGAAATGGAGGTAATAAAGAAAACAGAAACCGAGGGAACTCTGGAAATGGAAAATCTGAGTAAATGAAGAGGAACTACAGAGACAAGTATAGCCAACCAACAGAATACAAGAGATAGAAGAATCTCAGGCGCTGAAGATACTATAGAGGAAATAGACTCATTAAATCCAACAAATTCTTAACACAAAACATCCAGGAAATCTGGGACACAATAAAAAGACCAAACCTAAGAATAATAGAGGTAGAAGAAGAAGAAGAACTCCAGCTCAAAGGCCCAGAAAATATATTCAACAAAATTATAGAAGAAAACATTCCCAACCTAAAGAAGGATATTCCTATGAAGGTACAAGAAGCTTACAGAACACCAAATAGACTGGATAAAAAAAAATCCCCTCGCCATATCAAAACACAAAACATATAGAATAAAGAAAGAATATTAAGAGCTGCAAAGGAAAAAGGTCAAGTAGCATATAAAGGTAAACCTATCAGAATTACACCTGGCTTCTCAATGGAAACCTTGAAAGCCAGAAGGTCTTGGATAGATGTGCTACAGACATTAAGAGACCATAGGTGCAAGCCCAGAGTACTATACCCAGCAAAGCTTTTTTTTTTACCATCGATGGAGAAAACAAGATATTCCATGACAAAAACAGATTAAACAATACGTATCCACAAACCCAGCCTTACAGGAAGTACTAGGAGGAAAACCTCAACCCGGGGAAGCTAACAACACCCACAATAACACATACATCTGATACCCTCCACCAACACAAGTCAAAGAAGGGAAACACACAAACACTACCACCAAAAAATAACCAGAGTTAACAACCACTGGTCATTAATATCACTTATTATCAATGGACTCAATTTACCTATAAAAAGGCACAGGTTAAGAGAATGGATATTAAAACAGGATTCAGCATTCTCCTGTGTACAAGAAACACACCTCAACCTCAAAGACAGATACTACCTCAGAATAAAGGGTTGGGGAACATTTTTCCAATCCAACAGACCTAAGAAACAAGCAGGTGTGGCTATCCTAATATCTAACAAAATTGATTTCAAACTAAAATCAATCAGAAGAGATGGAGAAGGACACTTTATACTCATAACAGGAACAATTCATCAAGATGAAGTCTCAATCCTGAATATCTATGCCCCTAATATAAAAGTACCCACATATGTAAAGGAAACATTACTAAAACTCAAATCACACATCAAACCCCACACACTAATAGTAGGAGATTTCAATACTCCTCTCTCACCAATGGACAGGTCAACCAGACAGAAACTTAACAGAGAAATAAGAGAACTAACAGATGTAATGAATCAAATGGACTTAATAGACATTTATAGAACATTCCACCCAAACAGGAAAGAATATACCTTCTCCTCAGCACCACATGGAACCTTCTTGAAAATTGATCACATACTCGGTAACAAAGCAAACATCCACAGATACAAAAAAAAAAAAAAATTGGTTAACTACCTGTGTCTTATCTTATCACCATGGAGTAAAGTTAGAATTTAACAACAATACTACCCCCAGAAAGCCTACAAACTTATGGAAACTGAACAGTCAACTACTAAACCACCCCTGGGTCAAGGAAGAAATAAAGAAAGACATTAAATTCTTCCTTGAATTCAATGAAAATGAAAACACAACATACCCAAAACTATGGGACACTATGAAAGTAATGCTACGAGGAAAGTTCATAGCACTAAGTGGCACATAAAGAAAATGGAGAAAGCTCACATTAGCGACTTAACAGCACACCTGAAAGCTCTAGAGAAAAAAAGAGAAGCAGATTCACCCAGGAGGAGTAGAAGACTGGAAATAATTAAACGGAGGGCTGAAATCAACAAAACAGAAACACAGAAAACAATACAAAGAATCAATGAAACAAAGAGCTGGTTCTTTGAGAAAATCAACAAGATTGACAAACCATTATCCAAATTAATCAAAAGGTAGAGAGAGAACACTCAAATTAACAAAATCAGAAATGAAAATGGAGACATAATAGAAACTGAGGAAATTCAGAGAATCATTAGGTCTTACTACAAAAGCCTGTATGCCACAAAATTGGAAAATGTAAAAGAAATGGGCAATGTTTTGGATAGATACCATATACCAAAATTAAATCAAGACCAGGTGAGCAATCTAAATAGACCTATAAGTCACAAGGAAATAGAAGCTGTCATCAAAAAAACCTCTCAACCAAAAAAAGCCCAGGGCTGGATGGTTTTAGTGCAAAATTCAACCAGAACTTCCAAGAAGAGCAAATACCTATACTCCTCAATGTGTTTCACATAATAGAAACAGAAGGGTCATTGCCAAACTCTTTCTAAAGTTACCCTGATATCAAAACCACACAAAGACTCAACCAAGAAAGAGAATTACAGACCAATCTCACTCATGAACATCGATGTAAAAATTCTCAATAAAATACTGGCAAACCAAATCCAAGAATACATCAAAAAAAATAATCCATTATGATCAAGTAGGCTTCATCCCAGAGATGCAGGGCTGGTTCAACATATGAAAATCTATCAATGTAATCCATCATATAAACAAACTGAAAGAAAAAACCATATGATCATTTCATTAGATGCCAAAAAAGCATTTGACAAAATTCAATGCCCCTTTATGATAAAGATATTGGAGAGATTAGGGATACAAGGATCATATCTAAATATAATAAAAGTGATATACAGCAAGCCAACAGCTAATATCAAATTAAATGGAGAGAGACTCAAAGCGATTCCACTAAAATAAGGAACAACACAAAGCTGCCCACTCTCTCCATATCTCTTCAACATATTGCTTGAAGTTCTAGCAATAGCAATAAGAAAACATAAGGAGATCAAGGGGATTCGAATTGGAAAGAAAGAAGTGAAACCTTCATTATTTGCAGATGATATGATAGTGTACATAAATGACCCCAAAAACTCTACCAGAGAATTTCTACAGCTGATAAATACCTTCAGTGATGTGGCAGGATACAAGATCAACTCAAAAAAAAAAAAAAATCGGTAGCCCTCCTATACACAAAGGATAAAGAGGCTGAGAGGGAAATCAGAGAAACATCACCTTTCACAATAGCCACTAATAGCATAAAGTATCTTGGGGTAACACTAACCAAGGAAGTGAAAGACTTATTCGACAAGAACTTTAAGGCTTTGAAGAAAGAAATTGAAGAGGATAACAGAAAATGAAAAGATCTCCTATACTCTTGGATAGGTAGGATCAACACAGTAAAAATGGCAATCCTACCAAAGGCAATCTATAGATTCAATGCAATCCCCATCAAAATCCCAACAAAATTCTTCACAGACCTTGAGAGAACAATAATCAACTTTATATAGAAAAACAAAAAACCCAGGATAGCCAAAACATTCCTATACAATAAAGGAACTTCCAGAGGCGTTACCATCCCTGACATCAAACTCTATTACAGAGCTACAGTAATGAAAACAGCTTGATATTGGCATAAAAACAGAGACATTGACCAATGGAATAGAATTGAAGACCCGGATATTAATCCACACACCTATGAACACCTGATTTTTGACAAAGAAGCTAAAATTATACAATGGAAGAAAGAAAGCATCTTCAATAAATGGTGCTGGCATAACTGGATGTCAACCTGTAGAAGAATGAAAATAGATCCATATCTATCACCATGCACAAAACTCAAGTCCAAATGGATTGAAGACCTCAATATAAATCTGACCACACTAAACCTGATAGAAGAGAAAGTGGGAAGTAGCCTGCAATGCATGGGCACAGGAGACCATTCCTTATGTATAGCCTGAGTAGCACAGACAATAAGAGCAACAATGAACAAATGGGATCTCCTGAAACTGAGAAGCAAAGGACACAGTCATTAAGACAAAAAGGCAACCTACTGAATTGGAGAATATCTTCACCAACCCCACATTAGACAAAGCACTGATATCCAAAATATATAAAGAACTCAAGAAGCTAGACATTAAAATTCTAAATAACCTAATTAAAAAATGGGGTACTTAACTAAACAGAGAATTCTCAACAGAAGAATTTCAAATGGCCAAAATATACTCAAGGACATATTCAACTTCCTTAGCTATCAGGGAAAAGCAAGTCAAAACAACTTTGAGATACCATCTTACATCTGTCAGAATGACTAAAATAAAAAACACCGATGATAACCTATGCTGGAGAGGATGTGGAGTAAGGGGAACACTCATCCATCACTGGTGGGAATGCAAACTTATGCAAACACTTTGGAAATCAGTGTGGCAGTTTCTCAGGAAATTGGGAGTCAACCTACCTCAGGATCCAGCAATACCACTCTTGGGAATATACACAAGAGATGCCCAATCGTACTACAGAAGCATTTGTTCAACTATGTTCATAGCAGCATTATTTTTAATAATGGGGGTGGGGAGTTGAGGAAAGAGGAGAAAGGGAGGGAGAGGGGAGAAGGGGAGGGCTGGGGAGAGATTGGGAAGTGGGATGGTTGAGATGGAGGAAGAATGGATATAGGAGCAGTGAAGGAGATATCTTAATTGAGGGAGCCATTTTGGGGTTGGCAAGAGGCTTGGCTCTGGAGGGGTTCCCAAGAGTCCACAGGGATGACACCAGCTAGGACCCTTGGCAGTGAAGGAGAGGTTGCATGAACTGGCCTTGTCCTGTAGTCAGACTGATGACTATCTTGAATATCACCATAGAACCTTCGTCCGGTGATGGATGGAGACAGAGACAGAGACCCACATTGGAGCACTGGACTGAGCTCCCGAGGTTCAGTTGAAGAGTGGAAGGAGGGAGAGTCTGAGCAAGAAAGTCAGGACCACGAGGGGTTCACCCACTGAGACAGTGCACCTGAGCTAATGGGTGCTCACCAACCCCAGCTGGACTGGGAATGAATGAGCATGGGATCAAACTGGTCCCTCTGAATGTGGCTGACAATTGCAGCAGACTGAAGGGCCAATGACAATGGCATTGGGATTTGTCTTTACTGCATGTGCTGGCTTTTTGGGATCCTAGTCTATTTGGATGCATACCTTGCTCAGCCTGGATGTAGTGGGAAGAGCCTTGGACTTCCCACAGGGCAGGGCGCCTTGTGCTCTCTTAGGACTGGAGGGGGAGGGGAAGGGTGTGGGGGGGAGCGGGAGGGAAATGGGAGGAGGGGAGGAAGTGGGAATTTTGATTGGTATTATTTTTAAAGTAATTTTAAAAAAGGAAAAAAAAAAGAGTTGCTGTGGTCATGGTGTCTCTTCACAGCAATAGAAACCCTAAAACAATATGCTTCCCTCCATGGACGTCTACCTCACCACAGACCTAGAGAAGACAGAGCTAAGAAACCCAGGACTGAGCCCAGGAGCCAATCTTTTCTGTCTTTCACATTGAAAAGTTTCTACACTCCAATAAGCCTCTCCACCTACACAATAATCCAGATCAGACCAAATCAAACCGAAATAGAAAAAGCCCAGGTTTAATGGATACCAATGCTCCTGGATGGACTTCCAGCTCCCCCCTCTCCCCAGAGAGGAGCTGGCAAAGAAGACCAGAAAACCACTTGTTTGTTCTCTAGGGGGCATTTTAAATACCCTGTGGGAGTGGTCCTGAGCATCTCTCGGGAGGGGTCATCATTTGGCAGGCTTTCTTGGGTTGGAGTCTTGACTAAGGCAACTCCTAGGGGAGGGGGCTTGAGATGGTACTTCCGCTCGAACATTCCAGACTCTTTGGATATATGGATGTCAGGGCAGGGATGAAGCCTGAACCCAAATATTGCAGATTCTTTGGGTATATGGATTCCAGGAGCTGGGGTGAAGCTTCCATCCAAACACACATTGTCTCTCTCAGGCATTTTATTTCAGCAATGGAAAACTAACAGCATTTATACAAGGCCTTACAGCAAAAGTGCAACATGATGTCAGTTAACATTCATAGGTGCTACTTGCAAGGTCTGTGCATCCTCCACAGCACCTCATGGGAAGTCCCTTCTCACAGACAGGCTCTGTTGGCTTCTGTTGCCTTGAATTCTTATACACTGGGCTTACTTGGGGAGAGTCTCCATGGCCCCCTGTAACATGTGGGCCTGCTCGTTGGAGTTTCTGTCCTGCCCAGTTCCCACAGCTGGCAAGCCCCCCAAAATCACACAGAGGTCTCCAGGAGGTTATGAACTGATTGGCCCACTAGCTCAGGCTTCATATTAGCTCTTATAACTTATATAGCCCATTATTCTTGTATATGTTAGCCACATGTCTCAGTACCTTTCTCAGCGGGGCAGGTCACATCCTGCTTCTTCGGTGGTCCAGGCAGGAGTGCCAAGAGAGCTTCCTGCTTCCCAGAATTCTCCTATTCTCCTTGCTCCGCCTCTACTTCCTGTCTGGTTGTCCCACCTATACATCCTGGCTAATGGCCAATCAGCATTTATTTAAATCATGATTGACAGAATACAGACAATTCTCCCGCACCAGCCCCCCACCTCCATAACTCGCTTCCTTTAATGGCTGGCACAACACCACGTACCAAACTGACAAAGTCAACCACAGATCTTCAGTGTTCCAATCTTCATCATAATAAAAATGAGGTATTCTGGAAGATCGAAAGTAATTTGGATTTAAATCACTGTTGGCTTTGTGGGCCATGGCAAATAAGCAGACAGGGAAACATCTGTCTTCCTTAAACATTGCGTCAAAATGTCACCACTGGGCAAAAAGCAATCCTCCACAAGAGGGAATATTTTGGCTTTGAAGCCCTGTAACGACAATATTGTCTACAAGTTCTGGCCATGTATTAATATATCTTTGGAGAAGCGGTTTCAGAGGATGCAGTTAAGTTTTTTGGGCTTGATTCGAAGCACAAGTACTTCAGAGAAGTTTCTCGGCTGAGCTGCTCTGTTGGATGTGTCTGGGCGAGAGGAGTGAAGGGGGACTTGGGACAGAAGCCCATGTTTATCTTAGAATCCACTATATTTTCAGATGCTTAATATAATCATATGGACATTAAATTAACACGAATGCCACTCTGTCCTTCCTGTGACTCCTCCTAGGTGACCATGCTCACAAGTCCTTAGGCATTTGGAGGAGCAGGGCAGTTTGGTATAGTGACCTATAATCGCCTTGTCTGTCATCTGCATACTACATTGTCTGAAGAGTGCTCTGCCCGGCAGCTGTCTGTTATGTCTGTTGAATCTCTATTGAGTTCAAAGCCAGCCAGGTCTACGGGGTAAGTTCTAGAACAGCCAGGGCTACACAGAGAAACCCTGTCTATAACAGCCCTTGAGCTCCATCATTTATAGAGAAAAGTTTTAGTTTTGATCACAGCTTTGGAGATGCCAATACATAACTAGCGGCTGCTTCACTTTGGGATATGGTAAGTCAGTATGTCGTGGTAAAAGTGGGTGAAGAAGGCTGCCCGAGAGAATTAAGAAGGACTGGAGTCAGTTCAACAGAAATCGAGCATTTCCCTTGTGTTAATGCTTCTATTGCCCTGCAATACACCTTACATCCAGGAGGAAAACAAAAGACGACTGTCCATTTCAAGGTAACCCTTCCCACCCTTAAAAATTTCACCTTTTTACCAGGCATGATGGTGCATGCATTTAATCCCAGAAGTCAGGCGAATCTCTATTGAGTTCAAAGCCAGCCAGGTCTACAGGGTAAGATCTATAACAGTCAGGGCTACACAGAGAACCCCTGTCTCAACAAACAAACAAACCAAAACACCAAGCAAACAAAAATCCATCTTCTCCCAGGAGCTAAGGAACAAACCCTTAATACATGGGCTTTGGGGGAACATGCTAGATGCAACAACAGCACCCTCTTTTTAACTGAGTGATCTAATGCAGTTCTTAGCCATACCAAGTCCCAGTTTCGTTACCTGTGAAATCGGGATGAGAGTACTTACTTGGGAGTGTTGCAAGGGTAATCAAAGAAGCATTCTGCTAAGTAACTCAAGTGTTTGTTACGGGAGCAGATGGTTAGAGCAGCACAGGAGGGAGATGTCTTGCTTTGAAAATTGAATGGTGTGAGATAATAGAAAGATTAAGAAAATAATAGAAATATTAAGAAAACAGCAGTTTTTGTTTTTATTTTATGTGTACGTGTGAGTGCTTATACACATGTATGTGTACCATGTGCATGCCTAGTACCTGAAGAAGGTATCAGATCCCCTAGAACTAAAGTTACAGATGGCTGCGAGTCATCATGTGGGCTCAGAGTACTAAATATGGGTCCTTCACAGGAGCAGCAAGTGCTCTTAACTACTGAGCCATCTCTCTAGTACATACTAGGGTTTTTAATTACTTTTTAGTTTATAGTTTACTGTGTGTGTGTGTGTTCTCAGTATGCACTGAGATCAGAGGACAACTTTGGGGGGCTGGTTCTTTCCTTCCTCTGGGTGGGTCCTAGGGTTCATGGAACTTAGATAATCAAGCTCAAACTATCTTGCCAGCCCTTGGGAAAATAGATGCAAAAATTCCTCTGGGCCTTGCCCACGGGCAGACCTTAGAATATGTACATAGGTTTATGTGGGTTATTCTCATACCTGGGAAGACAAGTTTGGCTTCTTTATAAAAACTTTCTGAGTGGTTAAGGGCTTGAGGTCTGAGGAGAGAATCAGAGTTTAAGTTTTTGCTTGGCTGTATACCTGTGGGTGCTCAGCCCTCTAGATGCTATGGTCCCACAGGCAGCAGGAAGAGAGAAACTCTGAGACTGGTTTGGGTTTTTGAAACCCCAAAGCCCACCCACACACTTCCTCCAACAAGGCCATACCTCCTAATCCATCCCAAGTAGTTCCACTCCCTGAGGACTAAGCATTCAAACATATGAACCTAAGGAGGCCGTTCTTGTTCAGTCGTCCACAGAGCCCATATCTGTTACCTCTTAACTATGCTTTTGTGAAGTTCCATTTGGTGATTTGACTCCTCTCTGATTTGTTCTTTTTACTGTTGTGGGCAGAGCTGTGATTCCTTAATTTAGATGTGTTTATATCGTTAACCCGAGAAATCTAGAATTACCTAGGCGACAGGCCTCTGGGCATGACTGGAGGAGGTTAGCTTGATTAGTTTAAGTGAGTTAGGAAGAGGTGCCCACTGTGGGTGGCACCACGCACTGGGCTGCCATTTTTTTACTCTGTGGAAAAGGGAAAGTGAGCTGAGTACCAGCGTTCATCTCTCTCTTCTTCCTTATTGGGGATATAATGTGACTGCCAACTTCAAGTTCCTGCTATCTGGGCTTCATCATGGCGGATTGTATACCTTGAACTATGAGTCACAATAAACTCCTCCTTAGGTGCTAGCCGTTATTGAGGATGGAGTAGAGAAGATGAGGACATTTTTTTCCCCTTGGTGACCGAAAAGTAACTAGGAAAATGCCCTAACCCCCCTACTTCAGCACTAGTATTGAAGAGAAGATCATGAGAGAGAAGATTCATTTAAAATGAAGCTGTAAGGCTTCAGTGTGGCCCCTAGCACAACTTAACTGCTGCATCTTATAAGAGGAAGTGATTGGGACACAGAGACCAAAACATGGACAGGCCTAGGGAAAAGGCCCCAGCAAGGGCAATGAGAGGGAGCCATCTGCAAGCCACAGGGAGCAGCCTCAAGAGAAACAGAACCTGTCAGCACCTCCATCTTGAACTTCCAGCCCCAAGAATGTGAGAAAATTAATCTGCTATTTAAGTATCTGCTTCGTGAAATGTTATGATGGCAATCCTAGAAAATTAATATACTCACCTACAAACACACAGGCTAAAGATAGGACCCACCTCACTGAGTTGTTGTGATGTTGAGTGAGGTATCCTGGGTAAGAAACTTGTTACTTTGCCTGGAACACCGTTAACATTAGCCATCTACAAGTTCTGCACACTGTGAGGAGCGGGGAGAGAAATTCTCCACGATGTATAGGAGCTGTTACTATCACATATTAAATACTTTGTGTGTCCCGTTTGGCATTAGACACGTGTGCAAGCAACAGGACCTGAGTAGAATACTGAATGAGAGAGCATGCATTTCTCTGTCCCCACCAGCGTGGTAAGGGCCATCACTTATACACATCACTGACACCTTGAATTCCTTCTAGTTCATTCGATTTTCATCTTCAGGGTTCAACCCCATGATCCAAGACAGGGCTCCGCTGTTCAAAGACAGGGCTCCTGTCTTTGTCTCCTAATCCTGCACACAATGAAAGATAAAAAGAGAGCCAAGGCAAACCCTCATTTCAATTATACTTCCAGGAAATTACACACCTCTCCTCCACTGGTGATTCTCTGGTTGGAATTTGGTTTCATAGCCATACCTACTACCTGCAGGGAAGAATGGGAAACAAAATGGTTATTACAAGCGTCCAGAACCCAGCTAAAAAATCCGAGCTCCTGTTATGGAGGACAAAAGGGGAAATGTTAGGATATCTGGGGATCTGGTGATGATAACTGGCCCCTGGCACAATGCACAATGTGTTTATGAAATGCGAGTCCTTGAAATGTTATTGGTTTCTGGAGGGGAACCTGAGGTTCTGTTTGTTTTCTAGGGATATGAGGCTAAAAGAAATTTAAAAGGTGAGACCTCAGATAATCTCTCTCTCTCTCTCATCTTAATATGACTGACCGCTCTTCACACAATCAAGGGTCTCCACAAGAAAGATGATCAGCTCCCTGCTCCATTCTGATGGAGCCTCTGAAAATGCGTGGCTTGAATTACAGTGGCTGAAGCCCAGGGTGAAGACTGTTCTAATAACCGCAGTGATGGGCCGAAGGGAATCTTGAAGGAAAATTCAGCCTCCTTTAGCCACCCCTGACAAATGTTCAGGGACAGAGACAGAAAGTCCCCCAGGGTGTTTCGATGGCCACCCCCTAAAAGTTAGGCGACTGGGGAGTTTGTGATTTAAAGGAAAGCCGCTGGTGCACGTGGGGGGTGGGGGCGGGGAAGAGGGGGAAGTGCTCACACACACACACAGTGGGGCGGAGACACTGACTGCGGTGCCTGGTTAGTCGGACAGTTTCCAGAGAAAAAGAAGTCTGACAGAAAAGTTGAGGGAGTAAATATTGAGCCGGGGTCAAAAATAAAAAAAGCTTTCACCAAAATGTCAGGGGAACGAAGTGCTGGGAAGAGAGGCCATTAATAAGTGTGCCTGTGTGGGGATGAAGCTGGCGGCAGCTCTTACAGGTGCGGGGGTGGGGTGGGGTGGGGGGAAATACTGGGCTTCTTAAAAAATGTTCATCTCTCTCTTTTTTTTTTTTATTCAGCTCATTTGTAGGCCTCCATGAGAAACCGCACAGCTCTTTACAGGCAGATGGGCTGTATCTATACGTGAAAACGGATCCCCTTATCCTAGCAGCCATCAACTGTCAATAGTTCGTCAGCTGGAGATGCGGTCCCTGATAGATTGAAAGCACGAAACAAGTGTCACACCGAACGAGCCAAGCATGCAGCTCCAGGAAAGCTGGGAGGTTTTGTGGGGTGGCAGGAGCTGGAGTCTCAGTAAGCATATATATCTTCATGACAATAAATACTACTGATTTCCAAACCAGCTTTGGAGCCCAGGAAGGAAGAGTACCAAGGGAGGTAAACGGGTCCAGGCCCTGTCAGGTAGATGGGCAAGAAAAAAATCGACCCAGGCTGACCCAAATGTTAAGGGCTGTACTGGCTGGTTTTGTGTGTCAGCTTGACACAAGCTGGAGTCAGCAGAGAGGAAAGAGCCTCGGTTGAGGAGATGCCTCCATGAGATACAGATGTAAGGCATTTCCTCAATTAGTGATCAACGGGGGAGGGCCCAGCCCACTGTGGGTGGGGCCATCCCTGGACTGTGGGTCCTGGGTTCTACAAGAAAGCAGGCTGAACCAGCCAGGGGATGCAAGCCAGTAAGCTGCTCCCCTCTGTGGCCTCTGCATCGGCTGGCTTCTGCCTCCAGGTTCCTGCCCTGTTTGAGCTCCTGACCTGACTTCTTCAGGGATGAACAGCAATGCTGAAGTGTAAGCCTAGTAAACCCTCTCCTTGCCAACTTGCTTTTTGGTCATGGTGTTTCGTTATGGCAATAGAAACCCTAACTAAGACAAGGGCTTTGCCAGCTGTGCATGAGGTGGCCCTTCCAAACGATGGTGACTGAAATATCCGACTGCTTGGCCTTGCCCCACTGCTACTGATCCATGGCAGGTGGGGTGGGCAATGGTGGACGCAGAGGGGCTGGATGCAGGGCAGAAGTTGCTTGACACAGATGCTGGCCTGGCCCTGGCCTGAATTAAAGTCCTGCCTGTACAGCCTGTCAGGGGATGACGGTGTTAGGTATCCAAGCACCTCTCAAACACGTCACTGTGACCAACACCCCAACAGAAACTGCTCAGGGGAGGGAAGGTTTAGTTTGGCCCATGGCTTCAGAGGACACAGTGCACAGCAGTGTGGCTCTGTCGGTGGTGGCAGGAGGGTGAAATGGAACCTTTTTCTTTTCTTTCCCTTTTTCCTTTCTCCTTCTTCCCTTCTCTCCTTCAGTCCTTTACAGCTTAATAATCATTATGGTGTTTTCATGCAAGCTTTGTGTTGCTCCTTCCCTCCTCTCCCCCCATCTGCCCTCTCACCATTCCATCTGGTCCCCTTCCTGTCTCTGGGAGCCTGTTTTATTTCAGGTCACATTCATTCTATGGTCCACATTTTTCTTCTTCTCCTGCTTTCTTTAAGATCAGGTTTCTGCTTTCATAGTCCCTTTTTGGTTTCATGGCCAATTCCCACACCCCATGTATATACGTACGGTGTGTGGGAGGAATGTAAGAGTCAGAGGTTAGGGAGAACTAGGGCAAAACAGTGTTATCGAAACATGCAGGACCATTGCACCTACAAACCCTTAGCAGCTGTGGTTGTCTGCACAACACAAAGCCAGTCAAGCCTAGCATGGTATACACACACACACACACATACATTCACACACACATAAATGCACACACTCACACATGCACACACACTCACACACACATGCACACATTCACACATGCACGCACACACACATGCACACACACACTCTCATACACTCACACACACGAGTCTCCCCCAAGCTGAAGAACTATTGACAGTTGATAGCTCTGGTAGGCTAGGGAGAGTCCATTATTTTTTTAAGGATGTGGCCCCTGGTAGGTTGACCATGCTCCAGGGCATGACCCCAGGGACACCCATACACACTTTGGGCAGCACTAGATAGACTCAAGGCTACTCTTTTTAAAAAGCGCATGAAGTTGGGAGAGGAATGTGGGTAGAGATCTAGGAGGCGCTGAACATGGAAACTGAAGGGCAATGAATAAAATCAAAATATGTTGTATATACATAAAGGAAATACTCAAAGAATAAATAAAAATACTATATTTTCAGAAAGTTAATATATTTTCTATCAATGTTGTTGCAAGTGCTGTGATCTCATTTTTCTTTATAGTTACATATAATGCCATTGTGCATATGTACATTTTCTTTATCCATTCATCTGTTGATTGTTCTGAAATATTATTTGAACTAAGCAAAGACGTGCTACATTCGTTTATGCAGTGGAATATTACCTTAACTGTGTAAAAGTATGTTACATTTGTTTATGTTGCATTTGTTTAATTATGTAAATACATGTTGCTGTTTCACCTTGCCTGCCTAAGGCACCTGACTGGTCTAAGAGAAAGTTGAATGGCCAATGGCTAGGTGGGGCTGGCAGGCAGAGAGAATAAGTAAGAGGAAAAACTATAGGCTCGAGAGAGAAGGAGAAGAATACAAGGGAGAAAGACAGGGACATATCCAGCGCCAGAAGTCAGGCAGCTGCCAGCCAGACATGGGAAAAGCAGGAAAGTACAATATACAGAAAGAAAGGTTAAAAAAAAAAAAGAAAGAAAAGTCCCAAGGCAAAACATAGATAAAGAGAAACAGATTAAAATAAGAACTATGATAAGGCCAAGCATTCATAACTGATAAGAAGTGTCCATGCCACGATTTGGGAACTGGTTGGTGGCCCAAAAGCAAAAGCCTGTTACAGTTGATAGGTATCTAGACCGATTCCATTTCCTGTCTCTCGTGAACGCTGCAGCTAGGCGCCTGGTTGTATAGATGCCTCTATAGTGAAACTTAGATTTGCTTCAGAATAAACTAAGCAGTGCAGTAGCTGAGTCATGGGGTAGTTCTTTTTAGTTTTCTCTTGAGAAAACTTCAGACTGATTCCCAGTGTCTGGTGGAGATTTTTAACTTCGTGGCTACATGGAGACCAGGTAAAATCTTTGATAGTCAACACCTAGTGCTAACTTCCGACAGCCAGGCGCCATCTCCTAATGGTTTTAAAGTTCCACCAGGAGACTGAGAATGAGCCATCTAAATGCAAGGATTGGGGGACCATTTCCACTTAAGCTATAACCATAGACACGCATGTTCCTTAGTAGGCCAACCAATGCACTTGGCATGGTGGGCAGAGCAGAACACGTGTTCTCTAGATTACAAGACTCCAGAGTCCTGGCAGCCGAGCAGAGCTGGTTTAATATAGAACACTGAAGAAGAGTGTAGTAGTGAGGGGCTCGGGCTGCGTTCCCGACACAGGGCACCTTGTGCCACCCGGCTCCCGGTGTGTACCCAAAATAATTACATGGAAACTGTACTCATTTAAATACTGCCTGGCCCATTAGCTCTAGCCTCTTATTGGCTCTCACATATTTGTTTAACCCATTTCTAATAATCTGTGTGTCACCACGAGTCGTGGCTTACCGGGAAAGATTCAGCGTGTCTGACCTGGCGGGCTTCATGGTGGCGGCTCTAACTCTCTGTCCCCTTCCCAGCATCCTGTTCTCTTTATCCTGTCTATCTAAGTCCTGCCCTATCAGAAGGCCAAGGCAGTTTCTTTATTAACCAATAAAAGCAACCCAAATACAGAAGGATCCTCCTACACCAGAAGAGCAAAGAGGAAGGGGCAGTAGGAGGGGAGAAAGAGGAGGGATGGTCAGAGGAGGAAGTTGTAGATTGACTTAAGGTACTTGAGCCGGCAGGGGCTGGGCAGAGACGGGTCACAGGTGCCAATAGGCAGGAGTGGGGCCTCCTATGCTTTCCTATTTCTCCTCTACACGCCTTACCAGGATCAGGCCTGTTCTACCCAAGTGATCTTATTCTTCCCTGGGCCCACTTGCGAGTCCCTTCTTGGGTATGCACCTGGAAAGAGGATGCCTCATTTTCTTTTAATTACAGAAACAACAAACCAGTGTGATCATTAAGTGCTCATTATTAAACTCCTCAGAGAGTCTAGCTAAAATAAAAGAATCGAAAAGAAAGAGGAAAAATAAAAGATAGAAAGAGGGAGAGATACACAGCCACACCAAAGATTCCTTATTTATTTCCCCTTTTATGGATACCATAAGAACCCATCCACGATGGGTTACACCATGGGGAAAAACCCATAGTCTCCTGCTTCCAACGCTCTGATTGATGACTTAATAACCTCAATGTGAAAACCTCATTTTTGTGTGTTTCTTCTAAGTCCCCTTCCATATGCACATGCAATTGTTATAGTGCAATTACAATCTACATACAATTTATGTGATCTACTTTATAAAACCCAACATTATCTTGTAACCATTCTTCTATGTTGCCATATAGTCTTCATAATTATAAATTTCAATGAATGTACAAAATTATGTTGAATTGTTGCAGTATAATTTTCTTAACGGTTTCTCAATGATTAGGTGTTTAAATGGCTTCTAATTTTGGATTAGGGTAGATAATGCTTGATGGCGTATCCTTATGCATTTGTTTCATCTCTGATGACTATTCCCTTGAGAGAAATTCCCAGGAGTGGTATTACTGAATCAAAGGGGAAGAATATACATATACATACATATATATATGTACATATATATATAAAATATCTTAAATCTTAAAATGGTATGATTGCTTTCCAAAGAGGTTACACATCCTGATTTATGACACCTTTATTCATAATTGTTTTGTTTTGTTTTTATAGGCACTCTCATAGCCCAGGACAGCCTTGAAATCTCTATGTAGCTGAGGATGACCTTGAACTCAGGGTCATGCTACCTCCACCTCCTGGTCACATATTACCAGGCATATGTTGATACCACACCATGCTTATACAGTGTTGGGGTTCTTCTAAGAACACTCTACTAAATGAATTACATTCTTAGCTTTTGGAAAATAATTTTTTTCCTATTGAGTTCTTACCTGCTGTGGGGCTACCAAGGGGTGAAGTGGAGATGGGAAAAAGGTGATGGCTAAGAGGAAAGTCTATACAGAGTGCAGTGGGTGGTTTCTCTGCATTCATAGCAGGTAGATTCCGGAAGGAGAGGAGAGTCAGGGTATTACCTCTCAGAATTAGTGAGCAATGCACACCCACTGTAGCTCCTTATACCTCCTCTAACCCTCACTTATAAATTCCACCAGTTAACATGGGCTCCGAGGCTGGGTAGGACCAGGACCAGAAAGGTCATCATGGGTCCCTTAGCAAGAACACTGTGATGTTCCCTCTGTGTGCAGCGTCATCCCCTAATGCCTCCCACTGTAGCTGCACTGCCCAGAAAAAGATAACGCAAGCACATGAGTGACTTTCAATATGTCAGTGACTTCTTTCTCCAGAAGCAAGAGGAAACATGTGAGCTTCCTGATTTCAAAACCTATTACAAAGCTGCCATTATTCAATGTGATGGTACTGGCATAAAGGCAGCCATTTAAACCAATGAAACACAAAGACCAGAAGTGAACCATGTGGAGATAGACAAGAGCTCTTCCACAAAGGAGCCAGGGACACACAACAGATAAAAGGCAGCCTTCAACAAACGGGGCTGGGAAAACAACTGGATCCTTACACACACACACACACACACACACACACACACACACTCACAAATCAGTTCAAAGTGGATTAAGATTCAACGACATGGCACCTAAAACTCCTCGAAGAAAATGTAGGTGGGAAGTTTTTAAACACTGGGCTTAAGGGTGATTTCTTCAATACGACACCCAAACACACACGGCAAAAGCAGATGTTTACAAATGGTACCACGTCATACTGAAAAGCTTTATTCAGCAAAGGAGATAATCGACAAACTAAAAATGCCTCCTACAGAGCAGGCGTAAATGTTTCTAAACCACATAGTCAGTATGGCATGGACCACATGTAAGGCACAACACCTATGAATCAAGGGTCAAAACCAGAAACAACTCAGGGCTAAAATGGGCAGGATTGAGTAGACATTTCTCTAAAGGAGGCTTACAAAGAGCCAACATGCCTATGAAAAGATGCTCCACACCACTACCCAGCAAGGAAAAGCAAATCGAAGCCACAATGACACGTCACCTCCTAAGAGTTAACATTAGGTTGGCTGTTACAGAAACCAAGATGGTAAAAGATGACCAGTGCCATGAGAATATGGAGAGGTTATATGCTGGTGGATCGAGTGTAAAATGACACAGCCAATATGGAAACAGTATGGAGATGTCTCAAGAATACTAGAATAGAATCTGGAAATATAGCTCAACTCGTAGAGTGCTCGTCTAGCATGGATGAAGCCCTGGGTTGGACCCCAGTACCACATAAAACAAGTGTGGTAGTACATGCCTGCAATCAAAGCACTCTGGAGATAAGGGAGGAAGGATTGCAAGTTCAAAGTCATATTCAGCTACATAGGGGGTTTGAGACCAACCTGGGTTACATGGGATCTTGGCAAAATGAAACAAAACAACATAAGATAAAATAAAAATTCCATATGAGCCAATATCCCATCTTTTGGGATGAATATATATATATATATATATATATATATATATATATATATATATATATATTCATGTTCAAAAAAACTAAATTAAATCTTGGAAAGATTTCTGCACCTCTCTGCAGAAAAATTTCTGCACCTTTATTGCAGCATTATTTATAATAGCTAAACTATGCAAGCCACCTATAGTGCAAGTTCTAATTGGTCTTAATAATAAAAACCTGGAGTCAGATATTGGGGGGATGAAAGCTGAAAGATCAGAGAAGTAGAGCAGCCAGTCACTAGTTCTTACCTCTATGAACTCCTCAGACCGAATGGGGTGTCCTGTCTCTACAAGATCTTAGACTAATGCTCTGAGCTCCTGTCCCCTCCCCCCTTATATTCCTCTCTCTGCCCAGCCAAATCCCTTCCTGTCTCCACCTCCCTAGTATTGGGATTAAAGGCATGTGACTCCCAAATACTGGGATTAAAGGTCTGAGCCACCACTGCCTGGCCCTGTTTCTCTTTGAGACTGGCTCAATCTAGTGTAACCCAGGGTGACCTTGAGCTCACAGAGATCTGTCTGCTCTGCCTCCTGAGTGTTGGGATTAAAGGTCACGGACATGTCTATTTTTTTTATTGCAGAGGCAATTTAATATACTCAAATTTATCAAATAGCATGCATCAAGTATGTAGGGATTTTTAATATAATGTTCCCATAAAACTGCTTTTTAAAACTGAGTTAACATTAGGGGACCAGAGAGATGGCTTGGTAGATACTTGATGTTCAAGTGTGAAGAAGGGAGTTTGGATTCCCAGAATGCAGGTAAATGCCAGGCAAGTATAGGCAGGACCCCTGAAATTCCAGTGGTTAGCAGTGTTCAGCAGCAGAGATAGCAGGTGCCCTGGGCAATCTGGCTGTGTAGACCATCCGAATCAGTTAATTCTGGGTCCATGGAGAGACCTAGCCTCTACACATAAAGTGGAGAGCAAGATAGGACACTGATGTCAACCTCAGACATTCCTGTGCACAAATACTCCCACACATACGCAAACACGCATACACACGTGCATAAGCAGCACACACATATGCAAATAAGAAAGTGAGTTAAGGCACTGGAAGATGGATTAGCAGTTAAGAGCACTGCCTGTTCTTCCAGAGGAACCTGGTTTGATTCCCAACACTGACTTGAAGGTTCACAGCAGTCTGTCATTCCAACTCCAAGGGATCTGACACTCTCTTCTGGCCTTTGTGGGCAATAGTCAAATACATGGTGCACTGACAAACATGTAGAAAAAAAGCTCCATATACATTAAAATAGTAACTTAATTAATAAAAAAGCATCTAAAATGAGATAACTTTAATATATTATTCTATTTAATATTTTAATATATTATTTGTTATTATATAAAATCTCCCACCTAATTGTGTAAAAGTCATAAAAATACATAGATTTTTTTACACACTCTTTTGCAAATCTGGTACATATTTTACATTTACAGGGCATCCCTGTTCCAAAGAGCTATATTTCTTTTATTGGCACAGGGAAAAGGAATTGAGATAAAGTCTTAGTATGAGACTCAGGTTGGCCTTGAACTCATTCAATGCTGCCTAGAACTCAATATCCTTCTCCCTCCATCTCCAAAGTGCTGAGATGATAGACATGTGTCACCATGCCCATGAACAAAGCTCTGTTTCAGATGCTCAGTTCCATGTAGTCACAGCTACTATGTGAGAGACTACAGTGCTACAGCCCAAAGGCGTTAGAGATGGTCCACACTGAAAATGTCTTTCTGCTGATGCGTGGGGCTTCTGGAAGATAAAACCCGTGCTCTTTTTTGAGAGGTGCTCTGAACTGTTGTGGGTGGGATAGAAGCTTCATACCTAATACAATGATGGGAACATCACAACAGAGTATATAGCCCTGGGCCCTTCGCTTGTCACCGTGGTAGCAGCTGCCACACGTGGACAGGAAGGGCTAAGGCAGACGCCTCAGAGAAGTGTCAGTGGCGGATCAGTGCCACTTCAGCCACGGCCACGTGTTACCATGGTCTTCAGACCCACATGTGGTGGTGAGACAAGCACAGTAGAGCTGTAACCGGGCTGTAAACATCCTGACAACAGGAGTCAGCAGCTGGGCTGAGACCCAGTCTAGGGAAAGCGCTTTTGATCCAAGTGCGAGCTGAGCCGATGCACGGGAGCTGCAGCTGCCACACAGCTGGACACGGGAGGCACGTGAGAGCCGATATGCAAATCATGCTTGAAAAATTCATCTGACTGAGCTTGGATGTGAATGCAGTCACATGGGTTCCCGTTGGCTCACATGCCTAAGCCAAGAGGGAGACAGAAATGCAACCAGGCTAATAGGAGGATTAGGCTCACTTCTGACTGGAGTGGATGACTTTTGAGGGATGGCAGGGAGTGAGCTAAATTTGGAAATGACCCTAAATTTAGAATGATGGACTGACATGAGACAAGAAAGGGGTGAGCTTGTCTAGGAGATTCTTCCACGTATTCTACAAGCGAGGAGCATTTGTGAGCCCTCTATTCTGTGTTAAACACTGAACCCTTCTATTAGTCTAGCACATTGGACTCGCAATGAAGTTTACATTTATTTTACTTGGCAAATGAGTAAGGCTCAGAGAAATTAAGTGAACATCTAAGATGAGTGTATATATATATAGACATGCTGTTTGATATATGCAAACATTTATTTGTGTGTGTATTACATATTACATACACATATATTAACTATAATACTATATGTATATATATGTGCCTATATAACCTAATCATTCATTACTCATTGGACAGTAATTAGGTCCTATACAGGTATTGTAACAATGAGGATTCAGGGAAAATACAAATAATGGTTCAGCTTCCTGGAACTCAGAGTCCAGCTAGGAAGAAAACACAAGCAATCTCAGCACAGACAAATGATTAGAATCTGGAGAGAATACTGTAGAAGAGAGGAGAAAGGGGTGGTGAGGAGATAGAACAGCAGGGGTCTGACCCTGCCTAGATTCCTAGATTGCTAGTCTTCCTTGGGAGGAAGCCTGGGAGCTGAACTCTCCAGAAGAACAGAGGTTGACTAAGACGTGGGTCTAGAAATTAAAACTACCACTGTCGATGGTGCTGATGCTGATGATGGTGCTGATGCTGAGGCACAAAGGAATAAAACGATGTCCTTCAAAGCTTTCCAGTTTATGACTGGGTGTGCTGGTGCATACCCATAATCCCAGCACTCGTGAGGGAAAGGCGCTGTGGCGCGACGCCTGCTCTATGCGCTACGCACTACAGTATGGTTTGTGAGGCAGGCAAGGGGCTGGAGATTGAAACAGAGAGAGAGAGAGACTGGTAGTACCAAGAATGCCCCTTTATTGTGTTCCAGGACAGCTATATACAGTCTCCTTGACTGATGGCCACTCTCCTTGACTAACTCTCAGCTGCAAGCCCCCCAGAAACCACTCCCCGGACATCAGGAACTCATGAGGGTCTGGTGCTCAGAGCAGCTGCAAGCACAGGAAAACAGGTTGTTTACTCCGGCAGGCGGGGGGGGGGGGTCACAGGAAATTCAGGGTCTGGGGGTCCACAATCCCCAACAAGGCACAAGGTTTGGCACAAGGCTGGTTTGGCCAGCCTGGTCGATGTAACAAGTTCCAGGTAAGCCAGAGCTACATAGAGAGACCCTGTCTCAAACAAACAGGAAAGTGGGCTAATCACAAAAACAATAATTCTCAACCTGAATTAAAAGATAAGAAATGAAAAGGTGCAATTGGGATAATTAACTGGAACAATTAGCACTCCAGAAAGGGCTGGGGATAGATAGAAAAGCTGGGTGGTAGATCATAAATCTTTTACAAGGCCTTGAGTTCACCAGTCCCCCTTGTCCCCCCAACACTAAAAACTAACAAACCAACCAAGCAGAGGACAATGCGCTCGGTGAGAGTGGCAGCGGCATGCAGGTTAGCTCTGTCAGTTGTTTTCCAACCTTGAAAGTAGCAGAAAGTTGTTGTGTTCAGGGCAATGGTGGTGCACGCCTTTAATCCTAGCACTGGGGGCAGAGGCAGGCGGATCTCTGAGAGTTCAACGCCAGCCCCATCTACAAGAGCTAGTTCCAGGACTTCTAGAATTGTTACACAGAGAAACCCTGTTCGAAAAACAAAAAAACAAAAAGAAGAAGGAGAAGGAGGAGGAGGAGGATGATGATGATGATGATGAGGAGGAGGAGGAGGAGGAGAAGAAGAAGAAGAAGAAGAAGAAGAAGAAGAAGAAGAAGAAGAAGAAGAAGAAGAAGAAGGAGAAGGAGAAGGAGAAGGAGAAGGAGAAGGAGAAGGAGAAGGAGAAGGAGAAGGAGAAGGAGAAGGAGAAGGAGAATAAGAAGAAGGAAGAAGAAAAAGGGTGTAATTGTAACTCCCAGAGTGAGGCAACATTTGGTATTTCCATCCTCCTGTCTCTTCCTTCTCCCTTCCCCATCTATCTCTTTTCTGTTTCCTCTGCCCACTTTATTTTTACGGACAGATTGACACCATGTGCTTTAGTCTTGAATATGTTAAATGATGCCCAATTAGCCTCCTCATTCCAAAACTCCAAGCATGTATATGACACCGCAAAACTTATGAGATTACAGAAGCAAGCCTCTAATTATATTCTTCCTGCACCACCCCAGCCCCCACAGTCTCTAAGTTAGATTGACTGTTGCTATCAGCCACATCAATGCTTCAGATGCGTCATAGAAATGCCAGCAGACTCATGGCCGAGCTGCGTGTTTATATAAACTAGCCTTGGAGGCTCTTTTCTCCTCCTTCTCCTTCTCCTCCTCCTCCTCCTCTTCCTCCTCCTCCTCCTCCTCCTCCTCTTCTGAGCATAGTATGCTCAACATGGCCTCACAAGCTTTTATTCTCAGAAACAAAGAAGGGGACTCCTTGCTGTAAAGTAAAGGGGCTACTTGACTCTTGCTGCTCAAATGCTGCCTTTTCTAGGCAGCCAGGAGATCAACAGTTTTGCAGAAGTAGAGGGGAATAAAGGAAAACAGAAAAGACCGGGGAAGTCAAGGAAAGTTTGGACACGGCAGTCGTCTTGGATCCCATCTGGAGTTTAGGCACCATTTGCTCCTCCAGCATTGCCTTGCTTAAGGAAATTTGTACTCCCTTTGCAGCCGGTGCTCCTACTCCACCAAGGCTGTGATAAGATGCCCTGCAGGACCAGCGAAGACTGGGGTGCAAGCGGTCGGATGGTATCATGGGAACCGGTCTGGATTCTGCGGAGGGTTCTGTTAACTACTCTCCGCTTGCCAACAGTTGGATGCTTATCCTCATCATTAAATAATTAAATAGGCAGTTTGTATTTATTTAACATACAGACTGTAGCCAATTCCTGCTGACAGCTACCAAAACAGTGGCATTTCCTAGCCTGAAATGGTTCAGAGGCTCTGAGCAGGTGGATGGGTAAAACCCACCCCCCACCAAGCTGAACACCTTTTTCATTACTTCAAGCAATAAATAAGTTCACAGCATGTAATCCAAAAGCAACAGCCGAGTTTTGGTGGATAGGATTCCATTCTCTGGAGTACATGCTGCTGCCAGTGCCTAGCTCCTCTGAGACGATGCTGGACTTGGGGTGTGGTATTCTCTTCATCTGTGCTTATCATGTAAAGAAAGTAAATTTTGACCTCACACTTGAAAAAAAATGTTTTTTAATGGCAACTCGGAGTAGGAGTTTAGGTGCTTGTGGTGATACATGCTTGTAATCCTAGCATTTAAAAGAGACTGAGGCAGGAGGATTGGGAGGTCAAGGCCTGCCTGAGCTACAGAGTGGAAGGCATCTGCTCTGCTGTTTAACTCATGACCAACTTCCTGAGACGGGTGGGTACCACTGTAGACAACTTACTGCACCATCATGGATTCCATGGGCTACCCTGGAGAGAAAGTGACCAGAGTTAGGAGACAAGTGTAAAGAAAGACACCATAACTTTTATTCGTCTCTTCATTTCTCTTTGGCCTTCTTACCAACTTTTTCTCCTGTGCATTTTGCCTTTGCATAGTTCTACAACGGTAGATGCTGTAGGGACCTCTCTGATTTCAAAAACCTCAACAGCGGTTGAGGTAACAGGACTCCGTTTGTCCCATCTTCAGCAGCACCGCAGCATCATCCTCCAAACTGCTGGATCCAGAGCTGTGTCCACCACACTCAGCTAAGCCATTCCGTCCCACAAGTAAAGAGTGGGCCTTTCAGGGTGGCATGACATTTACTGCTGCAAAGTGACGTCCCTCGCCCTGTTATCTGCAGATGCCTAAAAGGATCCAAACTCTGTTTCTTCATCTGCAAAATGGACCAGCCAGCCCCACTTCTTATCATTGCCTCTCTCAAGGATTGAAAAAGACAATGGGCATAGAAATACTGTCTTCCAAGATCTCCTGAGTAAATTAGGAACAGGGGGACCTTGGGAGAGGGTAGAAGGGGAGAGGCGAGGAAGGGAGAGGAGGGGAGAAAAATATATAGCTCAATAAAAATAATTTAAAAAATAAAATTTCATTAAATGTTTAAAAAAAAAAAGAAATGCTGTCTTCATTGTTCACCGTGTCCTTGTCAACCTTGAGACACTGTAGAATTCATTTCCACCTCTCTTGAGGACCCAACTTCAGAAGCAGGATTTGGAGGGTTTTATTAAGTGGCTACTTCAGCCTTTGCTTTGTCAAATCTATAAGAAGGAAGTTTCTCTGTACGATCTCTGTGCTGGTGAGTTTTTTGTCAGTGGGAAGACAGAACTTTGGTTGAGAAACACCTCCATCAGATTGGCCTGCAGGCTAGTCTGTAGGGTGTTATTTTCTTGACTGATGATTGATGCGGGAAGACCCAGCCCCTTGAGAGTGCTTTCACCCCTGGACACGTAATCCTGGATGGGCTAAGAAGACAAACTGAGCAAGCCAGGATGAGCTAGCCAGTAAGCAGCATTCCTCCATGGTCTCTGCTCCAGTTCCTTCCCTGTTTGAGTTCCAGCCTGTGATGAGCTGTGATCAGAATATGTAAGCCAAATAAACCCTTTCTGCTTCACATTGCTTTTGGTCATGGTCTCTATCACAGTAATCACAGAAAGCAAACACAGACAGTCTCTAACATTGACTGCTATTTTATGCGTGTCAGTTCAGCCATGGGAATGGAGAATCTCTGCATGGATGTCTGGGAAGCTGAACTGGAAACCTTGACAGGTTTCTAAAGCACCACGAGGTGGCTATGAGTAGCTCAGAGGTGTGGCATACCTGCCAAGGATCCAGAGATGGCTCCCTTGCGGTCTACCTCAGCTATTCACAGTCAGAGACATTTCTGATTATTATCTCGGTGTCTCTTGGCAATGGCTTTAAGTCACCGTTCGGAAGTCTGCTCTTGGAAGATCCCCTCTGCCATTAGATCCAATTCTCTAGACCGGAAACCCAGTGACCATTGCCCAAGGATTCCATCACCTCTGTCTGCATCCTGTGTCTTCTCTTCTCTACTTCTTGTTCCACCCCCTTCTAACACCTCAGTTTTCTTCTACAGCTCTCTCCTCCCCCATTTTTTTCTCTTCTGCAGTACTCAGCTGTTAGCAGACCCTGCATTCCATACTTCCAAGCTCCCTCAGGACCAACACAGCTGGCCTCAGTCCCATTTCGCAACTCCCTCCTCTTTCCTGTTCTACTTCATTTTTTCCACAAGGAAACGACTGTGTACAATCAACAAGGTGTCAATGACCCAAGGCATAACACCCATAGCAAACTGGCCATGCTCCAGCGTAATACTCAGGAGATCACAGACCCCAAACATCCAGTCCTTTCAGGGGCATGACATGTCTGGTCCTATGGAGACACGACCTCTGTCAACTGGATCCTGATGTCTATAATCTAGAGTATGGAAAGAAGGAAAGAAAGAACAGATCCTGCAGGCGACAGAAAAGCAGCTAGGCAGAAAGAGCAAAGGCCTCTAAACGCTGAGTGAGACAGAGAACCATCTGATGCGGAGATGCATTTTGTGGGAGAGTGGAAGCAAATAAAAGCTATGGGGCAGAGAGGCACAAAAATGTGAGAAACAGGAACAAGGAGGTGTGGAAAGTGTCACCGGGAACTGAGGAGGTGGCTCAGTCACAACACGCTTGTCTCACATGTGTGAGGACCTGCATTCATTCCGCAGAACTACCCAAATATCTGGGTACGCTTGTAATCCCCAGCCACAGCGGGATGGGAAGCAGAGGCAGGCGGATCCCTGGAAGCTTGTTGACTGTCTAGTCTAGCCTGCTTGGTGAAGTCCCGGGCCACAAGAGAGATTCTGCCTAAATCATAAGGTGGAAGGTGCCTGGGTGATGACTTTGGGGGGGGGTCTCATTCTGACTTTCACATCTATCATCTGCACACATGTCTTGCACACAGCCCACACATATGTGTGCATACACAAACATGCATATACATGTACACACACACGTATACAAAGAGGAAGTATTGTTGGATTCTAAGTTACGCTCTCATGCAACTTAAAGATAAAATCTGTCCTCATCTACTTTTGGCTGTTGTTCCTTTAGATCTTCAACTGTAAGTTCCTCCAGACACTGAGCCACATGGGCCAAGGAGGCATAGAGGGACACGCTGGAGTCTGGGGATATGTAGGGGCTTCCAAGTCATCATAAATCTGTTAGACCTCTGAGGTTTAGAGGAGGTGATAAGTCTTGGGAATTCCCCTCCGTCACTCTGATCAGGCAACGTTTTGAAGGGGTTGTCTACTTCAGCTGGAGAAATGACAGGCCTGGACACTTGCGTTGTCACCATCTTCCTCCACTGAGGAGCAGACACTTTTGTTCCAGGCTTTCTTGAAACCCTTGGAGACTGTCAAAGGAATAAAACTTCAGAATCACTTGCTCTGCCTGAAGTAGTGGATTTGGAGGTAAAGGAAGAACTGCCTACTTTCACAGTAGAGTTCAGACCCCCAAGGAACATTCGTTTCTAAAGTAGAACCTGGAATTGTGCTTAATGTTGCCACCTGGTCAGGCTGACACTTAACAGGCTTGTGTTGCTCAGACAGCCCATAATCATGGGGGAGTGCCTGCTTCCACAGGACAAAATTCCCCTATGGAGAAAAAAAATTATTTATATTCATCCCACTTCTTTTATCTATGGAGTTCAATGATTTTAAAGAAGTCTAGGGTGAGAGGAAATGTGTGATACATTAAGTGACATATGTCAATACTCTGTCTGGGGACAGAAGTTAATTATTCTATGAAGTGATGTTGCTATTTAACTTAACCCCTTGCATTGTTGAACATCTCATTATTAATAGTTAGCAATTGTGGGAAATAAGCCTGGATTCTGTTGGGGCTGTGCTTAGTTCCTTCTGAGAATCTAATTCCAAACTTCATCTTATTCAGTTATGATTCTACGAGAGTTGCTACTTTAAGATTCAGAGAGTTTAGGCAACTTGTCCATTGTCACAGAGCTAATAAAAGTATTAAAGTGACCCTTGATAGTCAAGACCCAGTTAGTAGGCATCCTGGAAGCCAGTTTCACTCCTGAGTATCCTCTGCATGGCCTGTTATATGGTCCTTAGATCATGAAGAGGTGAGGCGACATGTAACTGGAATCTTTGATGATTGTTGGATGTATCAGAGCTCCATTACCTCTCAACACCTTTATAAAAGTAAAAAAGCAAAGCAAAACAAAAAACTTCCAGAGTGACTTTTTAAAAGACAGCAAACGATGACAAACTTCAACGGTTGACCATTTATCTAGAGTTAAAATCACGACACAATACTACAGTCCAAAACTCCAGGCCCCAAAGCCACGAGGCTTTCATCTTTGTCCTGAATTTTTCAAGGGTGTCCTGGTTGGTCTCTCTGTTTCCATAAGTTGATGGACTGAGGCTTTAGAATGGGTGTCAGAGCATCAAATCAAAGCAACATCCCTGCTGAAAAGCGCCATGGCTTCTGTCACTTACGGCCACAGCACATAACTGTGTGCTCTGCATGACACAGCTCACAGATCTGAAGTCAACCAACACCACACTCCTGCTGCTCTGCTCCCACCCAGTCACGCCCGCTCAGACCTGGAGGCGCAAATCTTCCTGCCTTCCTGCTCTCACCTCTGACCCCCTTCTCAGCTCCCAATCCCAATCTCTTCCTCTACTTCTCAGGCCTCAAATGTTACCGCCGGCGTTCAATCATTCACGTAAATCTACAACACATACCACTTCCAAATTGGCTGCATTTCCCCCTTAGCAACCTAGTTTTCTCTTATAATTCTTATCTGTATTTATGGTTCACATTTTGCTACTTTCTAATGCGTGTCCATGTGTTGGGAGGGTGCTCTGTGCGGGTAGGGGGTGCCCTCTGGGGATGGGAGTGACGGTGTGTGTGCATGAATGTGGAGGCCAGAGGACAACTCAGGTCTGACCCTGAGCAACCTGTCCGACTCCTTTGAGACAGGTTTTTTCTCATTGGCCTAGAAGTCCCCGATTATGGAAAACAAACTGGCCAGTGAGGGCCAGAGACTGTGCTGTTTCTGCCTCCCTGGGCTGCCATGACAAGAGCATACCACCATGCTGGGTGTTCTCAGGTGGGTTCCGGAGGTTGAACTCATTTCCCCATGCGTGCAGGGCAAGCACTTCACTGTCTGAGCGCTCTCTCTCTCCCAACCCATCTTTTTGTACATCTCAGGGGGTAATGAATATATTTCCCACCATCAGTGGTTCTCAATCTTCCTAATGCTGTGACCCTTTAATACAGTTCTTCATGCTGTGATGACTCCCAGCCACAAAATTATTTTATCGCTACTTCAAAATTGTAATTTTAACTGTAATTCTGCTACTGTTATAAGTCATAATGTAAGTATTTTTGGAGATAGAGGTTTGCCAAAGGGGCCACGACCCAAAGGTTGAAAAACGCAGAACTAGACTGTGAGAATTTCCTACAAGTGACACTTCTCTCTTAAGTGTCCCCAGCACCTGAGATTCTGACTGACTCTCAGATGCCAGCGAAAAGTACCCAGTAGGCTGAGAGACCCCCAGTTTACATCTTTACCCACTTCCTAGCTGTCTCCAACCTTTAGAAACATATTCAACTTCTCTGCATCCTAATCCTTTGATCTGTTAAATGGGGCTTGTAGGACCTCAATAAGAGCAACAGCAAAAGTCAATAAGAAGAAGATACATCATAAAATCAATAAAATGCTTCGTGGGCCATGAAACCTCAGATTAGAAAATTTCAGGCGATCAGTGTGCCATAATCTTTCTGAGGCAAAGGGCCTGTCTAGTCTAGACTCCACTTGCAGAGGAGTAAACTTTCAACAGCCTGCTGGCAATTCGCACAGGGTTTCCACTGGGCTTCAGGCCCAGGACACTTAGGCTCACTAGGAGGGAAACAGACCCAGTCCATCCCCTAAGGCTTCCATCAGTTCCTCTGCTGAGCCCTGGTCCTTGTCTTGCTTACTTACAGTTCATAAACTCCTGGTCCTCTCCCCTATTTAACTAACTTCTCCAAAGCACCAAGCCAAAGGGAAAGCCCCAGGGAGGTTGAGCATCAACAAAGCATGCAGGCCCTTGGAGGACTGCAAGGACTCCTGGTGTTTTTTGTTGTTTTTTTTTTCTTAAGGAAGAAGAGAAAAGGTCTGCAGGCACCTATCATGTCCCACCTAGAGTCATGACTTCCTTAACTGCCGTAGATGCTGGGAAGAACGAGAGGTTTCTGATCCTGTCAAGAACTTTCCCCAGAACCTTGGGTAATGCGTCTCTTCCTTCTTCTTTATCAGGATTTGCAAAAGCAATAATATCTGTCACTTTCAGGGGAAGGGACAGTATGGACACAGGCCACCTGTGGATCCAGCATCTAGGATAGTTGTTTCCTTTTGACTTTCTTTGAGGAGCCTGTGAACAAGTGGTATCCTGGGTATTGGCTTTCTTAGAACCTTCTAGAAATTCTCTAGTCACCTCCAGAACGTTGAGGTAGACAGAGTACCTCAAAGCAGACAGATTCACAGCCCTTTGCTGACCCATGGCTTGGTCTCTGAAGCAAATGAGAAAATAACTCTCACTCCAGCTGGTCTTCTGAAAACCCAGCGTTGGGGTTCTGACACTGAGGGCATGGAAGGAACTTCTTCAAGTTGGTCAAGAGCTCCAGGATCTGTCTGGCTCTGGGTGGCCCTCCCTCTTCTCTACTAATGTGACACACAGCTGCAGCCAAAGTCTGCTTGGACCACTGCAACGGACTCCTAAGTGGTCTCTTTTCTTCTGTCTGGCGCTTTCCTTGCAGCATGCTCAGCCTGTTTTCTGCAAGCAGCCCAGAGTGGCTGACAGCACCTCATTCTCTGCCATTCCTGGGTGATGTCCACAGTGTCACATGGTCACCAGGCCCCGCATGGAGCTCTCCCCGTTCTCACTGTTCACCCCTGCCCACCTCTTACTATCCAGCCACACCACTTTCCTGACAGATCCCAACAGGGCTACACTGTCCTGGGGTTCCTGCAGATTTTCATGTGCCCACGAACACTTGGCTTTCTTGGTGACACAGATTCAAAGTGTTTTCCTTGAGTCTTAGTGTTACAGACAAATATAGGGTTCAGTCAGTACCTACTTAGATTTCCAGGTTCTTGTGTCCCAAAACAAACAAACAAAAACAAAACGAAGTCAGATAAGGTCCTGTGGTAGAAGTGGAGATAACTCAATAAGAAAAAAAAAACTTTCAAGAGTGAAAGTACACCAGAAGTAGGAAAAAAATGTCAGAAGTTCAATAGCACTAAACCCCCAACCCAAGCACACACATGCAGAAACACACAACCACAGACATACACACACACAGACACTCACACACACACACACACGCACACACACACAGTGTGACTTCCATAGATCTTCTTTTGCATACCCTCTGTTACTTGTCCAGTCTTTCTGCCATTGATTTCTTTTATGTACAAATTTGGCCTTGGTTCTCCATCTTCCTCTCCTGCCTTACTATCTGTCTTAACACTGAACTGATAAATACATTCTAAAGTGAATGGATGAAAATGTACACACATGATAGAATGGCCAGGGTTGGGTCAAGAGAAGCCTCACAGGATGGGGGAGATTAGTGGTAGCTCATGTCGAGCATTTCCTTGCTTCTATGCTAGGTGCCTTTTGTTGTTGTTGCTGCTGCTGCTGCTGCTGCTGTTTCCTAAAACAGGATTTGTCTGTGAAGCCCTGGCTGTCCTGGAACTTGCTTTGTAGGACCAGGCTGGCCTCGAACTCAGAGATCACCTACCTGCCTCTGCCTCCTGAGTACTGAGATTAAAGATGTGCGCCATTTTTTTAAGGTAGAATAAACTCTGTTGTCTTCACTTACCTGAAACTCATACTATAGAGCAGGCTATCCACAGACTTGAAGAATCCTTCTGTCTCTATCTCCCAAGTTCTGGGACTGCAGAAACTTGCCATCAACGCCCAGGCTTCAAATACTTAACCCTATGACATGGGGCAGCTGTTCTCAACCTGTGGGTTGTGATCCCTTTGGGAGGTCACATGTCAGAAATTTGCATTATCATTCATAACAGTAGCAAAATTACAGTTATGAAATGGCAGTGAAAATAATGTTATGGTTGGGGATCACCACAACGTGAGGAGCTGTATTAAAGGGTCACAGCATCGGGAAGGTTGTGAACCACTGCCATAGGGGAAGGGAAGGGAGTGAGGAATCCATGTACTCAGGCCTCAGCTCAAACCGTTCAGTTCGGCTCACAGGCTTTCCAGCCTTGGGCCAGTTAGTTAACTCCAGAGGCACTTTCTTCAAAGTCAAGATAAAAATACCTCTAAATCAATATTCCTTTTTCTTGTGTTGCTTTGTGTTGAAACAGTCTAATGTATATCAAGTTAGCCTTGAACTGCTAGGAGCCAAAGATGTCCATCAGCTTCAGCTTCTCCAGCCTCCTCCTCCTGAGTGCTGGGATTGCGGGCATTTGCCTTGATAACCAGCTTTAAAACTCAGTATTTCTAATGTTTTCTTTGAAAAGGAAAATATATAGACATCCCTAGAGTGATGCCTGGCCACTTTTGTGAGTTCCTTACAACAACAACAACAAAGTGATTTTTTAAAAATTGGCCACTACTGCCATTCTTACTGGCTTATAGAAAGGTAGGTCATTTCTCCAAGATCACATAGATAGGAAACCCAAGAAGTCAAATTCAAACTCAAGCCTGGCGCACTAGAGAACCCAGCCTCTAAGCAAGGGTGCTCCTTAGAATAGCGGGTCTGAATAATGAAGGAAAGAAACTTTGTGATGAGCTTTTGAAACTATTTCTCAAGGTAGGAGTCAGAAAACAAAGGAAGGACCATGTTGCCACGGCATCAGTCGAGAACAGATACTTGGAACTGAAATCTGAGAAAAGATGGATTCTGCCCGGAGAAGAAAATGCTGAGGCTGACACCGGGCGGGCTGGTGGCCCACACCTGGTGAGAAAGCAGCAGTAATTGACGCTGTTTCCAGGGCTGGCTGGAGGCGGCTGTCTTCCCTTTCCCAGTCTGTCCCAGGTTGCTGCTCTGCGATCCGGCCACCTGGACCGCAAACCATCTTGCTCGCTACAGCTACACTGTCTGAGCCTCCACCCTGCTCTTCTTGGCGCCAACAGAAGCCAGAGCGCAGCCTCAAAGCAAGAGCCGAACTGGGGATCCCTTCGGAAAACTGGGATGGCTCCTAAGGAGCAGTTACAGTGGGTCTGCATAAAGGGCCTTAATTAGCTGTTAGCCCAATAAAAGCAAAGGACCCACAAAGACCTACTTACCACGTCTGTAATCTGTAATTATATATTATCTGTTGGGCAATCAATAGTTGCTTAAAACCATTACGTATATGTTTATGAGCTTCTAGGACAGATTATTTTTCTGAATTCTTTCATGTTTTTAAACTGAAACATGTGTGTGTGCTTGTATACATGTATATGTATGTGTGTGTGTGTATATATATATACATATTGTGTGTGTGTGTGTGTGTAATGAGCTTTCAGTTGTTGCAAACCTTACATTCAGATGAAACACATAAACTATGTGAGTTTGTTGAGATGGACCATGATGCTGAGAACAGTTCCCAGGCTGTATTAAAGACCACGGATGTGGGTCTTAAATCCTGAGCTTGACTCTGTGCTCATAAACTGCTGGTCCTAACTTACTGATAGCCAGCTTTCAGTGTCTCTCCTGCATGAAGCCAGCCCGTGCCATCTAGAGAAGCAGGTTCTGGCTCTTGAGCAGAGTGGGTCCCCTGTGAGGTGGTTTCATCCACATATTCATTACCTGCGAGATGATATTTGATCTGTCATCCAACGCCTGGCAGGCACTCTGATAAGCAAGAAGGACCGGAATGAACAGGCCTGCTTCTGTGGAGGTGGGCAAGATATCAGTAGACTTATTCTCTCAGAAAATGGAGGTTGCTATTGAAAACTAAAGCAGGAGTAACCACTACTAAATCGTGGTTTTGGTCCAGGTAGTGCTATAGAGATGGACTCGCTTAGACAAATGGTCACAGAAGACTTCTCTAAGGATGTGGTTTTTATTTTTTTTAGCTTAAGATGCACTTTATCTGAAGGATTCAATACCGTGAAGATTGGCAATGATCTTGCCAGGTTTGGCAAAGAGATGGAAGGCTAGCATGACAGAAACATGAAGAGGTGCAAGATGATCACAGAGAAGTGCATGGAGACCGCCTCATCTAGGGACTTTTAATATATGAAGACCGCCTCATCTAGGGACTCTTAATATATGAAGACCGCCTCATCTAGGGACTCTTAATATATGAAGACCGCCTCATCTAGGGACTCTTAATATATGAAGACTGCTTCATCTAGGGACTTTTAATATATGAAGACCGCCTCATCTAGGGACTCTTAATATATGAAGACTGCTTCATCTAGGGACTTTTAATATATGAAGACCGCCTCATCTAGGGACTCTTAATATATGAAGACTGCTTCATCTAGGGACTTTTAATATATGAAGACCGCCTCATCTAGGGACTTTTAATATATGAAGACTGCCTCATCTAGGGACTTTTGATGTATGAAGAGTCCACATTTGATTTTAAGTGCAGCAGGAAATTTCTTATGAGAACTTCAAGTAGAGAGAGGCACAGCATGGGCAAAGCAGTCTAGCTACTGTGTCCACAATGGGTAGGAGAACAAGTGTAGAATTAGGGGTGCGAGAGGACGCGGTACTCATTGAGATGGAAAAGATGGAGTCGTGAGAGCAGGGAAGGCCAGAAGTGGTTGGGTTTAGGGTCTGTTTAGCATCTGAGGCAACAAGCCTTCTTTCCTGGCGAGATGAGGAAAGATGACACTTGGAGGATGGCTCCTGACATTTGAGTGGGGCAGATAAGGGAGGCACAAGATGAAGTGGAGGTTGATGAGGGAAAGGATGGAGTAACAAGAATGAAAATTCAGCTTTGAAAGTTAGTTAAATGTACCTGTTGAAATGAATGAATAGACACAGTACTGAAGGGACTAGAACTTGGAAGAGATGTCAAGGTTAGAATTTTAACATATGGAAAATTCTCCCCTCTTAAAGAAAGGTTTGGAGATGTGAAGGGGTTTGCTGAGATTCATACAGCTTACATGCAAACCCTGAAGGGTCCCATCATACAGTCCCTTTGTCTCCCCATGCTCGCCCACCAATCCTGGACCTGTATTGTTCACATTCCAAAACCTTCCACTTTCTTCTTCAGAGTCTGCCTCAGGGCCTCACGCACAAATTAGCCTCCACCTAGGTGATGTCATGGTTTTCTGTACTCGGCCTTCACAACTTCTCCTGAAAGCTTCTTCCGAAGCCCTGAGATGGAACCTGCGTGTTAGTTGACTTTCCATTCCTGTAACAAGATACCTGAGATGCTTACCTTCAAAAGAGACATTTCTCTTGATTCATGGTTGTGGAGGTTTCCGTCCAGAGTTGGCCCACTGCCTGGGGACCTGTGGTGAGGCAAGCTCTTCATGGTGGGGCAGGTGGCAGAGGACACCTTTCACCTCATGTTGGTCAGGAAGCAGAGAGGGAGGAAGGGACTGAGATCCTAATATTCCCTTCTAGAACATGCCTTCAATAACATAACTACCTCCAACCAGGCCCACTTATTTTCTTAAAATCCCACCACCTCTCCACAGATCCACAATCTGGTGACTGTGACGCTAACAAATCTTTGGAGAACACTGATGAGACTATAGGTCCATATGTTTCTGAAGCCTGTATTCAAAGTTGCTTATTGTGTTATGTGTCATGCTTAAATTTGAAGATGTATAGCGTATTAATTTCTGCTTATTCACAACCCATAATAAAATCTTCACAAATGGCCTTTTGCTATTGTGTACCATCCCACCCAGTATCAGGAAATAAATGTTTGTACCAGTAATTGATAAATAGTGCAAATCAGCGAGTATATATTTTTAATAGGGTTCTTTAGAGGAACAACTGTGAATATATGTATATATGGGGTTTATCAGAGTTATTTATAGGGTGTGGTCCAACTTGTCCAACAATGACTGTCTGTCTACCAAGGAAGGTCTAAGAATCCAGCAGTTGTTCAGTTCATGAGGCTGGATGCCTCAACGGGTTCGTATGCATAACCCAGAGCAGTAGGCTCTACTGCCAGTGAAAGAACAGACTTGCCAGCGAGAGTGAAGGCAAGCAGGCAAAGAGAGCAAGCTTCCTTCTTCCATGCTCTTTATGTAGTCTCCCAATGGAAGGGGGGACCCACATTAAAGGTGGATCTTCCCACCTCAAAAGATCGGAAGTAAAGGTGGTCTTTCCACTTCAAATTACTTAACTAAGACAAGACAACAAGCCGACAGCCTTTACTGGGTTGCCTGGATGCGTGGGCATTGGTTAATTGCAGATGTAGTCAAGTTGACAAACCAAGAACAACCATCATAGTACAGAATGGATTAATCTACTTTTAAAAAATAAGAGACAAGTAGGCTGGAAAGAGCGATCACTGGCTAAGAGCACAGGCTGCTCTTTAGAGGACTCAGTTTTGGTCCCCAGAACCCATGTGCAGCACCTGGGACTCCAGCTCCAGGAACCCCAATGCCCCTTCTGGCTTCCGTGGGCACCTGCACTCATGTGCCCATACCCACACAGAGACACACACATATATACACACAATAAAAGATTTTTTTATAAAAAGAGATAGATGTACAGTTATATTACCTGGATCATTTGGGAAACAATTTATTAAAATTAAAATGAAAGAATCTTCTCAATCTTTAGGGCATGTTAAGAAGTTAAAGATAAAGTGATTTATCAATTTAAAAGTAAAACATTCAAAGTACTCTGCATTTTTAAGTTCAGAGGGATAAAAAAATAAAAAACACCATCTAGCTGGTCGTCATAACCATGCCTTCAAAGTTTTTCTTGGCGCTCCAAACAAACTCACCTCCGCAGGCCCCCATTTCCCTGCCCCCTTTGCTCACTCACTTGAGAATGTGGGAAGACTCCCGAAAATGTCTCCAACATCAGCCACCAAGAGAGACGCAAGCCATTTTCAAAAACCACTGTAGAGATCATCAAAAGCAAGACTGCTATTCTTTGCCTGTTGCTTCTTTTATTGGTGGCCAAGAGACATTGGCCCCAATAGAGCCTCACAGGGAATCAGCGGGCCACAGGAATAAAAGTGACATTTACACTTGACCCAGCTGAAAGAAGTCTTGCCACCCTGATGGGAAGACCTTGTGGGAAGGAGGTGGCCCTGAGTGCATCCAGCGGGGAGAACGGCCAAGCGTGCCAACAGTCCAGCAGAGTCCAGTTCCTCTGCCACCCCCACCCAGGCACAGGGCATGTGAGCGAACCAGTACTGGAGACTCCTCTCCTTCCACCCCTCTGGAACTCTAGGCCCCGCTGACACTGAGTGAAAAGCAGGAAACACGCCAAGTCAACCCACGAAGTCACGGAAAATAATAAAGTGCTGTTTTCCAACCTCAAATTGGTGGAGTAATTTGTTATGCAGCAACAGACAATCAAAGTAGCAATTGCAGCAAGGAATGGAATGTTTCAATAAAAAAGCTAAAAATCTGTGGCTTTGGAACCAATTGGCTGGTAGGGGTCTATACAAGACTGCTTGAACAGCTGGAAGGATGCTAAGAAATCATTTGTGGAAATCTAAGGAAAAGGCCACCTGTGTGTGTAGGTGTGGAAAGTTTTCTAAGTTGTCACCTCAGTTTTAGGGAACACATAGAGTATTTAATTAGCGTTATGGCTGGGGGAATCCCAAGAGGTGTTCAGTGTCTAGTTGGCTCTGTGTTTATTTCTGTGACATTAAAAGGGATTTATTAAAGAAATAATGGTTCCGTTTTTAAGCAGGGATTTAAAGAAAAGATACAGATCCTAAAACGGGGCTTTGTGCAATGGCTCAACCAGGAAAGTGCTTGCCTTGTAAGCACGAAAATGTGTGTTCTATGCCCCAGAGCTCAGTTAAAAAGCTGGGCATGATGACCTGAGTGGGCTGACCTGAGCTTGTGATTTCAGTGCTGGGGAGACAAGGATCAGAGGCTCCCTGGAGCTTGCTGGCCTGTCAGTCTAGCTAAATCGATATCTGAGTCTTGCTGCATCAATGAGCTCTCAGTTCAGTAAGAGACTGGGGAAACACCTGATGTTGACGTCAGGTCTCCACACATGCCTGTGTACACATATAAGCATGAATATGTATTTACACACACACACACACACACAGAGGAGGGTGGGAGAAAGACCCCAAACAAAATTTTAAGCTTCAAAAAGTTTCTTAAATTGTGCAATGTTCTTCAAGAATGGTCAAACTCAGGACGCTGCTACTAGTTAAAAATGCACAAAACAGAAAAATGCTGTTCTAATCATTAGAAACTGCAAAGCAAAGACAAGAATTTGAGAAATGAGACAGATAAATGCTTTGCAGAAATCCATCTGACAACAGAATAGGGGATGGGTCAGAGAGGACAACCCTGGGCACATGGAGACTAACAAACATCCATCTTGGTACTGCTCATCCCTCTTAAAGACACTGCACTGCGTTCACAGTGCTTTGAAGACTACCCAAGGCTCTCCACCAATCCTGTAACCAGCACACATCAGGCAGGCAAGACATGCTGTCAAATGAACTAATATGTGAGCAACTTCAAATATTTCAGAAGAGTAACATGGAGGATGCTATAACGGAGTGCCAGACCTTAACACAACTGACTCCATGATGGAAGTACCTTTCAAGTAATAAAACTCAGCATATAGACAGTACTACCTGACAAAATGAAAACAAAGACCTAATTCATCAAAATCTATGGTTCTAGGGAAGTCTCTAAATGTACTAACCTTGCTTTTTTGGCTTCTATAGCTCTGCTTCTGGCTGAGACTGTTCTTGTTAACTGAAGTACATCAACACAGGGCATGGTTTTTGTGCTTAAAAGCCCACCCTGAGAAAGACTTGGGGCTACACTGGCATCCTAAATATTCAGTGTAGTCACCAGTGGCTAATAAAGACTTTCTATTAGTTTAAATCCATGTTTAAGCAGTCTTTCTTGTTGCATGAGGAGGAACGGGATGTGTCCCGCTGCCTAGCTCCCGGCCGCTGGCCTGCTTTTGGTCCCTGCTAGCTTATACCCGAAATAATTACACAGAAACTGTATTCATTTAAAACATTGCCTGCTCCATTATCTCCAGCCCCTTATTGGCTAACTCTCACATATTAATTTAACCCATCTCCATTAATGTGTATCGCCACTTGACTGTGGCTTACCGTTATGAGTCTAACCAGCGTCCATCTCGGGGAGGAAAACCATGGTGTCTGCCTGTCTGTCCTTCTTTCCAGAATTCTGTTATGTCTACTCCTCCTACCTAAGGGCTGCCCTATCAAAAGGCCAAGGCAGTCTCTTTATTTAACCACTGAAAGCAACAGAAATACAGAAGGACCTCCTACACCATTTCTGGTGGCTACCCCAAAACAAATACATGGAGATAGAACAGTTCTCATGAAGAGTCAGCGCTGAAACCACTCAGTGGATTGAGCTGATTTAATGCCATCCAAATGCCCTGGGGAAGAAAAAGCAAAGTATCAATAAATTCAGAATAAAAATTAATATCCACCCAGTTAAAAGAGGAAACCAAAAAAAAAAAACACACAGATAGGATTTAACGTATTTATCGCTCTAAGTTTTGATAAAACAACCAGACAAAAATATGAATGTAGATATAAAAAACTTGAATATTACTGATAAGTCAACAATTTATAAAAAATAAAAAGCTGGAAATATTAATATAAATGGATACAAACTGACCGCTATTTATTTATTTGTTTGATTATTGGTTGATTGTGATTACCATGACATACCACCATTACTCTTTATGCTAACTCAGGAAATTAAAAGAAGAAAAAGCCTTAGGGGTAGTGAAAATGTTCCTCTCCCTGTGAATCTTACAGGCATTGAAGATACAATAAAAAGATGTCAGGAATATTATTCTTGCCAATTGAAGTTTGTAGTTGAGATGCATGGAAACCAGGCATAGGGTCTCCTGCCTGTAACCTGTTAGTCCGGATGCTATACCAGGAAGAATGTAAGTTCAAATCCAGCCTCAGTTACATGGCCAACCCCTGCCTGGGAAAAAAAGTAATAATTTGTTGTTGTTGTTTTGTTTTGTTTTGAGTCAGGGTCTCACTCTGTAGCCTTGGTTGACCTGGAACTCACTGTGTAGAGTAGGCTGATCCACCTGTCTCTGCATCCTGAGTTCTGAGTTGGGTGCTGGAATTAAAAGTGTGCACCACTATACTTGATCTCTCACTATACCTCATCTCTCTCTCTCTCTCTTTCTCTCTCTCTCTCTCTCTCTCTCTCTCTCTAATCACTTGGGTAAATAGGTAGAAAAGAAACCTCCCAACAATATGCACAGAGTAAACAGAGCATCCGAACAGCCCTGTATCTGCCACAGCATGTGAATCTGTTCTACCCTCCTGGCAGAGAAAGCTCAGACACAAATGGCACCATCAGGAACTTTTCTTCCTTCCTGCATATCTCAGCTATTTAAGGACAATGAAAAAGAAAAAAAAAAGCTATCAAAGTCTTCTTAAAGAAAGAAAAAGGAGAAACACTTCTCAGCTGTTTTATGGTGTTGTTATTTTTGTTTGACCAACAGAAATGAAACTAAATTCTTTTTGTTGTTATTGTTGTTTTGTTTCTCAAAACAGGATTTCTTTGCTTAACAACAGCTCAGCTCTGGCTGGCTTTGTTTGGCCTCAAACTCACAGAGATCCATCCATATTCAAAGATTCAAAGTTTATTTAACATTTGAGAATCAATAGGTGTGATTTAGCATACTAACAGAACAAAGGGGGGAGGGGAATCACAGAATCAGGAAAAAGCACTTCAAGAAATTTTGTATCCACAGGGGTAAAAGTTCTTAGGGACCTAGAAAGGGGACAGTCTCTTAAGCTGATAGAGTCCTGACAGAAATCCTGCAGAGCAATGACCCTGTGATCTGGCACAAGGCAATGAGAATTCTTTCACTCTTGCAGTCGGGAACATGCCCGATGTCCTGGCCCTTGGATAAAGTTGATGCAAGAAAATACTCAAAAGGAATGAAGGGTGACAGAACTGGGAAGTCTGAAATGAAGCTGTCATTACTTACAGGTGGCATGACTGCACCCATTATTTATCTTATAAATAACGAATTAATTTATAAATTATAAGATAGCAAATTTATAAATCCATAAATAATAAGATAGCAAAATGAAAGATGGACAAAGGTCATTTGTATCTTTTTTTTTTTTTTTTTTTTGGTTTTTCGAGACAGGGTTTCTCTGTAGCTTTGGAGCCTGTCCTGGAACTAGCTCTTGTAGACCAGGCTGGCTTCGAACTCACAAAAATCCGCCTGTCTCTGCCTCCCAAGTGCTGGGATTAAAGGCGTGCGCCGCCGCCACCACCTGGTGCAGTCATTTGTATCTTTATCTGCCAGGCGTACAGCTAGCAGAAACATTTCAAAATAAAATAGACCATTTACAGTAGTCTCAATCAAACACCTAAGACTACATTTAACAAAAGTTCTTCAATAGCTAAAGAATGGAGAGCATAAAATGCCAGACAGAGAGTGAAGAAACTCTAAGCGAAGTCACAGATAAGCCAGTTTTCATGAACCAGTAATCACTATGATGAGGATGTCAATCCTCAAATTGATCTATAGGTTTAATGTAATGGTAATTAAGATCTCAGCAAGCATTTTGTTTTAAAGACCCAACAAAACAATTTTAGACTTTTATGCAAAACACAAAGATTCAACAATAACCCCCTCTCCCCAATAAATTATACAGTCCAACTTAGAAAACCGTATTGCCAGATAGCCACCGCTGGCAATAAGACCACTATGCTTGCACAGGCGTGAACATAAGCTAAAGAAATACCGCTGAAAAGCCCAAGTGCACCTACACACACGTTTAGTGACAGTAAACTGCTTGATGATGTCACACCTATCAAAGTGGCAGAGTAGAGCGGCGGGAGAGACTACTTTGAAATCATTTAGAGCCCCGCCAGATGAAGACGTTCACAGGGAAGAACTGTTTATTCCAGCCTGACACCACAGACAGAAATCTCAGGTGGATCACCATCATCGTGAAGTTTCGTTCTTAAACCTTGGACCCCAGGAAGGGCACTTTTTTATGGTATGTCATCACGTGAAGGGGCAGGAGTGACAGGCCCTCCCTCCTATTCTTTCTTTGCTTGTTTACTTCCAGGAAGAAACATTTACTGTTTTCCGTCTGAGGGGAGAGATTCACCACGGCAGGAAAGGCACGGAAACAGAAAGCCAGTTGACCAATCAGGAAGAAGAATGTGACCAGGAAGTGAGACCAGACTGTGAATCCCGCTGCCTACCCCCAAGTAAGCAGAAAGGCTTCCCCTCCTGATGCATCTGTTATAGCCAATAATCTAATCTCAAAGGAGCCCCACCCTCATAACCTTGTCCAAACCCACAGTTCAAAGGCCTCAGTACCTAATACCAGCCCACGAGGGGCTGAGGTTTCAACATACGAACACGAGGAGAATTATTATGTAGTCCAGAACAAGTATTCTTAGTGGCCTAAACCATCAGCTATAACGTCAATTGATTATAAAATGAAAAAACTGTGGTAATCTGTAAAAAAAAAAAACTGAATTGGTTGTCATATGCCTATAATCCCTAGACTTGGAAAGTGAGACACAAAGGGAGTGGATTCCAGGATAGCTTGGGCTATATAGTGATACTTGGTTTCAAATGCCTCACCCTACTAATGAATTATTATTATTATTATTATTATTATTAGTGTTTTGAGATGGGACTTCTCTGTGTATCCCTAGCTGTCCTGGGACTTGCTCTGTAGACTAGGCTGTCCTTGAACTCACAAAGATCCGTTTGCTTCTGCCTCCCAAGTGCTGGGATTAAAGGCATGAGCCAACACACCCAGCTAATAATAGTGATAACTCAAAAGGGAATATTATATACTAGTGAGGTTGAATATTATGTTAGCATTCTTATCAGTGAGTCCCACAGAGAACCCAGCCCCTATGACATAAAATTTTAAGATAGCATTATCCTATGATGTTGGCAGTCAGACTACTTGTCCTTGGGAAGACAGGAGTCAAGAGCAGTCGCAAGGGGAGACTGAGGTCACACTGATATTCTGTACGGATGTGAGTGGTGACAGTATGTGGACAAAGCATTGTGTGGTGACTAACACAGTTGCCCAAGTGTCAACTGTGCAATTTTATAAACATACACCATACTTTCATGAAAATTCATAATAAAAAAAAACACTGTGCCAGGGTGGGACAGATACATACAAGTATGCAGCTTGAGAGGCGCACACATTGTTTCTGGATAGCACCTCCTTCCAGAGCCCAGTGAAAACTCTGAGTTTGATCATGGGGAAAACACCCCTCAAACCTCAGGAGAGGAACTATCTCCTGAAAATGGGAAAGGAACATCATATTCAAGAATGGCAGTGTCTGATACACACGTGGTGGCACACCCTTGTGAGCCCAGCATGAAAGAGACAGGGTTACAGAGTGAGACTCTGAAAAGGGAAAAAAAAAGGCAAAACAAACAAATAACAGTAAAGAGAAGAGAACAAAGGAAAACCAAAGAGGAGCCATGAAAACATTGCCCAATTTTTTTATTTTATTTTATTTTATTTTTGGCCAGTGTGGTTCAGAGAAACTGAAAAAAAAGAAATGGCTCCCCCTGTTCCAGACCAAATTAAAAAGAAAGAACAAAAGGTGTAGAAGTCCAGGGATGGCAGAGACTAGAGCTTCAGTCTGCTGAAAGCTAGTCATTGCCAGCAGTTTCTAGAATCTGGGGAAATGCATAGAGGTCCCTGCTCTGACCCTGAAGTGGGATCCTGACCTTGGAGAAACCTTGGTTTTGGCCTCCAAGACTTGGGAACCACAGAGTATGGTGATGTATGCCTTTAATTCGCACACTCGGGAGGTAGGGGCTGACAGATCTCTGTGAATTTGAAGCCAGCCTAGTCTATATAGTCCTTGCCCACGATGTCTCAAAAAACCAAACAAACAAACAAAAAATAGAAGTCCTCAGAACCCAAGGGCACAGCAAAGCTACCTGGTCCATCGCCCATTTTCTGACCGTGCCCTTTCTCCTGAGTCACACCTATAACTAAACGCCTCCTGCATGTTGTTACTTGTATCACTAATAGGCATTTCATGCATATTGAAATTCACATGTCAAAAACTAACAGTCGAGTGCTCCTTTTTCCCCCCAGAGTTCCTGTCCCATCCCTGTAACATGTATCACCATCTACCAAAAATTTTAATTGAAAATATTAGAAGTCATTCTTGATTAACCCCCATCCCCTAAACTAGCTTAATCCTTCAGCAAATACCTTTAGTGCCACCTCCAAATTAATCCTGACTTTTGCTGTACTGGCCCTCTGAACCAGAGGTTTTGCCAGGTTGCTGAAGGTTTGTTCAAGAGAACGGAAGGCACCAGCCAATAGCAAAGTTGCAAAAGGTGTCATCCAAAGTCAGAGGGAAAGTACAAACCGGACAGACTGCAGCGGGTTCTGAGGGAGGTTCGCTCTCAGGAGCCTGGTAACTGCCTGGGCTTCCTTATGCAAGTGGTGTTGAGGTTGGTTGCTAGGGGTTTATGGGTGATTTTCTGTTTTGACTTACAGGCTTGAACTATATACACCTTTGTTAGCTGTGCATTTCCTTTCCCATGATGCACCTATTTTAATCATATGCACATCTAACCATGTATTACCATACTATGGAGCCTTTCCCTGAAATGTTCGCTCATAGGACACAATTTGCCTTGTTGCACAAGCACCTAAAACCAGTTCAGACTGGACACACTACCTCTGTTCCCAAAGATGTGTTTGGTCACAAAAGTGGGTGCTGGGGAGGAGTGATCAGTTGCTTTGTTTGGAGAGAAGTGTGTGTGTGTAGATTGATGCAGGTAGGTATAGATTGATGCAGGCGTGTGTAGATTGATGCAGGTGTGTGTAGATTGATGCAGGTAGGTGTAGATTGATGCAGGCGTATGTAGATTGATGCAGGCGTGTGTAGATTGATGCAGGCGTGTGTAGATTGATGCAGGCATGCGTAGATTGATGCAGGCATGTGTAGATTGATGTACATGTGTAGATTGATGCAGGCATGTGTAGATTGATGCAGGCATGTGTAGATTGGTGCAGGTGTGTGTAGATTGATGCAAGCATGTGTAGATTGATACAGGTAGGTGTAGATTGGTGCAAGCAGGTGTATACTGATGCAGGCATGTGTAGACTGATACAGTAGGTATCCCAGCTCGGTAAGCAATCTTTGCAAAATACTTGCCTCATTACCATCTCTCAAAGCCCTCACTGTAGCCATGGTGATCACACCTGTTTTCTCTCTCAGTCTTGGCCCTGTGAACATAGGCTTTTGCTTTCTTAAATCTATTATTATTGTGTGTATATGATGTGCCTGGGAGGACATACAAATGCCACAGCACAGTGTGTGAATATCAGAGGACAACTTTGAAGAGTTACTTCTCCCCTTCCACCTTTATGTGGGTTCCAGGAATCAGAATCAGGTCATCACGTTTGTGTGGCATGCGCTTACCAGCTGAGCCAGCTCTCCCAGGGTGACCATTTAAGACTATGAATTGGTGCTGGGGTTATAGCTCAATGGTACTGTTTGCCCAGCATGCATGAGGCCCTTGGCTCAATACCCAGCACCACCACAAATAAGTAAAGCAATAAATTAGTTCATATCACTCTCTGTTCAAAGTCCTCCAGTGACTTCCCACCATACTTAAAAGAAGAGGTAATGTTTGGCATGTTACAGAGGACATTTGTCATTTTCTTGGTTACCCAGAATCCTAACTCAGTTTCTACAAGCTCCAACTTACCTTTGGAGTTTAATGGGAGGATGACAGCTACACTTTCTAGAACATTCCACGTTCTCTCTTTTCTGAGCTTCCTCATCCCCAGAAAGTAGACAAAAGACTCTTAGCTAATCAGCTGTATGTACCCAGTGTGGCAGCTCAGGCTATGTGTCATTGCTACTGAGTGGTGGGTGTCTAAATATTTGGTTAAACATTATCTTAGGTGTGTCTGTGAAGGTGTTTTTGAGTGAATTTAACACTTGAGTGAACAGAATGAGTAAAGAAGATTAAATCTCAGTATGGGTCTCATCCAAATAGTTGAAAGTCTGGGATAAAAGCAAAAGTCTTAGAAGAAAAGAATCCACTATCTGCTTCCCTAAGCTGGGACGTCAGTTTTCTCCTGCCTTTAGAACTGGAGTTGTAAGGTTTGGGCTGGACCCATACTATCTTTGTTCCTGGGACTTCAGCTGCCTAGAGGAAGATCTTTGGGGATTCACGTTCTCTACAGACAAAGCCAGTTCCTCATAGCAAATCTCTGGACATCCCTGTCTAATGTTCCTGCCATTGAATCAAGCTTTGACTTGGGGCCAGAGGAGATGTCACTCATTCACGTTGAGCAGAAGCAGGGGTGGGGCTGCTGTCTGGTGCTCAGGGGTCAGTGCTGGTAGGGATGGCAGCAGGAGCACCAGCTAAGGCCAGCTATGGCTACGTGTTCTCTTTTCCACATCTGTCTCTCACAGTCCCTCAGTCCTGAGAGCCCCTGGATGAATTCCTTTGCTGATAGACTCCTCCATCCCATCTCTGTCACTCGCAACACAGATCTAGAGACACAGCTTACAAAGACCATACATATTGCGGTCACTGTCACTTCCCAACTCCATGGTCCACCATCTTCCTTCCATCTGAGGATGCTACAATCCATTTCTGGAGTCTTTGCTCCCTAAACCCACCTTTGAACTTTGGCATTGAGATGGGGTGCTCTGACCAGGTCTCTCTGTGGCTACTGCTCCTCTTTATTGAGGACCCTGCTCAAAGTGCGGCTCCATAGGTAGACTTTGCCAACCATGCAACTTAAAGCCAGCTGCCTCCCTGCACAGATGTCTTCATTAACAACTGTTTTATTTTCCTCACAAGGAAAACAAAGCATCCTGTTTGCAGTCTCGCTCACTTATGGTCCACCTTCCCCTTGGAAGCTGTCTCAGATCTGGGACCAGGCTTGAACAGTAAGTGCCACAGCTCTCTACCTCCGTTCTGAGAAAGGGCAAGAGTGGGCATCATTGGCCGAATAGAAGAACCGAGGCCCCTCTTGAGACAGCAAGCCAGATTTCTCGGCAGCCTTCTGCTGTGGCTTCTTCTTCCTGCCTGTTTCTGAGTGTAAGGAGCTTGGGGTGCGAGGGTGAAAGGGGACGACACCCCAGCTCTGCAACTGTGTTTCAGCCATCACTCCCTACTGTTTATGTCGTTTACACACTTCCATCAGAGCACATTCCTTCAGTACTTGTGGAACTTTCCTCCTGTTTCCTAGCTGGATTTAAAGCGCTGTCCTTTCTCTTCTCCACCCTGCAGCTCCTATTCATAGCCTGCAGTCATCAGTAGGGCCACGGGGAGCTTTTTCTATACCTGAAAGTCCATGATAAGCATCGCACCTCTATCAATCCTTAATCCTCACCGCGCGGAGGGAAGGTCAGAACAGGCAGCCCCATTTTCAGATCGAAAAGCTATCTGAGACAGAAGGTTTTTGCTCCCAGTCACCTATTTGATGGAATGGGGGCTAGATTCAGTTCTGTAGAGCCTATCCCTAGAGTCCATCATCTCGACTGTCACTTTATTGAATAGCTTCTGTGTCCCAGGTATCTTGAAATCTCTTTATATCAAAGCGAATTGGACTCCTCTCTGTGCTCCCAAGGCATTGCAGGTACACCAAATTCCATCAAAATAAGTTGTATATTCATGATCCATCTGTCCCATGAGCCCATATGCTCCTTAAGGACACTGTCTACGTATGCCTTATTTGTCACCGTGCCTGGCACCTAGCTGTGTGCTTCAGACAGAGCAGGTGCTCAGAGACATGTTGGATGGAAGACTGTAGGGACTCAGTGATTATTTCCTACCCTCTGCTCTGACTTCAGAGACAATGTGTCCCGGCTTCTAGGGCCTATGAGCTCCACTTGACTAATGCAGACAGTGCCTGTACCCAAGCAGCTGGCAGAGAGATTGTGAGATTGCCAGCTAGGATCCTGATTCATCCACCTCAAACTTATATAGCTCCAGGCAAGATCAGGACAGGGGCGGGGGTGTTATAAACATTCTTAGAAGTCAGGGAGAAGGCTAAATGGACAGGAGGCCTGGTGCTCTCGACTCTGGTTTCCCAGACCAGGGGAATTCTTTCTGTTGCTTCATCTCTGGGTTATGGTCTAATAACCACAACCCCTCATGACCACCTTTTGGTTGTTTCTAAGAGGGGAGCTCTCATGCTAGAAAGAGGCCACCGCCCCTTCTCAGCAGACTCAGCTGCAGACATGCATCTCAGACCCTATGGATACACCAGGTCAGAAGATTTCAATCCCTTTCTTCTTCATTTAAGCAGTAGAACTCCTTCCTTTTAACTAGATTCATAAGCTACATAAAGTACCAGGGCGTAATGGTTCAAACTAAATCGGAGAACTGCAGTCTCATCCACCTCCATCCACTGAGTGTACTGGGAACCATCAGTGTGCCCCAACTACCTCATTTCAAAGGTGACTCCAGCTCCTCAGAACTTCCACACCCTGCACAGTCACGGGCTGCTTAGCTCAGCGTATTGATGTCATGAGACAGATCTAACGGAGGTTTGCCTCCAGATGCCCCTCTGCTTCCTTTCCCATAAACACGCCTGCTAATCGCGGCAATTAGCATAGTGCTGTCGATTCTTCTCCAGTGTGCGTAATTTCAGGGCAATCTCGGAGGCCTCCAGCCCAGAGGCTATGCTTGTTAGGACCAAATGGAAACCTTGAACTTTACAGACTGAGCTATGGCCCCAGAGCATTTTTAGAGTAAAGGGTCTGGGGGAGGGGGCGGTGCTAATCTAGTTAATTCTTCATGCCTTGGACGAGAAAGGATTTATGGCAACTCATGAGCACGCAGGCGGTTTAAGTGGTCCTTAGTGTCCATTGCAGCCTCCGCTTTGAGTGCAGCAGTGCACAGTGCTTGGCTGGGAAGCGTTCCCTGGGCTCTTGGGAAGCAGCTAGCTTCTTGTGTATTTGAGTCTATGGATCGGGAGAACTTCCGTGATGCTCACTAGGGAGGCCATCTTTTCCCTGCTGCTTCAGCTGCTGCCAGCACCTGTGGATGAGGGGGATGTGTTCTTCTGCTCTGCACCACCAGGCCTAGTTTCAAGGGGACAAAACAACAGTGAGAGCAAAACCTCAGGAAAGCAGCTTCTTCCTTTCAGGCTGCAGCTCTGGGGTGAGCTTGACAAGTCAGCTCCGCTGGGCTCCTCTTGGCTTTCACTTCCTGGTTGTCCCTTGGGGTCTGTTTGGCAGTGTTTCTCAGAACAGATTCTTGGGTACCAGTCTAGAACGCACCTGTGATGGATGATTAGTCTAGATTGTCAACTCGACTGCATTTAGAAACGACCTGGGAGACAGCCTCTATGAGTGTCTGGAGAATGTTTCTAGAGAGCTGTAGCCGAGCAAGGAAGATTCATCCTGAATGGGAGCATCCACCCTCCGCAATGATGTCTGAGCCAAAATAACCCATTTACTCCTCAAGCTGCATTTGTCTCCGTGATGAGGAGGTAGCCCATGCTGGACCCAGCTCCTTCAATTATGCACGCAGTTAACCCTTCTCTGCCCGAAAGAGTCAGTAAGGTCATGGGACTTTGTGTGTGTTCTCTGAATGACACATAGACTTACACAAAGCATTGTAAACCTTAAACAACAGTGAAAGGAAAATGAAATGAGCAGAAAATAAGCAGAAGATTAGACAAAAAGCATGCTATCAATTTTCCCCTTTTGCAAGGCGGGGATGCTAGACCGTCCGTAAGCTTTCCAGGAATGGCTTTTAACAAAGAGAAGATGCAACTGTGTGATTCACAAAACCCAAAGCAGAAACATTTGATCCATGGACAAGAACCATTTGTTCTGGGGTGAGAAAAAGATTCCCTTATGAATCTAGAACGTACTGTTTGTGCTAAGTCAGTAGAAGCGATCTGGGCTGTTAATGTTTGTTTTTAATGAGAAACAAGAGCAGGATGCTGGAAAAAGTGGGGCATTTACAAACACCATTGCCATACAGGCATACCTGAAAACTTCTATTTAGATTAATCCCATGAATATGCATCCATCCCCCAGTCTCTCACTCTCAGAGCAGGGTAAAGCTCTCTCTCTCTCTCTCTCTCTCTCTCTCTCTCTCTCTCTCTCTCTCTCTGATTTAGAGTCCTCTTATTTGAATTATAGTGCCATCTTTCCTATATAAGTCATAGCTACAATATATCATCTGTGATTTGGAGCTTTCAGTTTGTTTAAATTGGGACACAAAATCTGACAACTCATGAAGAATTGCGGGTGCATTTTTTCCTAGAATTTTTAAAAATAGTCCTTTTCCAGTTGTAATTGCTATAGCCACATCTACACAACACATACAGTAAGCTGTTCTAGTCATATCTACGCCTACATGTTCTGCCTGCCCACCTTCATCAAGTCTTTCCAAATATCCCCCTTGAATTTATTGAAATAAGAAAGTCAATCTTATTTTTGAAATACTTTAATGTAAATAATATATTATGACAATAACAAGTTCAATTAAAGTAGATATGTCTGAAAACACCATAGACTCTGGTAAGCATACAGTTTTGCTGGTGTGATTAAGTGGGTGGGCAAACTAGAGAATAAGTCAACCCAGAACATCCCATGAGTTTGAACATGAGTCTTTCGAATAGATAGGAGAACTAGAAGGCAATGATTAAACTGATGGTGGCTGCGGGAAAGTGGCATCTACTAAGAACTAAACTGCCCATCCTTACCATGGTATCTCTGTGAATTCTACAGCCAGCCTCTGAGCAGGAAATGACCTGGGCTCAGAAACGATGTAAAACTCCCCTCAAGTCCCCACAGCAGAGCCAAGTGAAAACTAAAGACTTCTCTTCTCCAGGCCCTGAATCTTGATCACACTAATTCCTCTCTTACCATTGTTTCCTTCATCTAAAGTGGAAGCTGATGGATTGCCCAAGGATAACCTGGTGAAGCCCTTCTGCTATGACAGGATCACACAGCCTAATCACACACTCAGCTTACTGTGTTCGTGGACAGGCCTCAGATGTCAAAGGAATGGTCAGATAGAAGGTGGTTTTTCAGACAACGGTCCGCAAGCGTTGTTTTTATCAAGGAAGCATTTGAAAGGCTCTAAACACCAGGGAGTTAGAGGTTACTTGGCCTGACAAGTACCTGTAGGGCAGCTATTTTCATTGTCCAGCAAGAGTAGGCTAAAACTTTCCCAATCAGTCCAAATAGGAGCAAACAAGGAAGGGTTGATTGACATGGGGGGGGGCGGTGTTGGAGAGCAATTCAATGGAAAAATGATAGACTGCTGTGTTATCATCAGAAGGATGAATACCTAATGCTATCCTATGTGGTCTGCCTCTATTATTTTGTTCATTTTATTTATTTATTTATTGTTTTTAACTGAGCTGTGTATTTTTCCCTACACCCCTTCCTTCCTCCACTCTTTGCCAGGAGATCTTGTCTTTTGCTCTTTCCTAGGTGGTTTGCCTGTATTTTAATCAGAGGCAGCTCGCCTGTAGAAGTAAGTGTGTGATTAAAAACGACCCCTTTCCTTCCAGTTTCCTTTAGACACCCCATGAAGGGCTAGTAGTTTTCTTCTAAAATACATTCACTAAAAATCAACCCAGGAACACCAGTATCCCTACTACTTTCTCAGGACATTTTTACTTCCTAAAGTAGATTATATTTTCAGATTTAATTAACTTTAATGAGCACGCACACTTCTCCCAGCACAGCGCTAGGCTCTCTCATGTGGATTATCTTTAGTTAATAAACTGACTAAAGTCAGATTTTACTTACATCTCCTGATGTAGCTTTTAACCCAGATATATGACAGCCTCTGTGTTGGGTAGACGTGGACGAAAAACCAGATCTCAGATTTCCCATAGCCAATTAGCAAGTTCTTGCCTGAAAATATTGGATTTTTCTGTGTGAACATAGTAGGGACAATTACAGAGATTTACGACAATATGGAGCAATTACTACAAGCCATTATAAGTTAAAAATGTAAGTTGGGGGGCTGGAGAGGTGACTCAGATGTTGAGAGCACTGGCTGCTCTTCCAGAGGACCCCGATTCAATTCCCAGCACCCACATGGCAGCTCACAACTGTCTTTAATCCCAGTTCCAGGAGATCCGGCACTCATACACATGTAGGCAAAACACCAAAGCACACGAAATAAAAATAAATTTTAAAAAAATGTAAGTTGATGATTCTATTTCTTTTAAGTAATACACACATTTTTTTAAAAAAGGAAGGGAAAAACATATCAAAGTTATCGTTGATACCTTGAGAGTAAGTTGGGCAAATACTGCAGATCTTTAAGTTTGTAGGTTCCATATATATGATTCCAACCCACAAGGATAGAGAAGATTTTAAACTGTACCTCTCACTCTGTGAAGATGGCTCAGGGCATAGAGTGATTGCTGAATAAGCATGAGAAACTGAGTTTGAGTTCCCAGGTTTCACATAAAAACAGTCAGGCACGGTGTAATATAGGGAGAGATTACAGGGAGGAGGAGACAGGAGAATTTGCGGAGATCGCCAGACAGCTAGTCAAGCCAACCAGGAAGCCCAGGGTTCAGTGAGTGATTCTGTCTCAAAAAAAAAAATAAGGCAGAAAGCAAAATGTCCACCTCTGAGCTCCACATGCATACACAGGGACACACATTGCTGCACACAGACCTGCATACATATATACAAGTTTGTGAGAATGCACACAGCACACACACACACACACACACACACACACACACTGTCCCTGTACTGAGCTTGTACAGACTTTTCTCCATGTCATTCCCTAAACAATACAGCATATCAACCATTTGCATAGCATTTACATATTAGGTATTATAAATAACCTAGAAACAATTTAAAGCAAATGGGAGGGTGGGCATGTGTTATATGCAAATAACCCATTTTAAATAAGGGGCTTGAGCATCCTCAGATTTTCCTTCCTGCAGGGGTCATGGAATCAACTCCCTGCAATCATGAAGAAACAAGCTATATTTAATAAAAAATTAAATAGCAATTTGGAGGTAAGCACCTTTGTGCTAGAGATGCCTGAAAAACCGGTGACACAGGTGACATCCTTCCTCATCTTCCTGTCTGAGTCAGTTCGGCAGTCTGCATTTAAGTAGCTAGGGACTATCCCCCAAACATCCCAAAGACAGGAAGTCTTACAATAACAGGAGAGGTTAGTCACTCACAGCCAAGCACGCAGGGGGAGGACGGGATGTTAAACTACAGGGGTCTGCATCAGTTTCCCAGAGGTTGTCTACAAAAGACCAGGATCTAAGGGCCACTGTGGGAAGGGACAGGAGAGCCTGGGATTCGTCCGTCACAGAAACAACTTGAAGCTCATTTTCTGATTCTACTGAAATGGATTTGGAAGTCTGGTAAAATTCGCTTAACCTTAGTTTCCACACCTTTGTCTCCTAGGGTTTTTGTGATGTGTAAGATCAAAACATGCTTTGAAGGCTTATAAATAATCCTTTAAGAAAGGGGTCTGAGCTGGAGAGATAGCCCAGTGGTTAAGAACACTGGCTGCTCTTCCAGAGGACCAGGGTTCAATTCCCTGCACTTACATGTCACTAACAACTATCTGTAACTCCAGTTCCAGGAGATCTGACCCTCTCTTCTGACCGCAGGCACCAGGCACACACATGGTGCGAGTCCATACATGTAGGCAAAACACTCATATACAAAAATAAAAATGAAGAAAGGGGTCTGAAAAGATGCCTTCAAGGTAAGTAGTGACCAGAAACAAGATGGTGGGCTCAGAAGTCCCTGGCTACCCCACTGTCTTTAAACTTCCCTGTCATGCATATCAGAGACCCAAGGAGATTTTTGTTTGTTTGTTTTTATTGTTGTTGTTGTTTCGAGACAGGGTTTCCCTGTGTAACAATCCTAGCTGTTCTGGAACTAGCTCTTGTAGATCAGGTTGGCCTCGAACTCACAGGGGTTCGCCTGCCTCTGCCTCCCGAGTGCTGGGATTAAAGGCGTGCGCCACCACCACCCGGCCGGAGGGGATTTTATATCAATTTTTCTTTGTTCTTGAGACTCTCATGCATGTATACAATGAAATATGGCTATAACCATTCCTCTACTCCACCCCACCCCCTTCCAAATACTCCCAATATGGTCCCCTCCCAACTTCATGCTCTCTCTTTTTGATTGTTTGATAACCAACTAAATCCAATTAGAGTTGTTCATATGTGTGTGAGTATATGGCCAGCCACCGGAGCATGAGAACTCTAAAGCGTCATCTCCCATCGGAAGCTATTAACTACCAATAGAGGGCAGGGGCAAGAGAGCCTTTCCACCCTCTATGCCAGAATTTGAGCTGCGTTGATCTTGTATCGGTAACCACAGGGGTGCGAGTTTATGAGTGATATGGCCACGCCAAGTCTAGAATTTTGTATTACATAGCACTCCCTCCCCATCATCAGGCTCTTAAATTCTTGAGCCTTGATGATGGTGGTGGTAGGGGTTGATGCCCAGTGTAGGGTTGAGTATTCAAGGCAGAGACCTCAGTTATACTGTCACTGCTATGTCCCAAGCGTGCCCATTCATTCATTCATTCATTCATTCATTCATCTTTCTCTGTTTGAAAAAGTCATCTCATTTTGTAAGATTAGGATCAAATTCATGGTGACCTTGACAGAAGGAAGCGCAACAGAGATCCATGAAGCTCATATCAGGTAAGCAACTTGGTGGAAAATCTTCTTTCTTGTATCTTACCTCATGAAAAAGTGTGAGGCAAAACTCCTTTGAACCAGGCTAACGTTGATCATCTGCATCGACTGAGATATGGGAATTCTGGGGTGTCTCTGTGAGCAACAGAGATAGATATGGGAATACTGGGGTGTCTCTGTGAGCAACAGAGATAGATATGGAAATACTGGGGTATTTCTGTGAGCAACAGAGCCTTTCTGGGATCTTAGGTTTGGGAACCTAGAGTCCCAGAAACTTGAGGGCCACAAAAGCTACCCTGAGCCAGTAACTTCTGTGTTTTTGTCTTGTGAATTTGAATGTTGAAATTCATGGACCACAGCAGGTGAGTTTTAGAGAGAAATATTTTATGATAGGAAATGTCTTACGTTCTGTTCTATTGCTGTGAAGAGACACCATGACCATGGTAACTCTTATAAAAGAAAGCATTTCACTGGGTGGGGGCTTGCTTACAGTTTCAGAGGATTAGCCTGAAGTGATGGATTGCAAACAGGCATGTCACTGTAGCTGTAGCTAAGAGCTTTACATCACGACAGCTGGGGGTGGGGTGGAACTGGGCAAAGCCCACTCCCAGTGACACACCTCCTTCAACAAGACCATATTTCGTAATCCTTTCTGAATAGTTCATCAACGGGGGACTGAACACACAAATATATGAGCCGTTTGGTGGCATTCTCATTCAAACCACACAGGAAGTTTAAGAGAAAGAAAGAAGGAAGCATTCCTGTACAGAGGTGGGGGGGGGTGTCTAGAACTGGGATAAGATTGAGAGTCATCCCTTGGAGTCAATAAGGCTTTGCTAGATGGAGGAGGAGAGCAGGGGATGAGCCAGTCAATCCACTTGTATTCCAGGTGTCCAGGTGCCTTGTGGTTTCAGTCACATCCTTGGGATGGTACAGCAAAGGTACTCCTACAGGAGACAAGAAATAAGGGAGAACCAGACCCCCATTCCAACATCCCTGACCTGTGGTCAGGGCACTGGTGTAAGAGGTCCTTTCTGTCTGTGTGTTGCTTTTATTGGTTAATGAATAAAGAAACTGGCTAGGCCTATAGCAAGGTAGAACTTAGTTAGGTGGGAAAAGCTAGGCTGAATGCTGGGAGAAAGAGGGTGGAGTCAGATAGAAGCCATGTAGCCCCGCTGGAGACAGACAATGGACAGGACTTTACCCGGTATGCCACAACTACGTGGTGATGCACAGATAAGTTAAATTAATATGTAAGAGCTAGCCAATAAGAAGCTAGAGCTAATAGGCCAACCAGTGATTTAATTAATACAGTTTGTGTGTGGTTATTTTGAGTCTGAGCTGCTGAGCGGCTGGAACAACCAAGCGGCCTTCCTACTATAGGGCAGAATCAAAACTATTTTGACTTCAACATGTCTGGCATCTCTGGCTTACAACAAACACAAGACTGCCAATAGGCCTAAGAACATTTCCAGATTTTGGCTAAGGTTTACAGCTGTTTTATCTTTTATCCTGAAGGTGCCTAGCCAGTTTCTATCCCCTGTTGTCATCCATTGGAATGGACAAACATGCACAGAAACAGTTTGGCATCATGATTCAGAACAATCTCTGTAGCTGGTCTCTTTGAACTCAAATTCTGCCTCTTCCACATACTAGTTATGTGAGCCTGGGTGAGTTACCTGGACCTCTGTGCATTAGTCAGAGTTCTCTACAGGAACAGAATATATCTGTATCTATAGATAGATAGATAGATAGATAGATAGATAGATAGATAGATAGATAGGTAGATAGATAGATAGATAGATAGGAATTTATTAGGCCTACAGGCTGGGCCCAACTAGTCCAATAATGGCTGTCTGCCAGTGGACACTTCACGATTCTAGTAGTTATTCAGTCCCCAAGGCTGGATGTCTTAGCTGGTCTTCAGTATACTCTAGAATCTCAAAGAAGTAGGCTTCAATGCCAGTGAAGGAATGGACTTGCCAGCAGGAGCAGAAGCAAGCAGGCAAAGAGAGAAAGTCTTCTTCTTCCACATCCTTAGATAGGCTGCCAGCAGAAGGTGTGGCCCAGATTAAAGGTAGATCTTTCCACCTCAAATAATCTGGATTAAAAGTGGCTCTTCCCATTTTAAATGATTTAATTAAGAAAAATTCCTTTTCTATTGCTGAGGAAAAAGCCATTTCATTTTGTAAGACGTTAGGACATTTGTAGAAGAAAATGAGTTTTAGTTAATTCCAAATGTAGTCAAGTTGACAACCAAGAATAGCCAGCACACTTTCCTCATCTATGAAATAATAACTATTGCATTTGGTTGTTGAAAAGAATGGATCAATTGACAAATTGAAAACATTTAGAGTGTGAAAGGGGTGCTGGGTAAAAGTTAGCACACTTAATACAATTCCAACTCCCAATTCTAGACAGACAGAACCAATCATCTACAGCATTCTTTTCCCAGAACCTGTTTGAAATCTGTATTCTTAATAAGCTACTTTATGTAGTTGCTAATTGATTGGCTCACCAAATGGAAACAGTTTTTCTATCACATTGGGACCACTAGAAAATCTGGCTGAAGTAACAGAGAAAGGCATTTCCGTCATACCAGTTTTCTCTACCAAACACTCTGTAAGAGTAATACACAGCTTGATCAGAAGCAGCAATGCCTTAAGCAATGCCTTGCCTAAGTTTGGCACTTCCACCAGACATCCTGTTGTGTAGACATAGGCTTTTCAGCCGTCCCAGAATGCCTATTCACACAGAAAGAAGCAGCCATGAGGAAAGTCCTTTGCCTTTTCTCATTCTTCAGTTGCTACAGAACAAGAGCAACTGCGAAGCCACAGACCACAAAGAAAAAGGTCATTCTCATAAAACACATCACGGTCCTGCTGAAGCGCTCAGAAAAGCACGCACACTTCAAAGCCAGCCATGGAGGGGGACACACCTACGAGCCACCACTCAAGAACACTCATTTCGTCTAGGAGTATCTCTGCCGAGGACCCAGGCCTTGGGAGGTCAAACCCTTCAGAGAAAAACCCACATCAGAAAAGCTGCATTCAACCAACAAGGGTATAATCAGCAGTGGAGGAGACATATGGAGGGCAGCTTGTTGATCTGTAACAAGAGAACCAACTGCTGCTTTCAGGGGAAAGAGATGCTTTCACACCAAGCCTGGAAGCCGGGGTTCCTGTCTCACCCTCTCTGTCAGTCCCACACCCCTCGGGGAATCCAGCACATGTATTTCTCATGAGGCTCAAATGAACAAGGCAGTTCTTTGAAACACAGAGGAAGAGGGGTTCCTGTAGGGCATGAGATGCTCATGAGACACATGAGAGAATGAAAAGAGATAGCCCTGGGACCTCCCTCATGTGAACACTCACGGTCAACCACGTTCTCACCATTGTTTTAGACATGTTAGCAGTAGATAGCAAAGCAGCCGTTCTGATTTCTTTACCGTTTTTTAAAATATATTTTTAAAGGTGAAATGAAATGGCAAAATGGCTCAAGGTTGATGTCAGTGTCTGCCAATCTCTAATTTTTAGTGTCACTGACCTAGAGCTCACCAATTCAGCCAACTCAGTTAGCCATTAAGCCCCAGAGACCCTCCCATTCCCGCCCCCTCAGTGTTGGGATTACAGGCCTCTGATGTTCCACCTGGCTTTTAGACAGGTCTTGGGGATTGAACTCAGATCCTCATGCTTATGCTGCAAACACTTCTTCCTTCAATCTTCCCAGCCCCATGAGATGGCTTCCCAATAGTGGCGATGACAACCAGAAGAGGCTGGAAGCAAATGTACTATAAAGCCCAGACACTACCCTTGAGTTCAGTGTCAGTGAGACTGTCAAGCCGAAGGGGAAGTGCCGTAGACCAAGGAGCTTTGCCACCTTCAGGCCTTCAATAAATGAAATAAAATAATCATTCCTCCATATGTAATATAAATAACTGAAACTGTTTCTCCTGTGAGCTGAATCTTGACTATTGACTATGGCTAACTGCTTGCAGTACCCAAATCAAAAAGTAGACATTCAACACTGGGACAAGGGCGAGCAGATTTAGCATATAAACGAAAGGGCACCAAGTTCAATGTGGATTTCAGATAAACAATAAATAAAATGACTGAGAAAGATGATCTGAGATGGCAGCAAAATAGTAAAAAATAGAGTCCTTAAATAAAGGGAGGGGTTTGGGACACACACACACGCACACTGGTTGGGGTGAGAGAGGCAGAGATACAGAAGCCCAGAATCTCCAGTAATCTTCCAGAAAATAACAGAGAGTAGAACAAACTGTCTCAGCTCTTGCTACACCCTGGTCCTGAACATTGCTTCAGTAATGTTTGTCTACCTACCTCCTCTCCTGAGGAGGAAGAGAATTTGCACCCTTTTCCTTTCTCTCTCCTTTCCCTCATCCATGCTACACTCCTTCTCTTTCTACCCTTGGTGGAGCTGCTGACCAGGCCTTGGTAAGGCAGCCCAGAGGAGTTCTCAGCATTTCTTCCTCCTTGCCTACTGCACAGAGGTTACTTCTTCAGGTCTACACTCTCACCAGTTTTGTCTTGGTTTTCCTGGGATTTCCTCCCAGATGGCACACCTTCATTCCCAACTGATGGAATGTTTAATTACTTATATGAGAACTATTAATTAACCACTTGTGGAGCACTGTACTTACAGCTTTGGAGTCTGTAAGGGGGGGCACTGACACTTGTACTTCAGGAACATGCCTCAAGAACATAGGAACTTGTTGGCCATTTGGGGGACAGGGGCAAGGAGAGGCAGCCCAGTCTCCCTCAAGACAAAACACAATATACCTGGTTAAGGCTGGAGTTCCCAAGGCACCTTGGCTGGACCAGAGAGGGACTGGGGTGGGTGAGTGATGTTTTCCAAAGACACGGAAGTGGGAGGTGTCAGCAGAGGAAGACTGGGCATTTGCCATGACTGAAGTGAAGATCTGGATGCAGATTATAGTTCCATCAATTGCCAAGGGAGAAGTCTTCAGGAACTCATTACCTTTTAGGCAATTTTAGTCTCTGTGCTTACTAGAGTCTTTGTGTGTGTGTGTGTGTGTGTGTGTGTGTGTGTGTGTGTGTGTGTGTGTGTGTGTGTAAATAATATGACATGAGCGAGAGTCATCAGAGAAGGGAACCTCAACTGAGAAAATGCCCCCATCAGATTAGTCTGTAGGCAAGTCTGTGGGACATTTTCCTGGTTGATGGTTGACAAAAAAGGACCCAACCTATTGTGGGCAGTACCACCTCTGGGCAGGTGAGCCTGGAGGGTATAAGAAAGCAACTGAGCAAGCCAGGGGGAGCAAGATACTAAGCAGTGTTCCTTCCTTCATGGTCTCTGACTCAGTTCCTGCCTCCAGGTTCCTGCCTAGACTTTCCTTCATGATCGACAACAGTAAACTGAAATAAACTCTTTCCTCCCCAAGTTGTTTCTGGCCATGGTATTTTGCCACGGCAATAGAAAACCATCATACTAGAACATCTCCAAATGACTGCATGATCCAATACTAGGAAGGTACATACTAGTGAGCATATGAGTATTCTGCTAATTAAGACTAGATAATGGTGGATGGAGAGCCAGAATAACCCTAGTTATTCAAGACAAAACTGATGGTGAAGCCCCCAGAAGCATGGAATGGTATGGAAATGGAGAGGCAGCTTCCAAGATGATTTTTGCTGGCCTTAAAAGACAGGGGCTTGTTAGGAGACAGGAGACATGAGGTATGAGACTGGAAGCAGGAAAGGAGAGTGGGGTACATGTATGGACTAGTGAGCACGGAAGTGAAGCCCAGAGGGTGAGGCAATCTTGAATTGCTAAGATGTTGGAATTTTGATGGGAGCATGGGAATCCCAACTGCAAAGTTGTCTCGCACGAGGACGTCGTTTGCGTTTAGGAGGGAGGTAATGTAACTGGAAGTGATTATTGAATCTCTATGACATATGCCATCACTGGAGTACAGCACTTCCTTCTACTACTTACTAAGCCCAACTTACCAAGATGAACGTTGTCATTTTTTGAGTTCTGTGTATGTTTAAGCATACAAGGTAGGTACTCTTAAACGGTTTCCTATCTGAGCATTACAGTACTTGCTAGATTATGAAACCTGCATTTCAAGAGCCAATCAGCTCAAATTCACACAGCAGTAAATGACAAAGGCAGGGCTAAACGGAGATTTGAGCTCAATTTGAGGTTGGACGACATTGACAAGGGCCTGGCCAGCTGGGGATAAGAATACAGACTTATATAGCATGAGCTCCTCAATTGCGTCCAACTTGAGATTTTAAACACGAAAGGCTAAATAAAGGCCTCTTTGTTCTACGGCCAATTAGCATTCATTCCTGTTTGTAATATGACAGTGGTCATCGCCTGACTGAAATGTCGATTATTTATGTTGATGCCTTCCTAGCCACAAAATTTCTTCTGACTTGGAAGAATGTCTTCATTCCAGTTTGTCTTTCCCGTTTGGAGCAGACACACTTGAGCAAGTCAAGAGTGATGGCGTTTGGGCATATAATCCATTCCAGTGTGTATGTAGGTTCATGTGTGTTGGGTGTACAGGTACATGTATGTGGAGGTCAGAGGACAACCTCAGGTTTCATTCCTTAGGTGCTGTTCATGGTTTTTCTTTTTAAGATTTTTTTCGAGATAACTTCTCTCACTGGTTAGGAGCTCCATAGCCCCTTCTCCACCTCTCCATCATGGAGATTATAAGTGTGTATCAGATCTATAAGTGTGTGCTAGAACATCAAGACTTTTCCTTTTTAAAAATGAGTTCTGGGGATGGAACTCAGGTACAACACATGCTTTTACTGACAGAGCTTTGACCCTGCCCCTCCCCCCCATAACCCATTCCTAATAGGCTGTATGGGACAGGAAAGATCTTTGTCTCAGTTGGTTCCAGTGCTCTGGTTGGTGCTTGCTGGTACATCACAGGATGATCTTGCCACAGAACAGCCTCTGTGCTCCAAGTGAAAGTACTGAACTGTCATTAGAGGTCAAGAGCATCGACCTCGTCTCATGAGATCACCTCACCTCAAACCCGACACCCAACACATAAACTGTTTTCTTCAGATCTCTGATATAACCTTACACTCTACGACTGAAGCTAACTTTTAGTCCATCTGTTTTAGGAGAAAACATGCTGTGTGAATTAGCTTGGACCACATGAAATTGCTGTTATTTACTGTTATTTAGCTAACAAATAGTCACTCCCCGTGAATCAACCTAATGTTAATCATGGCTATGCGTAAAACTCTCCAAATGTTTTCTACATTTCTCAAGTTAAATAGAGACCCTGGGTTCTAAGGGAAGAAAACAGCAACACATTAAAATTACTAATAAAAGTCTACTGAATTTTTCCATATACAAATCCTAGTGTGATGAAGAGTCCTACAGGTGTTTTATGCAAATGGTACACAAAACTTTCTGCCTGGGTGAATGTACTTTAAAAAACAGAAAAACTTATTTGATTTATATATCTACATTTTTATTAGAATTCTTTAGAACTGTCAACAATTGGACAACATATCAGAAAACCACACACATGAACCATAACATGTTTAAACTTGCACAGCTTATATATTTACACATAAAGTTACTGTATATATAAAAAATATTTTCAGGGACTCATGGGGCTTGGGAATATTCAAAAGACATTATTGCTACATTTCAATATTTACAAAAAAAGCCACAAAATAATCCCAAACATCAAGCAACTAAAAGAAACATCTGACATTCGATGTAAAAAAAAAATTATAAAAATATAAACTTTCAAGAATATCCAAGACAAATTCTCAATGGTGAGCCCCTGAAGTACCTAGATATCCATATTTAACAGCTACTTTCCTTAATATAACCGAAGTTGATAGGAACGCAAAGGAATGTTTCGGACACAGTATGGCAAACAGTGACAACCTCGTCTGGGACAACACAACTGCCACACCAGTTAACTTTGGAAAGGTGCGAGAGTGTAGAACTCCAGTGCAAGCAATCACTTCCAGCTTCATGGCCACATGTCTCTAAATGTAGTCTAAGGGGTCAAGAATTGGGGGGAACCGTGAAGGCAACATACCTGAACCCTGCAAGACAACACAGACATCTTGCCAGGGACACACTTATCGCTTATACTGGACAGTGATGATGGGGGGGGGTGGCAACTACATGATAATATCCAGGCTTCCAGTTTATGCTTTCCTGGAATGATTGCATTCTATAAGGTCTGAGGAATGGGTACAGTATGTTGAGTATAGATAAGAGTGTCATAAGCGCAGGTGGATTTCAAATAAATAGATCCTTAAGCATTCTACTCTGCTAAGCCTCTGGTGGCTTTGGGTAATCTCTTCTGGCTGGTGGGCAATATGCAGGGACACAGGAGAGAGACAGGAGAGGTGAAAAAAAAACCTGTTACTTCTTGGGTACTGGAGAACCTCCAGGATTCAGGGCAACAAGGTCCCCAAGACATCTCATCCACACGCCACCTACATATGCACGCGCGTGCGCGCGCGCACACACACACACACACACACACACACACTTATATAGATACTGGCCCGATGTCCAGGATGTGCCTATAAAAAAGGCGGAATCTAACTTTTGCTTCCTGCTATGTGAGAACCCAAACCAGGACCACACTGTTTTCTCACTCCTGTGGGAATCTTGGGGTAAATGGTAATCTTTTCAGAAGGGTGTCAGTTCCCTTGGCTGCAATGCCCCTCTGAAGCTGGGAGGCTTGTTCTCGGCAATCTACAGAGCAAGTACATTGGCTAAGAGGTTTTATAAAAATTGTGCTTAGCAGTTAACATTTTTCCTTTAAAAAAAAAAGGCATTAACTGTTTCCCTTCAAATCTGTATAGCTCTTAATCTATTCTTACACACAACAGACCTAATGTCAGGGTTGTACACAGAAACTGAAGCTCGTGGGGTTCCCCCTCCAATGTATGAACACATACAACGTATAGATGAGTATATACAAATGCTGGCTAGGGAGGCCTTGTCTCCAATTCTACTCCCTAACAGCGAACTCTATTTAAAAACCAGGTCAGTTGTACAAAAGCCTGTGAGGCAGCCCACAGCAAAGAATCTTTGTTCGCTCTTCCGGGGCACTTTCTTTCACAGCCCAGGTCTCCTTCTCAGCATGAACTACTAGATTTCTTAAGCCCAGATGTTTTCACATGTCCTCTGTTCTGATAATGGTCTACTTTCCACACAAGAGGCTTGGGTTTCACTTTCTAGTCTTCCCACATCTTCCCCATCATCTTGGAGGGCTCGCTAGGCCAAATGGGGCTACTTCTATTCTTCAAATGAACTACTGGCCATACTTTTCAGACAGACGCAGAGGAGCATTGCAAAGAACTCTGGGCACCTAGTTTCACCCCACCCTCCCTCCTCTAAAGCAGGAGTTCTGTTTACAGTAGGAGCTACATTGCTACTAGGAAAATATATACATATAGTTCGGACCTTCGCAGTGGGACGGTGGCTGATGGCAACACAGAAAGGTCATCAGCCACTAAAGTGTGCTCATAAAGACAGGATCACAGTGGGTGGGGACGGGGGGACCAGCTACCCTGAAGTAGGAGACAAGTCAAAGGAAAACAAAACAATCATCATGGAAGCCAAAAGGATGGGGAGGGAGACAGCCTGTTGGACATGATTTCTGCTCAGGTGTCTTCGTGCACCAGCAAAGGCTGGGTGGAGGACGCGCTGCTGCCGACAGAATTCACCCTCACAGAATGGTCCACCACCACGGGGTTCTCTGGGTTGGGATTACAGTTTGCTAAGTTGGAGTAAATCTGTAGAAAAAGAGGCCACAGTCAAACACAGCACCGCCTCTAAAAACCCAACAGGCAGGGGCACTCATGGCTGCAGAATACGGAAGACAAGGGTTTGCAGGAAACAGTGGTCGAAACCCAGATCAGGTTTACACCTCAGCCCCCCACCCCACCCCCAAACAAGGAAATAATTTTATACTAGGTGCTAAGTGTACAATGTGTGGAGTGCTTCTCTCCTCATGGGATTCATCTGAAAGCAAGCACTGGCCAGGCGCTAAAGAGGGCTTACTGATCCCAAGAGCCAACTGCAACTCAACTGTTGGGGTAATTTGCAGGACACTCGCTACTCTTCCAGGGGTCACTCGTCAGGCATCAAAGCACTTGGGTGGAGATGGATGTTTCATTTGAAATCAGCTTTGATGCCCCACAGAGCAAGCATTAACCCGAAAGGATCAGTGGAGAGGGAAAACAGCTAAAACAGAAGTCTAGCCCCAGTAAAGAAGGCTAATTCTCCCGTAAAAGCCAAACAGGAAACAATGGATTTATTTCATTCCATACTCCTTGAATCACTAGGAGCGATGGCCTAACTTCAAATAACCCTTCTATATGGCTGTGGCATCACAGACATTGTGACTAGCTGGTTCTCACTGCCTAAAGCTTGCTTTACTGTGGTAAGAGGCTGTCTTCTTCCATGCTTTTGTTCTAGTTCACTCCAACCCACCAAGGATAAATGGTCCGCCATGTGAGGAGACCAGACAGTCCCATGATCGACATTCCATGACAAGGAGGAAGCATGGCCTGCCTTGTGATAACATCTAATGCCACAGGTCTGAACACGACGATCCCCTCCCCCAGCTCACATCGCCCTGGATTAGAAGGGAAGTGGAAGTCGGGGAGGGTGTGAGCAGAAAGAACGGGCTTCCATTGTTTAATTTCCATCCTCAGAAGAAAGCCAGGGAGATGGGGGAGCTTGCTCCTTGCCCTGGAAGCCTGGGGAACAGGACCCTGGAACAGGGAGGAAGAGGGTTCTGGGCCTGGCCTGTTACTCACATGCTTGGTGCTCTCTGAGATCTGCTTCTCGATCAGCTGCACGACCTGCTTGAACGTCGGCCTTTTCAGGGGATCAGCGTCCCAGCAAGTCTTCATTACATCATATCTGCAAAAATGGGGGCCATTGTCTATCACTTCCCAGCGCCCTTAACCCATTGTCTGCTGCCCACCACAGGACAACCTCAGTAACAAATCTGGGCTACGCACCAGGACGTGTGAAGTGACAGAATAAAACCCTGTATGAGTGAGATAGTGTCAAAAGTTTCTGTACTATTGGTGACAAGAGATTATGAAAAGAACCACAGCCGTGACATTTGAGCAGGGGTAGCCACCAAAGGAACCCAGTGACATTTCAAACTGTGCTAGCAAAAACCGTCAACATCTGGGGTTTCTGCTTTTGAAAAGGAATCATCTGAAGGAAAAGCCTGAGGGGTCCTCACATTTCTGAAGGCGCATGCTCTGGACTCAGCATCCGGAAGCCTTCCTTGATCATCTTGTAAAACTTTGAATCGACTGGCATCCCTGGGTAGGGGCTGCTTCCTGGAGCACAGACAGCGGGCAAACCAGTGTTAATCATGAGTGAGGAGGATGTAAAGGAAACCTCTAGAAACTGTTGGGCAACGAGGTAGTCTCTGGCAAGAAACATTTTACCTAAAGAGAATAGCTCCCACAGGAAAATCCCATAGGACCAGACGTCACTTTCAAACGTGTACACACAGTTGAAAATGCTCTCCGGTGCCATCCACTTCACGGGCAGTCGGGCCTAGAAGGAAACACAGGAGATTCAACCAGTTAGTGAAGAGGCTCAAATGATAAAATAGAAAGCTGTCCTGCGCTGATCTGGCCGGAATGTAGAGATGATACCACCGAACAAGACCTTGAACCTTCATGACCCCCTAGCCACCTTCCACTTTCAATTTGTGGTTCTAATGGCTCCCTTTCAAAAATGGGGGCACTGAGTCAGTATAGTAAACGAAGAACATAGACGTTCACAGGTCCTAACTTCCTTTCCAATAAGGGCCTCAAACAATGAAGAGCCTTAGCGTTCCACTCTTCCTCTCTGCCAACAAAATATAGGGCCTCTCCCAATTAGAACTACATTACCCAGCCTCCTCTGCAGCTAGCTATAGCCAAGACCACTTAGTTTTAGCTACTAAGATTCAAGTTTTATGCAGTGGCATGAGAAAACAAAACAAAACAGAACAAACAAAAAACCCACCTTAAAACACTGTAGTTTATGCACCCGAGTCTACTTTTTCCTGTGTCACCCCCTTCACGTATCTGCCTCAAAGACAAGATTGCTAGCGGCATCTCTGGTCATCTTTGACCAGGATGAGGAGGGCTCTGCACAGAATTGACAAAACCCAGGAAGGGAAGAGGATTTGGTGCTGAGCTTTCTGCTGTGGAACGGCTCTGCCAGCCTTGGCCTCGACCCATTCCTTTCATTTACTCTTGAACTTCTAACACTGAAATATAGATAAGCCAGCCTCAGAATCATCTTGCAAAACAAAAATAAGATTTCAAACACAAGGAGTTGTTTCGTGGGATGGTAAATGAGGTAATGCAGGTAAAATGCCCGGCAGGGTCCAGCTCACTCCCATCCACCTGGACTAACACGGGCTGAAGAGAGCAGTGGCTGTTCCCAGGTGGGGAAGTGGCAGAATCGGTGCTTGCACCAGCAGACATTCAGGACCCTTTTACTTGGTAAACTGAACTCACCGTGACTATGCCTCTTAGAGTCAGTCTATCAGGATTCCTGGATGCTAATCTGCCACGTGAAGCTAAATCAATCCTCTAAGTCTGTTGAGGACTGCACACTGGGGAGAGAGCCTCTTCTTGGGTTAGGTTATGTTAGTGTGGGGATGGGGCAGGGGATGATACACATACAAACTATAAAACCATCTACTATGTATCCCCAGATTTTATACCTAGGATCGATTAGTGTCTTGAATTCAAGAGGGCTGGGTATCTAAAAACATTGACTTCTAAGTGAATCTAAGTAGTCCATTCGTTTGAAGTGGTATTCTGACAAGGGGCCCACAGGCTACCCTGGACTCAGAGCCCAGGGTGGAAAAATAATTAAGAATTCACAAGAACTGAGAGAATTTTCAGAGAACAAAGGGACTTTACAGTGACTACACTTGAACGTCTATGCAGTACCATGCCATCTACATCTCCTTGCTTTAAACTCTCTCAAATAATTGCTTAGTTCAACTGACTTGACCTGTTAACTATAGAATTAGCTAGGGAGACACTGGGGCACAAGCTCTATCCTAATTGGCTTGAATTTCCAAACCACAAAGTAGAAGAAGAATGGGCCTGGCTGTGTTCTGAGAACTCTGCCAAGTATTATTAACTCCTGTAAGTTATCAGTTGTTATAAGCTATCTCTTGTCAGTTACGTATCTGCTAAATGGGACCAGGGCCAAACTCAGCTAGCACTTCCTCTATCTTGCTCCATTGATATATAATAAGTATAATGTTTTATATACACACACACATATACATATTCAGCAGCTGGAATAGTAAAGCATTTTCCATCTTCCTTTATGTATTAGGATGGGAAGAATTTGGTTTCATCAAATATCCTGGGGGGAAAAAATCTAACATTGATGGAGCCTTTTCAGAACCATCTGACTGAGCCAGGATATAAAGCCAGCAATACCTTTACAAAACCAAGCTGTGCACAGCCTACCAACAGAGGAGCCACGGCAATGAAAGAGAAGGCACTGCATGCATCACCATGACAGACACAAAAATTGACCTCCAGGAATAAATATGGACTGCTCAAATGGGCCTGGGAAAAAAAGGTACCTAAGAATATATATCGAAGAGGTTATGGCCTTCCATACCCATTGCCCCTACTGACTATGCTATCTCAGATATAAATCACTGAAATATACTGCACCTTAGTTTCTCCTGCTATAAAAATTGGAAGACAATGTTTTCTAAGGCACGGGTTTGTCTTGAGGTTACAGAAAAGGCTGGTGGTGAAATACAGCACTTGGAAAAATTTGCTATGTTCCACAAACCAACCGTTATTTATGAGTCTACCTAATAGCTAATGCCATATTGACTACGAGACCCAGCATTCCATACAGCTATCTGTCACCATCTTAGACTGTAGTGATTTCACATAGTATTTCAACCTCAAAAAAAAAAATTGCCTACTGTGACCTTCAGGTCTACATTTGTTACAATTGAGCAAAATCAAATTCATTGCTATTCTCAGGCAATAATGAAAATTGAGGCTATTTCTCTTTCCTTCATATGCCCTCTAATTATACAATTATAACTAAGAATTCTATTATCAAATGTTAGTTGTAGGAGCGTTCAGCCTTCCATGCAAATTTTGCTAAAATACTTGGCATTACAAGGTAGGAATTGGATTACGACAATAATAGAAACCAGGATTCCAAAATGCTCTGTGTAGTACAGAGAGGTACTCACGTTTCCTTTAACCACATAATTCGAATCATTCCTGATGTCTCTGGCAAGACCAAAATCACAAATCTTTGTGATCCGACCATGAGTGAGGAGGATGTTTCTGGCCGCCAAGTCTCTGTGAATACACTGTTGGGGCAGAGGAGAAAACGACAGCCATTCATCTCGGAGCTCAAAGAGAAGACTATTTTTAATACTACAATGCTGTTTACATTTAAAAAAAAACTTTTGTTTTAAAGTATTTAGTAGCTCAAAAATAAAAACTATGCTGCAAATGATATTCACATTTTGTGTTTTACACGATCAGGACTCTAATTGCTATAATTGCTTTCCAACTCAGTCCTAATAAATGTCTTTCTCCCCCTTCGACTGCTTTCATTCATAGGAAAATGTATTATAAATAGTCAAATTGCTTTTCTAAACTGAAAGTTTATTTTGCATGCATCTCTTTGAATGTCTTCTCCTAAAAAAAACATCTCACAGCTTCAACTTGATCTCTCCCAAGGACACAAGGAAGGAAGCTTCATTTTAGCCTGTCTCTTAGTGGGGAAGCTGCCTGGAAATATCACTAGAGTAGTCGCTGTGACCTTACTCTGGGATGATCCCTTTCTTCTGGACACTTCTGTCCCTTCCAGAGTCCATCCTTCTCCCCCCGCCCCACCCCTGGCCATCCTTTCCTTAACCCTGATCTCTTACTGCCTGACACTCCGCACATAGAATCTATGGGGCTAATCCTGCCCACTTAGGTGCCACAGTAACAATGAGGCTCGCTCCTAACTCCCGTCTTTGATGATAAAACCATTATCCTTCTAATTTCTAGACGCGTATCCCACATCTTACTGCCAAAGTTTTAAATGAATTCACCGCATAGGAAAGAATACTTGTGGAAGCTCATTTAGACAGGTCCTGCACCTTCGAGCTTAGAAATTAAAGCAGGAATTCCAAAGAGACAGCAGTTGGAATGTGAAGAAATGAAATTTCTTCTGCTTTTGGTTACCACACTTCGAAATGACACTCTGCATTCTAACTAGGACTATGATGAAATGCTCAAGTTTTTGTTTTTGTTTTTTTTTTTTTAAAAAAAAAAAAGGACTCTGTGTCTCTTGCAAGATTCACTGCCACTCACATTCTTGGAGGCGAGGAATGCCATGCCCTTGGCCACCTGGTAGGAGAAACTCAGCAAATCTTCCAGGTCCAGAGCCAGCTCATCATCTTCCATGATGGCGGGAGTCACATCTCTTTCTATATACGAGTCTATTAGGAAGACAGGGGTTTCTTAGCAATAAAAACCTTAGAGGTAAGGAAAGGGCAGAAGCAGTCACAGAGGCTAGCAATGAATGAACAGAGTGAACTCTTGGGCCAATCACCTCAGGAAGGAGGAAAGGTGAACACTGACTCACAAAGCCAATAACCCTTGAGAGGGTTTCAGAATCCTTAGGGCAATGGTGGGTCCACTTTCAAAATCTCACGTCTATAACGGTAAGATATTAGATACGAAAACCTGCTTTTGTCTGACACATCTACTTGTGAGCCCAAACTGCCACTGACCACTTGCTTGGCCACAGTAGGATCCTCCTGGGAACAACACAGCCATTCCAGTTAGTGGGAAAGAGGCAAAATCTTCGTCCCACATTTCTACAAGTTCAGCACCTGACCCCCGCCCATCTCCCTGAGACAAGATGAAAAATAAGGAACACGGTTCGATCACAGTCCCTGTGATCAAATAATCACAGTGCCGGGTTGGTTTTCTGCTTGGCAAGGACGTACCTACTCTTGCGGATCTCCGTTTGTCTGTCTTGGTTGGTACAACATAGGAAACTCCAGGTTTCATGTCCATGTACTCATTGGTACTGTCGCTGCTGGAGAGAGGGAACCCCAAAGTCAGAAGGAAACAGAACTAGAAAGGGGACACAGCCCTGACAAGGACAGGTCAGGCTACCGCTCTCAGCTACCTCACCATACAGCAGACTGATTTTATGTGAAGATAGGTAATGCCACCATTGAATGAAGAGTTTCGAAACTGGGTTCTGTGAGAGATGAGTCTACCATTCACTACTCAGGTCCAGTCCCCAGGAATGTCTTCTTTTTTGTGGGGATCAGGTTAGAGGAGTCCCATCTCCAGTTACAGTGGATTTAATGGGGGAAAAGAGCCAAATCCTGTTACCTCACACTACTCTGGTCTCTAAATGAGCCCCTACTCAGACAAGCGGGAAGTTAACAAGGCACTTCTAGGACATGTGCGCGGGGAGATGGTTAAGCACACAGAGACTGAGGGAAGAAGGTTTTGAAAAACCAAGTTTGGTTCAGATAAACACCAATAATTTGGATGATTTTCTAGACCATCTGGACCTCTTGAATCTGCAACATTTGGCTGGAGACTCTTCAAGATTTCTAGTACTTCCTGCCTCTGATTAGCATAGAAACACCATGACAACAACCTCCTTCAGAGCGTGCTGGTGGCTCCAAATCCATATGGGATCCCAAAGCGCAAAGAACATCACACAGGACAGAACAATTCAGGCCATTATTTCAGAAAGTGAAAAAACACACACAGGGCCAAGGCTCCACACTCAAGGCAAAGTGGTTCCTGCCTCTTTATGAAGAGTCTGTGTTCAAGAAAAACTAACAAAAGGTGGGGTTTTGGCATTTCACTACCCCACTAAGCGACTCGAGCTTACAGGACTAAAACGAAAATACAAAGTTTCCCTTGGTACTTTAAGCGTTAGTAGTGGAGAAAGCTTTACAAGGTAATTGTCCCTCCGCGTTTACTGAGCTCTCCTTAAAAGTCTAGAATTAAGACTTCAGAAGGCAAAATCCTGCCATCTAAAGACAGAGTCCAATTCCTATGGAATTTGTTTCTGGTGTCAAGATTTGAACCCAGGGCATAAAGTAAAGACGAGAAGAGGTAAGTAAGATCCACCACACAACTGCAGCTGTGTAAGGTGCAAGGTGTCGGGCGTGGATAAAAGTCCCATCGAGTTTGGTGGATCTCGGAAGGCTCTCATGGCGGATCTCAACCACATTTGAGAAGAGGAAACAAGAACCATGGCAGAGATTTCTTTCTTTTCTTTTCTTAGTTATAAACTGACTGGCCCATTAGTTCAGGCTTCTTATTAGCTAATTCTTATAACTTACATTAGCCCATAATTCTTACTTCTATGATGCACAGCAAACTAACTTCGCTCAAAGGACCTTGAAGCTGCACATACTCCATTCTTTGCATCCTCATCCTTCAGGTCAGTCTCAGGAGGTCCAGAGGTCAAACAATGCTTAATAGAAACGACTTTGTAACAATGACGTGAGGGACACAAAAACAATGTGTGACAAGAAGCCTACATATGCAAATACGCTCACTGTTCCTGGCCAGTCTGCTCAGTCCCCAGACTTCCCCGACTGCGTGACAGCCTTTCCCTAGAAACAATCCCACTATGAAGATGCCTGCAGACCCAAGCTCAGGAACACAAAGGGAGCCACAGTAAAAAGAAACAGGTAGAAAACACATTTGGTCCCATAGAACCAAGGCTCAGGGAAGAACAGAAACATGCATTAAGAGAAATCCGTAACAATCTCAATTTGAATCTTCAAGGGTACTATCTGAACTTCTGAAATAGCGAATCACATTTAAATAATTTAATAATTCTGATTTCACACCTCAGAGTACCTCAGTTCATTTTTTTTTTAAAAAAGAATCAGCCTTGATTGCAAACCCTTATGACCCCTTGAACTGTCTGTCAATGGCTGACTGTTTATGCAAATCAGCCTTACCAGGAAGTCTCCTTTGAATGCAGAAGGTTCTTATAAAGTGCCGCTTCTGCCTGATCTTCTTGCTTTGAGAAAATAAATGAATCACGTTTTCGTCTCAAGAAATTCAAAAGATCACCATAGCAACAATATTCTGTAATGACCAGGGTGGGCCCTATGAGGATATAATAAAACGTTAGGAAGACGCAAGATACACTCTAGATAATCCTGCCTCCTGTAGAAATACCCAAGGGTGACCGTGGCTATTAGCATTCAGCTTCAGTGCAAAGCCTTCTTAGTCCCAACATAATTCTAACTATTAACATCACTTATCAAAAAAAGCAGCATTGTGCTGAGTGAAATAAAACAAGCAATCCCCTTTCTACCTGGATGTCTAAGTGACATGAACGTTAGGGGCCAGGCGTGACTGCTGGCTTGACAGCCACAAGGGACTGCTTTCAAAGACTCTACTGTGATCAAGCTTCCTCTGCGGGGACCCTTTGATTCACTTCCGTGTACGACAGGTTTCTGTGTCCTTGCTGTAATGTTATTATGAAAACGAAGGACCTGGTAGGGAAGTAACCACATGGAACAGGCAGTTAAGCCCAGACTGGAAAGTGGGTGAAGAACCTGAAGCAACCCGTTTCGCCGAGCATCACTAGCTGAAAAGAGCTGGTGCTCTGAATGCTTAAAAACACAGTTCCAAAGTTAACAGGCCACTAATTACTCTGGGTAGAAACTGCCTCGTGAACAATTCACAGGGTGATGAGGCACCAGCTCTGGGGCTGCCTTGAGACACTGTCCCGTGGCTCTAGGTAGACAGCAACGGCTCACTCTACATACCTTGTTCCTTTAGAACAAAAGGCCTTCTGCTAATGTCAAGACCAAAAGGCCTTCTGCTAATGTCAAGACATCCTCGAGGGGAACATTGACTAAGGGGTTAGAATTGGAAGCTTCTTTTTTTTTTTTCTTTTTAACGGAAATAAAAAGTTTGCTCTACTTGGTGTGCATTTGAGAAGCGGGAGGCTCAGGGCTACTTTCCGTTATAGCAGGCAAATGAACAGTAACTCCTGAGTGACTAATTATGACCCAGCAATACATAAAGCTTTAAGACCAGAAAAGCCTTCTGGGTGAGTCAAGCCAGCAAAGAGCCTATGTTGATGTAAGGATTCGCGAGAGTAAGTTGTATATATCCTGGATATTCCCCTACCTCCAGCCCCAACTTGGGATGATACAACCAAAAGCTATATCTTTGTACCTGTTTAAGGGGGAGGGCATTATAATTCAATACATGCATGCAAAGTATAATGAGCAAAAGAGGGTATGCGCGGCTCCACACAAAGAGAAATCCTGTGTCTTCTCACACATTTGTGGGGGTTAAGATGTTGATCCGCAGAGAGCTGGGATATAGACAGTCTATAAGACCGTTGAGGGGGAGAGGAGTGAGAGGCAGCAAAACAGTTGTGGGGTATCACTCCAAGGCTCTATAACCCAGCATGACAGCTATAGCCAACATCTCAAAATAACAAGAGGACAGGAACCTGAAGGCTCCCAACACAGAGAAATGATTTGGGAAAAAAAAAAAACCCTTCATTCTTAGGAGTACGAAGGGAAACAAAACCTATCAAAACAGAACAAAACGCTTGGGTTAAAGACAAAAAGAAAAAAAATCCCCCAAACAACTTATAATTAAGCACTATCCAAATCATATTTTGATTGCCCAACAGACAGCGACAGGTGCCGTGGTAACGGGGTGACAGGACTCACCTCCCACAGTGCACGCTCCAAGGAGATTCACAATGTTCATGTGATTGCCCAGGTAGCTCAGGACCTTCAGTTCTGACATGAGGGCCTCCCTTTCCGTTAAATGGGCACTTGCTAAAATGGAAAACACTGTATGTTAGCAAAACAAACAAAAGAAAAACAAACCCAGGAGGCAAACTGGTGGTGGGTATACAGGCAGTGAACACCCCGCAGTCACTTACGTTTAAGCATCTTCACTGCGACCGTCATGGCAGCATCCGACTTAATTAAGCCATATGCAGTGGCCTCAACAACCTTCCCGAAGGCACCGGCACCCAGCGTCTTCCCTTTAGAGAGGAAGACAAGGTCAGCGGGAGGACCCGATGGACAATTATGAGGTTCCAAAATCAACAAGGCAACTGAAGGCACATATGTCTGGAGACACTTCACTGTACTGTTCTTTGTGCCAACCCAGCCAACTTCTGTACGGTCTGACAGAAAGCACTTCTTGTTTCAGGTGAAACAAGACAAAAGGAAGCTATGCAGGTTCCTGAAAATCACTGTTATGTGCACACAGAAAGAGCTGCGTGGAAAGCCCCTGCTTCATACTGACCAAAACTCAGCCTGTTTCTGGGAAACTCCCATTTGTGATCGTAAGGAAGTTGAGTCGGATCTATGTAAACGTAATTGTTTCCATTTATCTCCTCGACAACCTTCCATTGTACTTCATACATGGGTTTCTGGGAGGAGAGAGGGAAAGCCATGTCACGGGTTAACACTCAGGGCCTCGGTCACTGCGGCACCCGGGGGAGGAGAGCACAGTCAATGGTCACCTGTAGGTATTTGTAGGCGAGAACCATCACAATGATGCCCATCATGGCAGCCGTGATGACAAAGCCAATCAGCAGCGGTGTGAACAGGGTGTGGGCCTGGATTTGCTCTGCAAGGGAAGAGAATTGTGATGGTGAGCTGTTGGCAGGACCGCAGCCTGGCTCCCACCACCTGTCCCCAGCCGAGCCACTGCTCTCAGGGCGCACGCAGGGGACACATCTTACTCTCGGCATTCAAAGACATCATCCCCCCCCCTCTTCCTTTCCTTCTTTTATGTCAATACATTATTGTCACTATTATATCATCATTATGTGCTAGGGATGGAGCTTTGACACCGTGCCACACCCACACTCACCTCACTGGATGCACGGGCATCTTTAAAGATGTGAGTGGGGACCAGATGACAAAGAAAATGAACTTTCTGTGGCACACGCATAATGTTATGTTGCTTTCAATGAAAAGCAACGTCTGCATGGGTTTTCTTTCTGGGTGGTTTGCGTTTTCTTCTTTCTGTGCTCTTATGTTTTCTAAGTGTTCTACACTGAACATAAATGTCTTTTTTTTTCTGTTTTTGTTTTTTGAGACAAGGTTTCTCTGTAGCTTTAGAGCCTGTCCTGAAACTAGCTCTTGTAGACCAGGCTGGTCTTGAACTCACAGAGATCCGCCTGCCTTTGCCTCCCGAGTGCTGGGATTAAGGGTGTGCGCCACCACTGCCCTGCCCATAAATGTCTTTTACAGAGAAGAAAGGCATTTTTGAAGCACCCTTTCATTGCTCTGCCAGGGAAAAGTAACAATACAGAGAGCAGTGTTATGATTCTGTCCCTCCTTATATCCAAAAGCTGAAGGCATGCAGCTTTTTGGCATGAGCCCTACGGCCAATGCTAACTACCACAGGAACTGGGCACAAAACAAAACAAACAAACCCGGAACCCGGTTTCCCTGTCTCCTATGTGCCCATTCATCAGTGCCTTCAAGGGTCATTTGGCCTGCTCGCCACTCAGGAAGCACGACTCAAAAAAACTGGCTGGACAAGGAGTGTAGCTCACAGACGGCCACATACACAGCACGCACAGAGTTCTGCATGATTCTGACGGTGCAGAAGGGCAAGCATGTACAAACACACACACATGGAAGTGAGGGAAAATTCATTTGCTGACAAGATCATATAAAGGGCATTTAATATTTTTGATACAAAATGTAACTCATCTTAAATAACTGAAATTTTAAATTGAATTTATTTATTATTTTGTTTGTTTCTTGAGACAGGGTTTTTCTGTGTAACTCTGGCTGTCCTGGAACTCGCTCTGTAGACCAGGCTGGCCTTGAACTCACAGAGAGCCACCTGCCTCTGCCTCCCAGGTGCTGGGCTTAAAGGCATGCGCCATCACATCCTGTGAATTTAAAATTTTTAAAGTGTCCTCATTATGCATGTACATAAGGCAGGACTGTCCCCCTACTCAACTTAGCTGCACACATATAACTTGTTGAGACCCTCATACAGGCACAAAGAGAACAGGCAAAGCAAAATGGTCAAGATTACATTGGTAAAAGCACAAACATCATCAGCAGACTAATATGGAATGAAGAGTCTGTGAATTTGATGACAGCGTGGTGTGATGTAGGCATTACCAGAAACGGTATGGCCAATATTGGAATGGAGTTAAGATCATGGTATGGTACACAGAACCTAAATATCCCCTTAAATTGGATTAAAAGGAAATATACCTTTGTTGTTACCTTTAAATGCAAAGTTAAAGAAGGCGGAACTCTTGCCCACATCGTTGTAGGCCTTACACTCCACCGTGCCATTGTGCCGGAGGACGCTGGAGTCTATGGAACTCTGAACCACCAGTTTTCCAAATGGTGACACAGACACGTTCTGGATCTGTACATCCACTGGTGGGACGGGAACAGCACACCTACAACAAGAGAACAGCAGTGTGGGCTTAGACCAGGAAACTAAACGTAAAATCTCCCTTTCACAACCATCAGTCCAGGATGGCCTGAGGAGACTGAGCCCCTGGAGGCCCTATGAGTACTGTCGGAGAGCAGAAAGAGGGAGCAATGGTTTAGAGATTGGACACGGACCTGTGCCCTAACAGCAAGTGCCAGGTTCTGTCAATTCTCCACTGTTAGGTTTCTGTGGCACACCGTCTCAAGGTGGGCTGAAAGAAACGAACTCCAATGGCCACCAGCATCAGATCTTGCCATACCACAGACTCTTAGAAAAAAATGAATTTGGAAAGGGTGCATGATGATTGAAGATAAAAAAGGTAAAGGAGGAAATCAACAAGAATGAAAACAAGAAAAAGTGCAGGAGGGAGGGGCCTGAGGTCCAGAGGTGGAGGCACATCCCATGTGTGCAATGACCACTCTGGCTGCAAGGATCTTCTCTTCGGGAGACAGTCCCCAAAGGCCTCTTTTCGGCTGCCTTCTAAACACCTGCACATGCCAGTCGCTCATCTTGTCTGCTCCCTCTCTCTACCCACCAGAATTCAGATACACCAAGGTAGAGCAGCCGAGCACGGTGTATACTAGACCAGTGTTTGGCACACGGTTCGCTTCCTTGTAAACATTTTGCTGAGCACAAGAAACCTACTCAGGCCACACCACGGAAGGCACAGTGTTCAGAGCTTTTATGCACCCACAAACAAAACATTCTGCTAAAACCCACACCAAAACAATAATCCAACATGATCAATCCCGACACGTTGTCAGAAAATGTCTTCCTTGAAAAATAAAATTTCTGCCGCCATTCTGACTATTCATGAGGCCAAGCTAAGCTTTTGAAGCTGGAGTATAACACGGTATTTGATGTGTAAAAATGGCACATTGACCCCATTTTCATCTTCAGGTAATACGAGAGGACAATTTAAGGCTTAAGTGTGGACAGGGAGGGAAAGCCACACAATGGCAGATGTTCCTTGTTTCGGGGGCTGGGCGCCTAATCAAGGAGAAACACTTTTTCAAACCCATTGCTCACAAACGCCATATGTATGTTGTAATTGTGCGATCATTACTTTTTGGTTACTTGGCAATTAACGTCTGAGGTAATTTTTTTCATGATAACCGCAGCCACATTTCCCGCACACACTACCTCCTGTGTATAGAATGGAAATCTAATTACTCTGTCCAGGGAAATTGCTTTATCTACCTGCAGGCTAGAAATTGCATGATAAACCCAAAAAGATAACCACCAAAATAGAGAAGGCATTCAGTAATCATTTTTCAGCAAACAAAATTAATGTCGGCCAGGAAAAATATAGCCATTATCCCTTCTTAAAAAGCCACAAAGATATAGGAGAAAAAGAAGTAATCAAGGTGCAGCTTTTATTCCAAATAAATAAATAAATAGTAAGTCTGAAAACACATTTGAAATGCAACTGAATTACAGCCCTTCCCTTCTGAATTTTAAGCAGTGCCAAAAATAACCCTCTCACCTTTGCTCTGTTCCCGTACAAAAATACCAATCTATTGTGGGCTCTGGGAATCCCTCTGCCACGCACTGGAGCATGCCATTTGCGAGCCTGTCAGACGTCAGGATCTCTGGTTTTGCTGTAGGGAGAGAAATAGCTGTATGTCAGTCTGCTAAGCAACCCCGGGTGGTTTTCTCCATCCTTTCTTATCCCAGCCCTAGGTCCTTCCAGAGGCAGCAAGAACCTGACTTGCTGCTCTCCCAAGCCAGGGCTGGGAGACACCCAGAGGTGGCATGAAGGTTCGGTGGGCACACTGTCCAGGCCTGCATGGACCCTGCCTGTCCACCTGACGGCACAGGGATCCTGAGGAACTCTCTATAGCAGAGGCTGCCAAGACCAACCTGACTGGCGTCTTCTTCAGATTGACAGTCAGAATCCTCAACTTAAGACTCCTTGTCAACAGGAGTTTGAGCCACTCTACCTGCGCAGACACTTCATGTTAAATTCTGGGCACTGGAATGGATGCAATTAGGAGTCGTCGTGGAAAAATAGAAGCTATACTCTCCTTTTAAGAAGTGCAAGAGGTGGCGTTGATAAAAGAATGGGATTGCTATACTTACGGTAAAGCTAAATCGCAAGAGTGAAGGGTAGGGCGAGCATCCAAACCTTTATTTCACACAAAACGCAGACAGAAAATAGGAAGAGGAAACCAGCCCCAGAGTTTTGTTCACACATATATCTACAGCCCGAGTACAATCAGCAAAAACATAAATTGTACCAGCAGGAAGACTCTAATTTGACAGTCCTGTGTAACGAAAATAATCAATTGATATTCAACAAATTCAAATTCTTGAAATTACTTCTCAAGTGAAAAGATGAACTTCTACTGCATGGTTCTGATGGCGATGTACTCAATGCTAGTCCTCTGAGGACGAATGCAGTTGACAGTCAATAGTATGCAGGTAGATGGTCACCAGCATCATGGGGGGAGGGATATGAGTTCAGGCTACACGAACCGGCAAGGCAGGGTGTAGTGGACAATCCCAACTGATGAAGCTTCTGAATCCCTCTCTTAACTCTTCCTTCATTCATAGAAAGGGAACCACGGTGGTCCCTTGCAGGGTGATGAGTAAGTAGGACAGAGCGTGCAAAGACCTAAGAACGAAGGCTGTTGAGATGTCCCAGCAGGTAGGTTTGATTCCTGGGACCCACATGGTGGAAGGCGAGAACCAACTCCTACTAGCTGCCCTCTGACCTCCATGTGCACATGGTGGTATTCGTACACTCTTATTTTCACAAGTATGCTGTAGCACATGGCACACACTGCCCCCAAACACACACAAATGTAAATATAATAAACATTTTTTAAAAAGAGTGGAACCAAGAATGACTCACAGATGTATAATGATGCATTTGTTATTATTATTATTATTACTGATTTGGTTGTTTTCTATTGGAATGCTATGCTCCCCAATTAAGGAAGTTGACTACAGACTAAGTGGGCAATATTTAACACCCTTCAATCTCCCTTTAATGCTCTGAAAATTGTTTAAGACAGCGTGACAGTGTGTTTTAACCTGAAGCACTGGGATTTCAACATCAATTACACGTGAACTAGTCACGAGATCAGAGACAGAAAGACCGATGGGTCAAGAGCTTAAGGACTTCATTTCCCCAAAGGAAATAACCATGATAAATGACATCTCTGAAAGCCACCGCTCAGCACCCCACCTCCTCGAAGGCAAGAAGGGTTGGCAGGGATCGGTGTCCACATGCATGACACACCCACCTGTCACTCAGCCTGGTCCTGCTGATGGCAGGCCATTTGGCAAACACCACAAAAGAGCCACTACTGTCCAAAGCCATGCTCAAGGTAGGAGCATCCTTGAGAATTTGGATCTAATGCCAGCTTTCGCAAATAGAGCAAGAAGACGAGCCACCGTCTTGCGAAAGCATCCATCTGGCAAGTTTCATTTAATTATCACGGGCAACTGTGGGATCAGGCTGAAAAGTAGGACACAGAACAACAGAGGACTCTTAGGAGAATGCTATTCGGCTGGAGACTGTAGGAGCCATGCGGTGGGTCTCTTCCAGACTCAAGAGTCGTCTCCCTTTTCTCAGGGGACCCCACACTTCTCTCAAGCCAAGTGAGCTGGTCTCTATCTCATTCCTGAGGCCCTCAGGAGCACCCGATTTTGTTATTCAAGCTCATTCATGCTTTGCCTCCTCCATCAGACTCTCAATGGCCAGAGTCACATGGTAGACTGGCGGCGGAGGTCTGGTGGCAGCAGATACTCAGTAAGAGCTGGTGAATGAATATGAGACTGCCCAAGGGACAAACAATTGAGGTCACAAGGAGATAACTGGGAAAGGGGTCTAACTGTGGCTTTCCTGACCAGGAGACCTACTCCCCTTATCCTCAAGACAGGAAATCTACAGGTACGCATAGACACATGGAGTTAAAAAAAAATAGTGACATTGACAATAAGTAGGAAGCACACAAAGAGGGGCAAAGATGGCAGGACTCAAACATCTCAAGTCCATTAGGGATCTACCTATTTTGTCACTCGTCCTTGCTTAGGTCCATCATGTCCTAAGACGGGCTTTTCTCCGATTAGCGCAATAGAAGAATCCCGAAATGCTAAAAGGATACCTCTTATGACAATAGTGTGGACACGGCTAGAAGGCATATGGATCGTTTCTACTTTATTCTTCCTACCTTTTTTTTATTATCATACAGTGAACATGGAGCTGAAAATGACCGTATAAAAATTTTTAATTAAAAAATTGGAAGAGCTAAAACACGAACCATCAATTATCCTTTGCTTTAGTGACAAGCGTTCTCTAAGATCCAAGCCTTCTAGCGTGACACCTGGTAGCAAGTTATGTAATGGCTGGCCTGGCTGGACTACTTGTTCCTGTGTAGGTTAACTGAGAAGGTTTTGGTGTTGTTTTGTTTTTTAAAGCTCCTCTCCCAGGTGGGTCATTGCCTGAGGCTAGTTGAATCGCTTTTGCCCTGCTGGTTCTCAGCAGGTCCTAAACCTTAGATATGCATTAGATTTTCTGAGAAAGGCTAAATGAAGATTCCTGCTCCCACCCCCAGCTTCCTCTGTAAGCTAAAGATCTGAGTCAGCACTTTGTGTGGGTTTTATTGCCTTTTTTGTTTTGTTTTTTAAATAAAGTACCTTAAAGGACCCCCAACTGAGGCCAGGGCCAGAAGGGGCCAGAGCAGGGGCCCACACGGGCAGTTCAGAATCACTAACCCTTGAGGTGCACGTGGGGACCTGTGAGTGAGTACCTCCTACAATTTTGTTCCCTCACTTAATCTTAGTCCCAGCCCCGTCCTCAATACTGGTGGTGTGATATATCTCGTTATGAAAAGGCTAAGTCACACTGGTCCAGTGTGGGCTGTCCATGGCAGGTTGTATTAGGAAAATGTTTAATGCATAAAGAATGAGCTAGGTAGACCTGATTCCTAAAATGAAAATCTGAGCTTATCTGCATTTTATAAGTGGCTCAATGCACCATGTACGGCATTAAATATGCATTTCACTGCTAAAGATACATAACTCATGTAATTCTCCAGGTTAAGTCAGAGCTGCAGTTTCTTAGACATTCTGAAATAAGTAGGATACCAAATGACACATTCCCTAATTCCTCCCAAGTTGGGGTTTTTGATAAGCCTAAGAAGTGTCTAAGTTACATCTTTCTTGTGCAGGGTTTTAAAAATAGCCTTTTCCATTTGAAAAAACATCGTAGATTTAAGCCATCAGGCCCCCCAACAACAATGATCAGCCTGTAGGCAGTCATTTGTTAATGAAATGTGAGAATTTGTTGCTCATGCAATTAAAATCCTAAACACTGATCTACCCTCCAGATTGGTGATTTTGAAAAATATTCTTCTCACTACCATCAGGTCCATGTGGAAAGCAAGAACAAAATTAATTTTAAGAATGTGGTACATATAACAAGAGCTGGCAGCCAGCACTGGGAGGCTCCAGGCACACAGAAGGAAGCTGGGAGACTCGCCTTCCATTTCATCTCCTGCAAGGAAGTGGCTCTGAGCAGACATCTTCTCTGGCCCTGCCCACCTTAACCAGCTCCCATGCGGAATAGTTTGTCCATACTCTATCATCAGCTTGAGAGGGGACAGATTCGGGTCTCCAAATAATAAAAGACCAAATGGGAAGTGGTCAAAAGGATGGATTCCTGTTTTATAACTGGGTTTGCTGGGGCAGAATGCAGTGGCCATGTTTAACAATTTGTCGCCATTCTAGTTGGGTCTGGATAGAAGCTATAGTTCTGCCACAGCGCTGGTATAATGGGAGGGAAGGTAGACCAGCTCAAGCAGTAGCAAAGTAACTGCAGCTGACCTTTTAAAAACAAATGAAAGGAAATAGCGTAGACACGTGTTACAGAGATCCTCAGAATAGACACTTTGGAAACATCTTTTGTCCCTTCTTAGGGGTATCTAAAAGTGTCAAATGGGTATTTTGGCTGTGGCTCATCTAGCCTAGGCTAACTTCAAATTTCCTAGGTAGCCAAGGATGACCTTGAACTTCTAATCTTCCTGTCTCCACCTTCAGAGTGCTGAAATTACAGGAATCCAACACCGCGCTCATTCACGTTAGGGATCAAACCCAGGGCACCTCCGTGCATAAGCAAGCTTTACAAACTGATCTACGTACACCATCAACCCCAAAATAGGCATTTTAAAACAGAAATTGGTTTGATGAACAAACAAAAATAAAACCTTCAACTATGGTCTCCTATACCCATATATTTTAAACGCGGGACCCATTTTAATAACAAAACACTACCTTAATGAAGTGGTATCCCCAACTAGATGATGAGTTTTATTCTTAATTTTATTCAAAACTCTTCTGGTCTTTCAAACTACTTAAATATTTTTTTCTTAATCCGCTGGCTGCTCAAACCCAGTGGCCACATGGGAGTCCAGTTTTCTGAATCCCTGCTCTGAAAAGCCTTCAGAAAGAGCCCCTAGGAGCTAGGAAGATGGCTCAATGGCTCAGCGCTTGCTGGACAAGAGCTACTGGGCAACCCACCGGTAACCTCAGTACTTGGAGGCCAAGACAGGGCTTTCTGGCTACCTAGGCTAGCTGAATCAGCAAGCTCAAGGTTCAAGTGAGAGACCTTGCTTTAATAAATAAATGTTCAGCCTCTGGCCTCTACACACTGTCCACCTGCATGTGCAAACACATGGGGACATGCAAACGCACATGCATGGTGCCACATACACAATTCAGACAAACAAACATAAAAACCCTCCTAGTTTCAATATGGAATCCCCAAATAATGTCTCTACTTGGAAAAAGCCTTCTTCAGCCAGGCTCAATAAGCTCAATTCATGGCTCCTCAGTGCTGTGTAGTCCAGATGTGAGCAGGGGACCCAAACACCCATCACGAAGCTATGCGGGCTGCCAAGACGCATAGGTACAGGTTGAAATGTCATTTTTCTACTCTGCAAAGTAGGTAATTCATTTTGCCACATAATTCAGAGGATATTGACATAATGCCCACAACAAAATTATGTACCTATTCTTGGATTAATTTAAATTCCCACTGAATTAGAGGCGACCCTGCATACATTTATAAATGAACAAGGCTAATTTGATGTAAAAACACACCTGGCTCAAATGAAAAGGAAATTTCCACACAGCAGAAGGTCCACCATATAAAAGGACCACTCATGCAGCTGTCAGGAAGAGCCAGGGGGCAAAGGCATCCAAGTTTACAGTCACACACTGAGTCCATTTCTTTGCTTTTCCACCATTTAATTAGGAAGAAACGTTTAGACCGCAGAAGCCACATAGGCAATAAAGGGCCCAGGGGCCTAGGCAGGTGACTGCCTTCTTTAAGAGGTTTGGGATTCACAGACACTCCCATGGGTGTCATGATTATCTCATGAGATATGAAGGAATGGTTGGACCAGAGAAAGATGTTTAGAAGTACATCTACTGCTGCCTTTTGTTCAGAAGAAAAGAGATTCAAGTTCTATGTTAATGGCTCGTTTCTGTATCTGTTTCCCTTCTAGTTCAACATCTATAGCCCTTCTAGTACCTAAGAGAGAGGTTTTATAATGTCACACAAGGGGCCAGTAAAACGGCTCAATGCGTCAAGGTGCTGGTCTCTCTCTGCACCTGATACCCTGAGTTCAAGCCCTAGGACCCACATGGGGAAGGAGAGAACTGACTCCCTTAAATTGTCCTCTGACTTTTCTTCACGCCATGGCATGGATGGATGTGTGTGAGCGCCGGGGAATAATGTTTGAAAAAAAATATTTTTAAATAAACAATTAAATCATTAGAATTAATTGTTTTACATAACTTTTTAAAAGAACTGTTTAAAAGTCACATCAAAACATTACTCAGTCTGGGTTTAAGAGACAATAAAAACATTCAAGTACTGCCAGATCTCAAATAAATGTATGAAGTCCACAAATAGATGAATGTGAAAAGGCCGGCAACTATTTTTAGATAGATTAACTACCATTCTAAAGACAACCTGAGAGCTATTCCTTAATTTCGCGTGGTCCTGAGAACTGACCGTGTGGAAGACAGAAGAACAGGAAACACGATGACAGACGGCGATTTCATAACTTCCAGGCACTCGGGCAAGGTCACTCATGCAAGATTAAACAAGATGATTATAAACTCCTGACAGATTTCTTTTAAAACTCAGTCTCCTCATTTTAGAGCCGTCTTACTCTATAATGTCTCAAAATTGTATCAGATGTGTGCTAAAAGGAGTTATGAAAGATCGGTAGAAAGAAATACCAAAGGGAGTCTGTGCAAGACTATCTCAGGGCTGGGAGAGACATGCTCAGTACACCTGTACTCAGCACTGAAAAGCCAGGATATGAGCTAGCATGACCTCATTTTTGTTAAGATTTATTTATTTCATGTATATGACTATTTTGCCTACATGTACGTATGTGTACCACGTATGTGTACCAAGTATGTGTCTGTACAGGTCAGAAGAGGGCAACTGATCCCCTGGAACTTGAGTCATGGACGGTTGTGAGCCACCATGTGAGTGCTGGGAACCAAATCTCTATGCTCTGCAAGGGCATCGGCTGACAGCTGCAGACGACAGACAGACAGACACCCACACACATGCACAGTCTAGAAGAAGATAATGAATAAGGGATATTAACAACGAGAAACAGTGAAATGTAAAAACAAAAACCTCTTAAACGGTAAGCATAAAATTTGTTTTTCATTTTTACTTCTTGATACATTTAACTTTTGAGGTAAGAAAAACTTGAATTTAAAAACATATAAGCAGACACATTCAACTACATTGTGGAACAGCCTGCATATAAATCACATGGCAAGCCCATCTGCCAACAGCGAAGGTGGACCTGTCAAGCCTGCCATGGAGATGGCTTCAGACCGCCTGCCAGCCATCTGGGTCACCCACCTGGCTGGAATCTCAGGGTCTTTTTACCAGTGTGAAAACAGGAAGTCCCTGCCCTCAGGGACGGCTCAGTTTGGAAGCTTGGATTCTGACCTTGAAGAAGTTCCTCTGGGAACAAGACAGCAAAGTTACAAGCACCAACTACGTTCCAGTCACCTTGGAAGGCCACAGCTTCCGAAGTAAATGGTAAGGACTTCCGCGAAGGACGGCTCTAGTTACTGTTTCAGAATCCCAGCTACTGACTGCGGGAGCAAGCCTCATAGCAGCACTAAAAGGCAAAAGCCTTTTAAAACAAAACCCCACAGAGAAATGCATGTTGGTTCAGACACCCACTTGTCTGGAAAATCTTACACCCTTTTTAATAGAAAACAGGGGTGCTGGAAATAGGGCCTGCAGAAGCGTTAGGCCTCGATTCCAGTATCCAAAAATCAATGAAGAGGAGGAAGAGGAAGAGGAAGGCAGAGATAGACTCTACATAGCTAAGGGGTGGGAGGTGATCTCCAGTTATGGAAAGGAGCCTTCTTCAAGGGCAGACTCACTCCAAGCCCCCAAACTGCACAGTCCCTTGAAGGCAGGCAGCCCTGAGATTCCAGCCAGGTGGACACCCAGATGGCTGGCAGGCGGTCTGAAGCCATCTCCATGGCTGGCTTGACAGGTCCACCTTCGCTGTTGGCAAATGGGCTTGCTTCTACCGAGCGAGGCTCTAGCCATCTGTAACCGGATTTATCCATTGATAAACCCAAAACACACCAAAAGCAGTCTGGGCTTCGCAAATGCGGTCAAAGGGTAACTTTCTCATCAAGGAGCTTCATTATGGGTGATTTATTACTTTGGCTGATTTGGGCATACTTCAGCATCTATAAATAATCACGTGAGCACCAAGCAGGATGTTAATTATTTGATGCAGTGATTTAGAAATAATCCATTATTGAGCATTTTCTTAAATTGCTTCTGGCGCCCTGTTAGCACCCTTCCATGAATGGAGTGAAGTTGCTGGTGGCACAGAGAGTCAGTGTGGTGTGGTCCAGCCTTCCCTGAGGACTCCAGTGGGCTCTGTAGAGTGCCCTGAGGGTGGTGGCCCTCCTCCATGGCTGAAGTTTGTCACTGAAGGAAACTCAAGACTGGAGAAAGCTTTCCATGACCTTTTAGACCACATATTTGGCTATCAGACTATGTTCAAGACGTCTGAACAATAACATTATAGCAAGCGTCATTTTCTCCAATAACTATATAAATAACTCCAAGACTCACGGGGATATTTGAGATTAAAAGTCAAAATAAACTTATAAAAAGATTTGTTTTGCTAATCGCCCTTTGAAATCCACTAGAAAGTCTATCCTTTATTCAAAAAGTACAGACTTGGAATGAGAGAAACAAATCCCAAAAGGCAAGTAGGTTCAACTGAATGTCTGCATCTGATCTTTCATTCCCTTCACCTGGCTGACACCTAAGTATCTGACCTGTGTGGGAACCGCTGCCAGAGGCTCCGGATAAGCAAGCAATGCAGGCTACCCACACAGAATTTTTCCCAATATCGAGAGGATTCTGGGAAAGAGTAGTGTCTAATGGAGAAAGCACTTTGGAGTAAAGTTTGGGCTTTTTACAATGATATGCTTCCCCCCAAGTTTCATTTGCAAGAGAAACACATCACCATGTTCCCCAAAGGGCATCAAACTTTTCAGAATTAAGAATTTGACTTTTACATACATCTTGGGTAAGCACTCCCAAGAGGACTTACAGTAATCAATAATGAAATTCAATGGAGGGAAAAAAGTGTGGACTTTATTTTGTGTTTATGATAACTCCAAGTCTCATTCATGTATGTGTATATATGTGTGTGTGTGTGTGTGTGTGTGTGTGTGTGTGTGTGTGTGTGTGTGTATGTATGTATGCCCTGCCCCCCACACTAACTATACTGAAATCAACATGAGAAAATTTCAGAATGAATTTCTCAAAAATTTAGACAACAACAAATCAAGGACTTGCATTAGCATTTCTTAGCACCGAATCTTGTAAGCAATTATGCGTCAGTGTCACTAAGTAGCCTGAATTCCTGTACTAACCCTGTGCATTTATTATCTTGACTTTTATTAATTCTAATTTTTGCAGTACATAATTCCTTTCCCCCTGGAGGCTAAGCTTATTTACAGAAGAAACCATGCATAGCATTAGCCATAACTGTCAGCGTTACCCTAGGATGTCAAAATGGACACCAGTGATTCCCAGGGTCCCGATTTTTTTTTTAACAGCTTTGTTTGGTTGTTGGTTGGAGCTGGTTTCAAACACAGCTCAGGCTGGCCTCAACTCACTGCGAAACTCAGAATGACCTTGAACTTTTGACCCTCCTGCCTCCTGCTTAAGCTTGGTTTTAGGCAATACTAGGAACTGGAGCACAATAGGGAAGTATTTTACCAATTGAACAACAACCCTAGCCCTTGATTTTAGCTTTTGATTTTAAGTCCAGTGCAAAAACTAAAAAGAAAGAAAGAAACCTAACCCATAATACTGTCAAGTATAACAGCAGTTTGTGACAGGCCTCACAAGAGGTGGACAGTTTGAACAACTATGTTCACCATCAAAGCCATTTGTAAATGCAATGTGCCTCGTGAGTGAAATGAATGGGTTCTGTCAACTTAGCATTTGAAAAAGGCTTCCTGAAGAGTTTAACCTCCGGAGAGCAGAGCCCATTGCACCGACCTCCATACACCCAGAGTGATGAAACGGGCGAGGGGTGGTCCATCAGTGGCGAGGTGCTTGCTGGAGAGCCCAGCCCTAGACAAGAGCTCTCCTGACGGGGGGTGGAGGGGAGATGATCATGTTGGGAGTCAGTGGTGTTCCCCAGCAGACATGACTGTAAATGACCCTGCCTGATGGGGCCAGGCGGCGTCATAAGTCAAGCGACAGCAATCCTGCCACCAGAGAGAGAAAGTCAGAAACGTACTTGGTCAATGTCTCATGCCCAAGTGGCAGATGATACCCTGGGAAAGGAGGGGAAAGAGTCATCTATCTAAATACCGCTCTGGTCGAGAGGCCCAGGCAAAAAGATAACGGGATGAGCTTCTCAATGGGTCCCATGGAGCAAGCTCCCCTAAGATCTGCTGCCACTGGTCCACAGGGGAAAGCGCAGGAACACACAAGCGGCATTTGGAAGGAGCAACCTGGCAGAATGTTCCTCATACCTGTGAAGCCTGGCAAAGCCTTATGCGCCGTCCACCTGTTTCTTTATTTTGCTTCTCTATTAACTGGCTCTTACTGTCTTTTCTGGAGTATTGATCAACAATGGATTGCAGGGCTTGGAGCAAGGAGGTGAGAGGCGCTACTACACCCAGAATCAAGGTATGCATGAACAATTTCCATATTATGCTTGCAAAGATACTGATTTGCCTACTGTCGTCTCTTAAATTAGTTGAATATTAAGGTTTTCAGAAGTAGGTAATTTTGCCCATGTGTAATATATTAAGCTCCCTTGATTAACATCTGAATTAATCTAGAAATATTTGAATTGAGGGCCAATGAGATACCAAATAATCACCATCCCCCTTCAAGGAGGTAGAGTCAACAGGGATTCTGGGAAGGTCAGCAACATAAAGGTACTTAATCATTGGCACGTGACACTTTCCCCCCTAGAGACAGGGACTCACTGTCTAAACCGGACTGGCCTGGAATTCACAGAGATCTAGCAGCCTCCACCTCCCAGAACTCTGTGATCAAAGGCAGGCACCATGACGCGCAGCTCAAATGAGTACTGATGCCGGCGGTGGCCATCTTGGTTGTCAAGCTGCTGGGCATTCCTGAGAGGGATTTTCTTGACCAGATGACTTAAGCAGGAAGATCCACCCTAAGTCTGGGTCTTTCAGGATTGCAATGAAGACTGAAGATCAGGGCTCTCCAGGAATCTTTCTGGCCCTCTGTACCAGACTGGTACAGCTAAAACACTCAGCCTGACAGACCGAATGAGACAGCCATTGTTGGACTCCACAGACGACATTCTGTTAGACAATCTAATAATTCTGTGCGTGCGTGCATGCATGTGTGTGTGTGGTCTAGCAGGTCTGTTCCTTTAGAGCACCCTGACTAATACAACATCTTAATCAGGAAACACAATTCTAGAAACGCTGACACAAACAGGCAACTCTAGATTGCAATAAAAGCAGTCCAGAGTAGAGCTTTGCTAGCTGCTTCCCTTCTTCAATAACAAATGGATCTGACCCCACCCAACCTGCTCTCAAGAAAGGCGGGGCCAAATGGAATAAATATATGTGAAACCATAGCAGGTAAGCTGTTCCAGGGGAGGGAAGAAGCTCCCCTCGTGTAGTGGCATTTCACTTGTATTTTAATAAATAAATAAACTTGCCCGAGGATCAGAAAAGTAAAACGGCCACACTGGCCAGCCTTATAGACCAGGCAACAATGACACACACCTTCAATCCCAGTAGCCACGCCAGCATGCCACAGTAACCAGACAGCAATGGTGAGCACCTTTAATCCCAGTCCTAGAGCAGATTATAAAACAGGAGGAGACAGCTCTCAGGCCATCTCACTCTGAGATTCTTGGAGGCGGGATCACCATTTCTGACTGAGGTAGAGGTAAGAGCCGGTGGCTGGCTATTTTGCTTTTCTGACCTTCAGGTTGAGCCCCAATTTCTCCCTCTGAATTTTTATTAATCGTGTTTCACCCTTGCCATGCCCCCTCATCCTACCCTACCTTCCCACTCCCACCACCATCTACAACCACTGAGGGTTGTTAACTGGCTTCCGGCATCAGTTCTCTACTTCCTGATTAGTCATAAGGTGAACAAGTTAAGCTGCAAGCTCCTACTGCCACAGACCTAACCATGCCCTCCCTGCCAAGATGGGTGCATTCCCCACAAGCATGAACCCCAAACCCCTTCCCTCAAGCTGCTTGTTCTCCATTCTCTTGCAACAAGTAACTAACAGGGGAACATCCCCCCGGACTCCACACACTCAGGATGGATAATTCTTAACAGTCACATGTTTGCCGGGCCACCTTCTGGAACACTCTGGTAGGTGTAATTCTTTCTTGTCCATGCAGGCTGGACCCAGAACAGAGCCAAGAAGAAACCCTTCACTAGGCAGAAGCTTTAGCAAGGATTTGACTCCTGTCGACTCGGCCTCCACCTCTGCTTAGATATCTCTAAGAACCACAGTAGTGCAGGACTTTGGTGTTGAGGTTCCCATGACGACAGGCAATTGCCCCCCACCAAACCACTTGCTGTCTGCTCCCTCGGTACTCCAAAAGTACTAAGGAATGACCCATTGAGCTGGGTCAATATCACATTGATCTTAGTGGGTGAACAATCTAAACATAAATGGTATATCACAGCCTGAAGAGAGAAAGCTCTGGGAAGAAAAAATTCATGTCAGGGCTTGACAGTACCTCTCCTCCACCCAGTGGCAAATCCCAGCTCCCATTCAACATCTGGCTTCCCAGCTCAACAATCAATAATAATACACTTTCTCTTAACTCCTAATGTCAGCCTCCCCGGGCTCCTCTGTTTACTTCAGGGGCGGCCTTCAGAAATTCACACCACTTCTGCAAGGTCGTGTGGCCAGTGAAATGTAGGACAGGGAATCAGTTTCTCTTCCAACCACCAAACCACGAGGTCTTTGTTAAGGTCAAAATTATCATGAAACATTATTTACATAGCACACAAGAAACGCAGCTCGGCAGCTGTTATACACACGAGCTGCTGCGTGCAATAGCACCAAATAAAAAGATAAGGAGTCCTGCAATTTACTTACTGTTCACATAAACGTTAAATGTCACGGAAGCGCTGACATCAGAGTTGGACACCAGAAAGGTGTAAGTGCCCCCTTCTGTGCCTTTTAATCTGGTCAGATGAAGTTCGCTCACATATCTACAAAGGAAGGACAATAAATCAGCCCCCTGCGAACAGTCTGTCCTAAAATGCAAGTCTCTGGTGCCGTTTCTACTTGGAAAGAGATGCCTATTGGGGGGAAGATATCAATGAATCATTGAATTCACACAGACATGCCCATCACCGTGTTTGGGACAAAAACCCACACATGAGGACACAGCAATAGGCTAGTCAAGCCTTTGCCTACCTGCCCCAGGCTACCCTCGTGACCACTTCCTATTCTGCCCACACTGAAGCAGTACCTTGAACTCTTGGGACACGCTAGCTCAATAGCCTGCACACACCCTCTCTTTTCATGTCAGTTCCTTAGGCCCTTGGAATCACGACCTCCTCCACCCATTGTCACCCTGCCTCGCTTCTGCCAATAACGCTGTGTTCCTTTGACTCCCAGGGTCCCTGGCAATATTTGTTATTCAAGTATCTGCTCTACTCAGGGACCTACAAGATGGCTGTGAAGATGGGACACTGAATAACCCTTGAGCTTGTGTGAGCTCTAGATGGACGGATCAGCTGTGCAAGACCATGGCCAGCTTACCCTGCTCGGTGCCCTTGCTCACTCTCTTTCCACCACTCAGTAGACAAACTGCCACTAGATCACACTTCCTAATCTCAACCTGGTGTGCAGGTGCCTCTCTCCGGGCCTATTTCCATGCCCCCACGGACCCCTGTTGTGGGGTGCAGTAACCTTCACCCAAGGGTCCCCTTGAATGTCCCAGTGCAGAGTTCCCTAACGTCCTTACTCAGCAGCTTTCCTGTTCCCTCAGTTTTCTCTCTGCAGAAATCCCACGCCACTGAACTCCTGTCTCAGGCTCGGCTTCTAGGGAACTGGGCCTGTGGCAATTTCTTTTTAAACAAATGCATGCAAGATCCCAATGTAAGTGCGCCTCACCTCAGCCAGGCCTCTCCTACTGGGTAGGCACCAACTCGGCCACTCCTCCCCCAACTCGGCCACTCCTCCCCCAACTCGGCCACTCCTCTCCTACTGGGGTGCTCCCCAACTCCACCCTCTTCAGCCCAACCATCAATAGTCCAGGCTAACCTATCAATTCTCACTTGTGTTCACCCAACAGCAGCTCCTGAGTGAAATAACAAACCCCACCCAGTTACCAGCCCCTTCTTAGTCATTTGATCTTGGTCACCTCAGTTCACCCTTCTGGGCTTTGGCTTCCTCATGCACAAAAATGGGGGACATTAAGAGTGCTCCAGAGCCAGTGAGAAGAGTGGGTGAAGACGGTTCCAACACGAGCACCTGAGTTTGATCTCAGGAACGCATGGAAAGGCAGAAGGAGAGAACTGACTCCCAAGGGTCTCTGAGTTTCACGCCTACTTTGGGTCGCGCTAGGGATGCATTACGCCACTCACTGCGTTGTTAAGCAGCCACACAACAACAAATTCAATTAAAAAAAAAATTAAGGCCGGGTGGTGGTGGTGGCGCATGCCTTTAATCCCAGCGCTCAGGAGGCAGAGGCAGGTGGATCTCTGTGAGTTCGAGACCAGCCTGGTCTACAGAGCAAGTTCCAGGACAGGCTCCAAAGCCACAGAGAAACCCTGTCTCAAAAAACCAAAAATTAAGTGTTCTTTCTAAGATTTATGCTGAGAGAGACAGGTTGGGCAAAAATGACAGAAACAAATGAAAGCACACAAGGCACCATTACTGCTGCTATTGGATATGTTTCAAAGATCTAAGAAGAGATCTGATAGTAAAGAAAAGTAATTGATCACCTGGCCCAAAGCTTCATAATTCATAGTTACCACCCTCGGAGTTTTAATAAAGCAGTAACAATACTAACTTCCCTTTTTTCCTGAGGAGAATTATTGTGTCCTGAAGATGTGACAGTCATTGTTTTGGGTGACCCTTAGAAACTAAGAGAAAAGTAACCCCCACTTTCCAAACGAGAAACTTGAGTCGGCTTACATAACACCTGTGTGGAGTGAACACTCTAACCCACGACAAAATGGAATCCTCGGCTGAGGACACGGGTGGCTCTAGATATGCTTGCTCTCCATCTGACATCTTTCCATGTGTTGCCAGGTCACCGAAACAGGACCTGGGATGGGACTCAAGTTCTTTTCTTACCTGATGTTACTTTTGTTATCAGATTTCAGATAATCTTCCCACTTGTTAGGGGAGGTCCTGTTCATATATATCCATTGCTGATGTTCAGGTTTGGGGTAGGCCTCATATTCAACCACCAAATCTACATTTTCTCCATCGTTTACAAATACCGTAGTGTTCTTCACAGGGAAGATGTTGATGAATCCTTTATCTGATTGTGACAGAATAAGACAGCCATCAATATTCACAACTGACAAGGAACACACGTCACCTTAGGATTACAAGAGTGATGGCTCCCAGCGTTCATGACCAACCAGGGGGAAGATGTGAGCACGCCACTGCCCTCCTCTTGCTCTTCACTACATCCTTGGATAAGAAGAGGCACACACCCAAGTCCCTGCCCATCACTAGCAATTCCCTAAAAGGTCCTCTTCAGCCACTGTCTCCACATTTCCAAGGTTCAAGGCCTAGGATGTTTTACTAAAATAGCCCCCACCTAGACCCAGAACAGTTACAAACGTAGCAAGAAAGTACCACCAACGAGTCAAGGCTAGTCCGAGCTCTAATGTGTGATGAAAACGATGCAGAAAACATCATTGCGTATCTGAAGAGAAGGATCTGGCCATCAGTCAGACAGCATTTTAACATGAAAACCCGACTTTAACATCTTATGGGGGGATAGCTGTGGATGACTTTTGAAAGCAACTAAAGGAGAATATTGTGAAGGGCAAATTTGAATTAAGGAAATGGGAAAGAGGACATTAAACTACAGCTATGGGGGGAAGAATGTTTAGCTAAACCGGTAATTAAAATATGGAGAGCACTTTCCATTTATTAAAAATAGCAAAACTTATTTAAAATAAACCCAAGAATCTCAAGTGTGTTCAGAGAAGCACAGAGAACCACACACGACAAACTGGCACGCTTCCTCTCAGAACCCGTTAGCAATCGAGACTTTCTTTTTTTAAATTATCTATTTTTAAATCTAAATCCTATAATTTCCATTTGAGGACTCTTCTTAAAATGGGTTTGAGATGCACAAAGTGCTATTTGTACAGGTTACGATAACTCTTGAAATGACAGAACACTGGTGAAGTAAATAATGCAGCCTTAGAAATGGCTACATAACCGTCCAAGAGCCAGCCTGAAAAAGAGCAATAAACTAATTGCCCAGTTTTATTTTTATAGCCACAATTTAGGGGATGCTTACTATGTGCCAAGAACTGCCCTAGGCACTTCAGCACACATTTTATTTAATAATTATGACACTATGTCACCCTGGAACATAGAGCCGCAGCCTCTGATTTATAGATGAAAAGCAGGTTATGGGTTTTCTCTGCATATATGATGTATGTTGTGTTTGGTGTCTGTGAGTATGGCGCATGCACATAAACAGGCTGCTCTAGGTGCCTCCCTCACCACGGGCCAACCTGATGCCTGGAGACAAGTTCTCCCACTCCGTCAGAGACCCACCATTTCAGCGAGGCTGGCTGGCCGGGGAGCTCTCGGGACCTGCCTGTCTCTGTCCCCCGGTATGGGGCTACACTCGTGCACAGCTGTGCTTGGTTGTTTTCATGTAGGTGCTGAGGATTTGAATTCCACTTCCTGAGGTTTGCAGAACAAGTGCTCTTATCCACTAAGTCATCTCCCCAGCTCCAGGTTAGAGATGTAGAGATAACTCTAATTTATAGGTAATGCTTGTTGTCTCTAATTTAGAGATAAAATTGATGATTTAGATTTGGATCCAAAAACATAAAGCAAGTCTAGCTTCGAACACAGGTCTAGAAGAAGCCAAGAATGGCCTCTTTTTTTAGAGTCTATACATGTTAAGTGAGAGAGAATAAGAACATGAATAAAACTGTATGTATAATGAATAATGAAACGCCATATACAAAATTAAGCAAAATACTCAAATCTTTAAAATCAGCTACATCAAATTAAAGTTTAAATTTTATTCTATTTCATTTTCAAATGCTTAAAGTTAATTGTAAACTTTCACTAACTTTGCAATTATCTGCATATACACAAGAGACTGTCACTGCAGTTGGGTTTTTTTCCCCCCTTTTTTGGCTTTTTGAGAGTCATTGCAGTTTTTAATGCTCTCTGGTTGCCTATAGGTTCAGAGTCAAAAACTGAATTGTTCCAGTGTCCTCTAGCTACTGAACCAATTCGAAAGGGATTATTTTCAGGGTGGAATGAAAAAAAAAATCTTCCAGAATAAAAAAACTGGAGTTGGAGCTGGTCCTGTCCTAACACCAGAATCACAAACAACACAAACCCTGCCACTCTTTAAGACAAAGCAGGGATTTTATTGTTTGCTAGATCTTGCTATGTGAAAAGAAGAAATGTTGCATCACAAGGTCATATATCCAGATACTGCACTATGAAAAAAAATATCATAGTTACCATAAAGCAAATATGTAAGTGGTCCTGGGTTTTCTATAATCTCCTTTGCTCAACATTGGCATTATGATTTGACTACAAAGGATATTCCTCCCAAAGGACCATATGTTAAAGGCTTAGTTGCTAGCAAATAGACTTGTTGGAAGTGACTGGATCAAGAGGGGTCTAAATTCATCAATGGGTATCCATTGGTAACTCTACTGCTGAATGGAACAGGGAGGGGTCTGCTTGAAGGAAACGGGTCATTATGGGTATGCCTCTGAAGAGTCTGTTTTGTGCCTGGTCCTTCATGAGCATCGTCTCTCTTCTGCTTCCTGCTCCCACTGTGATGCTCCAGACTTGCCTGAAGTCTCCAGAATCGGAACCACAAGCAATAGAATCTTTCCTGCTTTGAACTGTGTGTGTTGGATGTTTTGTTAAACTAACAAAGGCTGACTTAACACAATAGGATTATTTTTTATCTTTGTGTGGTGGAACAAAGCTTTATATTCCTATAATGTAAGAATTATTAAGACTCTACCTTAGGTTCTGTAACATAAAAAGGGACTCTAAACAAACTGTTCCATTCGGTCTTTTTTCAAGTACTCCTTTATTAAGAAATTGGTGGCACATTAACTTCCAATCATGTTCAAATGCTATGTCTGACACTCCCATAAAAATCTGCCTCTCCTCATCTCGAATACTGTGGGAGCTGGAGGTTGTTTCTTCTGAGAGGACATGCAGAGAAAAACTGGAGGACATTAAACAGCAAGTGGCAGGGCCCCTAACCCAAACCCAGGCCTGATTCCATCTGCTCTTGCCACAAAACAACCAAAAGGTACTGTGGGAGATGGTGGGTGTGCTCATTTGCTTCACAATCATAAACTTTTTATGATCTAGATGCAGCCCTGCAACATCAGTTGTGGGCCTTCACTGTACACAATTCTAAATATTAAAGAATAAAAGTAAAAGTCAGCAGGATCCCATAGTCTTACTCTAATGTCTATCCCAGGTTGGGATATCCCGAACCCCACTCCTAGTCCCTACAGAACTACCCCCTCACTGTCCTTTCCTGTTCCTGTCCCACCATGGCCCACTCCTAACCCACGGTAAAACCAGATTCGGATTTCACAGCCACGGGGCTGGCTTTCCAGTCACACATTTCTAATTCTTGGAAACTGATGAATGGATTTTTAAAATCCGATTACATACTACAATATGCTCAAAACATCCTTCCTAATTGCTTTCTGGAGCTGAAGAGGATATATCAACATGCTCCCTAATCAACTTAGCAAATTAGTGCTTATGGAGTTTAATATTTTAAAAGCATAGCCCTCTATTCAAATTAATAAATGGCTCACGATCACATTTGGGGACAGAGGCGCACACTTTCTGTGTGATGACTCTATAATTATAAGCGTAGAATCTTCTATGTTCATCTGTTGAGAGACTTTCCATTAGAACTTGGGCAGAAACACCAAATTTTTATGACATTACTAAAGGGGGTTTAAAAAAAAACACAGACCTCTGTTCCATAAATTACTGAAATCTAGAATGGGGAAAGGAGAGAGATGAAAAACAAACACTGCTTTGCTTTATTACTGTTTAGGAAGATGAGTTTCACCACGCTACATGTGTGCTATCAAAAGCAAGTAGCAAGAAAATGGTTGCATTAAAAAGGTATGAATATATATATAATTTTATAATTCAATTATATTAAAGATGGACAGTTAAATTATATATAATTTTACAATTCAATTACATTAAAGACGGACAGTTAAAAAACACATAGGAACCAAAGAAAGAAAGAATGAAAGAAAAAAAGAAGAAAAAGAAATCTATGAATAAAATAATTTTGAGATAATTTTGGGTAAAACAAAAAATAACAAGGAACCCACTATGTGTTGCATCTCTTTAAGGGTAGCTGCCTGGGAAATGAACACTTGTGGAATTTCTAGCCTTGGGAAGATCAAAGCTAACCCTACTATCCTGAGCAGATGTGGAGAATCTGGGGGCAGAGAGAGGACCCGCTCTAAGCGATGCTAGCCAGGACCAATCCCGCCTTCGTGAAGGCCTCAACGATGAAATTTCAAACTACAGTGAGCAGGGAGGGAGAAGAGCAAAAAAGGCTGGAGAAGCCCAATTCAGCGCAGACCACAGAGGGACTAAAGCCGACAACCGACAAAAACAAAGTGCGGGGAGAGAGAGCAATCCTCCAGGCTCTACGCATCCTTGATGCCTGACAGAGAACACCTGTGGCCATTTCCAGGCTCACAGCCCTCAGCAAGGGCTGCAGTGTGGGGGCAGAGTCAGCGTGTGCTTTGCTTGCTGGGGAGGGGAAGGTGGGAGCACAGCGACGGGTCTGAGCTTCAGGGGCCGTTCTCCGCTGTCTTTTGGGGCAAACTGGTAGGATTCGGTTTGGTGTTCTTCTGGCAAGAGGCTCCAGGGATAATATTCATTCATTCATTCGGTGATAATAAATTCTACGAATCGGTTCTTAGAATCCCATTTGCATAAAAAGGAAACTATCTAGCAATTTTTCCTCTCACTATTGCCGGTAATTTATACATTCCCATAGAGATATTTACCTACTACTTTCAAGGTTGTTGTGACATTTGCTGATCCAAAAGTATTATTGGCATAACACATGAACACTCCAGAATCATTAACTCTTGCTGAGCTGATAGTCAGTGTCTCCTGGCGTTCATAATCGAAGTCACCCCGATGCCAGCTACTATGCTTCACCTGTGCTTTAGCCTGTGGTTTTCAGAAGGGGAGGGGAAAAAAGATCAAATATTACCATATAATTTATATTCAAGATCTTTCCTAAATTAAAAATAGCAGCAATTAACTTCTCCATATTAGCATTCATTATACACTACTGAGGAGGAATAATAAGGCGTCGTGACAAGCCTGTCACTAGAACCCTTCATATCACAGGATTATATTGAAAGATAGTCATTATGAATGATTGGGGGAAAATGAGAAAAATTCATTCCAAGTTCTCTGCAGTATTAGATTTTAGTCGTCCCCATGGAAGAACTATTTATTACAGAATACTGATGCTTCGTAATGAGTCAGCATGCTTATGTCATAGTAACATTTCTGACCCTGCCCCCATGGAGGCAGGATCTCCATGTAGCCCCAAGATAGCTGAAGGTAACTTCTAACTCCCTATGTAGCCTAGAATGACTTAGAACCTTGCTTGAGTGCTGCGATCACTGGCCTACTCTGCCTGAGTGCTGGGCTCACTGGCCCTACTCCTCCTGAGTGCTGGCATCACTGGTCTATTCCTCCTGAGTGCTGGG